>VBSM01003143.1:30610986-30712125 GCA_008086735.1 Cheirogaleus medius
GACTGCAAATTAGTGCAACCTTTGTGGAAAAGAATTTTGAGATACCTCAAACAGCGAAAAATAGAAATTCAACCCGGCAATAGCATTATTAGGCATCTACCCAAAAGAGCATAAGACATTCTATTATAAACACATCTGCACCCGAATGTTTATGGCAGCACAATTCACTATTGCACAGATGTGGAAACAACCCAAGTGCCCATCAATTCATGACTGGATTATTAAAATTTGGTATATATTTACAATGAAATATTACTCAATTCTAAGAAATGACAGCGAGCTCACACCGCTTATATTATCCTGGATTGAGCTTAAGCCCATTATCCAAAGTGAGGTGACACAAGATCAGAAAAATGGGCTCCATGTGTACTCACCATCAAATTGGTACTGGCCGATTATCAATATGGTTCTCAAAGGGTGGTGGTGTTCACCAGAGATTTGGGGGGTGGCAGGGTAGACCTACATCTGAGGGATGTGGCGAACAATATGGAGGGGAAGGGCATACCTTTAACCCTTGCTAGGTAAAGGCAAAGTTATAAAATCTAGCCAAAGAAAAAAACATTTATCGGGTGTTGGGCAGGTGGGAGGGGGGATGAGGGGATGGGTGTATATATACATAATAAGTGTGATGTGCATTGTCAGGGGGATGGACACACTTGAAGCTTTGAGTCGAGGGGGGAGGGAAGGCAAGAGCAATGTACGTAACCTTAACATTTGCACCCCTATATTATGTGGAAATAAAAAAAAATAAGTACAGCTGTGGAGTCCTTTTCTTGACAAATAGAAAGTCTCTTCTAATTGTGATTGTGGTATTTATCTCTGACACATACATTTATATAGAAGGTCTTCTAGTTTGTCTTAGGATTCTAAATATCTTAAATTATGCATGGTTCCAAACTGAATAAATTTTTAAAGCATAAGAATTAATTACAGGATATTCTTCCCTTTCTTTTAATTTTCCAATTAAAACAAAAGAAACACACATTTGGGAATTAATTGGAAGAATTAGAGCTATATTAATAGATCATGACCTCAAGGAGAGAGAAGAGAAAGGAGAGAGTGAATGCAATTTGAAATAAAATGAAAAAACATGATGAAGATCAAGAAAACAATAATGAATTGAAGAATCACATTATAGATTAACTCAAAAAGTGGCATGATGTGGGTCTGAACCATTGTGGATGAGAAATACACTAAAACAGATGTGGCACTCAAAATTAAAGTGAGAAATCAATGTTGGATACTTCTAGAACATCTAAACAATACTAAATCTTTTGCTGTAACACTGACAACAGGAAAAACCAATTAGAAATTTCCTCTTGAAAAACCATTTTTCCCTTGGCATGAAGTATATTTCTGAAACTGTCTTCCTTAATGGTCTTAATTTTTCTGAACGTTACTTTGTGTTCTACTATTCCTTCTTTTCCTTAAAAAATAATCAGGCTGATAATTGTTAACTACTCTATTTTTTGCCTTATTATACATAGATATAAGTTATGTTTATGGTGAAAAAAGTTATGAGGTGCAAAATAATTCTATGATCATTTAAGAACTCAAGTCATTCATATTTTGAGAATACAATATTGCAGTATATATCATTTTTTTCTAAAATGTTCAAAATTAAGGAAGTTTGTTATAACGGAAATTTTTAATTGCAGATTTTTGTAAATGATAACTTGTTTTGCCAGGTATTGCTGCCAAAATGTAATTTAACTATTAAGCATTTGTTACCAAACCTCTCTACTCTATAGAGGAAAATATTTGAAAATTTGTTTCTACTCAGTAATTTCATTTCCTTAGTTCTAATGTAGTTGTTAGCCTCCTGGATCCAATGGAAACATTCCTTACAAAGGACATCAAATGACTTCTGTATTCAATAGTGCTTTATGACATTGTCATCTTGAGCTTTAGTCAAGATTTGTCAGAGCCAAGCACCTAATCCTCTCTGAAAGACTTCTCTTTGCTTCCATTAAATTGTATCTGTTTATGTATTCCTCCCAAATTTTTGGTTCCTTTGAAAACTCATTCACTTCTATCAGCCATTAAAGGTGGACATAACTAGAGACACAGTGGAAGACCCCATTATATTTTCTCTTCAGACTCTTTCCTTAGAAAAATATACCAGCTATTGTAATATTTACTTGGATATCTTTTCAATATATGGCTCTAGTCTGGATTTTCTTTAAACTAAGAACCAATAAAACCAACTACCTATTAATCATCTCTTTGCATGTGTCAAAATTACTTCAAACTCAATATATCCCAAGTTTAACACATAAGTTATCCTCTTTTGGGAATTTAACTTTCTCCAGTGTTCTCTAACATAAAGGTTGGGGATACTGTGCGTTTATTTTCCCCAAGCTGAAAACATAGAAATCATATTTAATGATTTTTATTCATTGTAATCAACATGTGGATTTCTTTGTTATTCAAAAAGTTACAAAGGACAGAACTACACATTTTGTGCTGTAGTTTGTGACAAAAATAACATGATGTACTTTTTCTAAAACAGATTTGTTCTTTCTCTGACCTTTTCATTTTTTTCGCTGTATAAAAGTGCTGCTCACTAATAATTTATTAAAGAACAGTTTCCTGGTTTAGATATAAGCATAATTTTATATATATATATAATATATATATTATATATATGTTGCAAATAAGAGCAGAACTTGCTGCTTTTTTTGGGGGGGGAGGCTTTGGCTATAGAATATTTATTTATTTTTTTATTTCAGCATATTATTGGGGTACAAATGTTAAGGTTACATATATTGCCCATGCCCTCCCTCCCCCCTCGAGTCAGAGCTTCAAGCGTGACCATCCCACAAATGTTGCACATCTCACTCATTATGTTTTATTGCAAACAAAATCTGAGGTATGAGAAGCTGATCCAGAACCCATGCCCGCCCAGGCTGGGGCAGTCTCCACTCACCCATGCCAGACCCTGAGTCCTTTGGGCCCAAAGCAGCCCCCCGGAGGACAGAAGGGCCCTGTGCACTGGGGTAGCTGCATCTTAAGCCCTCATGAGTACAACTCCCCACGGCCACCCGATTCCCACACGGATCAGTGCCCGATTCCCATGCGGAGGGGAGGCAGGAGGCAGGCAGGACAGGCCCTGGCGTCAGGTGGCGCACATACCACCCTCCGCCCCAACAAACATTCTAGCCTCTCAGGACAGGCACCTTCCCACCTGCCCACCTAGGGGCAGCCCAGCCAGCAAGGGGAGGGGGGTGGCCACCAGAGGCACGTGTGGGAGGCTGGCAGGTCACTGTTGCTCCAAGCAGTCCTCAGTCACCCCCTGGGCGGCCGGCTCAACCAACACGTTGTGCAGGTAGTTGGGGTCGGGGTAGCCGTGGCTTGTCACGTTGCGGTCAATCTCCGTCTTGTGGTGGATCTCGTTCCACACGACCGTGTCGGTCTCGACAGTGGTGCTGGACGTTCCAACGGCGAAGATGAGGCGCCTCTTCCAGGCCACCTTCAGGAGCTCCAAGACCTTGCGGCCCTGAGCGTTGTCTGGAAGGTAGCACTGGCAGGGAAACCCTCTGGCGGTGAATGGCTCTCCAGGGTTGGGGTGTTCTGGGCTCTGGATGCCGTGAGGAATGTTGTAAACGATGAGTATTTTCCCGCAGTCCTCTTGGCCTGGGAGCGACATCTGGAACCTCATCACCTCCATCCTTCCCCGGGGCTGGGTCCCAGTTTTCTCTCCATAGATGGTTTTGCAGGAAGGACACTGCAAGCTTCCATCCTTGCTGCCATTGCAGTACATGGCCAGCAGGCACAGCAGGTGGGAGGCATGGCTGCACTTGGTGAGGCGGCCCACAGCTGTGGGACAGATGGCCTTGCTGTCAGTCACGTCACTGTACCCAGATACCACGGACAGCTTCTCCATACAGATGATGCACTCCTCATCCAGGGTGTTTTTAGCTCTTCAGTGTAGCTTTTTATCACCTGCTCTAGCTCTGGCTTTGGAAACCCTCCTGCAAGCACTTGCTGGACCCTGCTGGGCTTTGGCATCGCACAGGCACAGTGGCAGGGGTGCTCCCGGGGCTGCTGGAGGGACTGCTGGGGAGGGAGGCACTGGCTGCACTGAAAGTGGACTTTTCTATGATAAGGTCCTTTAATGTCCTTGTTAAGTTTATTACTAATTCCCTTTGATTTTACTTTCAGCTATTTCTCACAATCCATTCATTTAGTCTCTGTCTACATTTTCCTTTTGGATGTGGTCTTTCAGACCACCAATCAACTAGCAACCTGATGGACAGACTTTCATCATCTATTAGCTCTTCTAAATAGTTCTGCACATGGTACCTAAGAAAGTCTTCAGAAAACACAAATTTGGATATGTCATATCAATTTTTCTTAAGATAAAGGACACAATTCTCATCAGAATATAAAGTTTCTATAAGAATTGTCACCTGGTTACCACTTTAGGCATTTTTAAGCCTCTTTATTTTTCTCTCAATTTCTGTGTTTCCACCACTTTGACCATGATCTATCTCATATCAGGGATTTGCCTTTCCCTTAACTCAGAATATTCCAGCAATGCTCATCCTACTCTCTTTGTTCGTTAACTGCAGTACTTGCCCAACAGACCTCAACTCAGCGTTTCCATGCATAGTTTCAACTGTCTTTGTAATATGTTTTCTTATATACACATATTTTATATTTAAAGGAATTATGAACATATAGTTAAATAGTTGTGTGATTATTTGATTAACATCAGTCTTCCATGAGGTCAGGTTCATGATGTTTGCTTAATTTTGTATTCATACCAAATAACATAGTGCTTGGCTCAAAGTAGGTGCTCAAACATTTGGAAATCAATGAATATGCAAATGAATAAGAAATTGAATTAATGAATATCAAATTGTAACCCCAGAACAGTATTAGACCTATTAATTATATATCTAAAATTTGGGCCCCTTTAACCTCATTGAATCTTCTATCCTCTACGAATTCATTCTCACAACTTAAGTTTCTATCAGATCCTACTACTCACTTAGATATTGTGATATGGAAACAGATTGAACATAATGCAAAACTGTTTAAGGCAAAAAAAATGTAAAAGAAATCAGATACCATCACTAAAATATATTTACTATTTTTTTGCATAAATGAGAAAGTAATTCTGTGAGTTAAAAGTTGATCGGCTAATAATCTCTCAAAGGGGGAAAACAGCTTGGGGTAATATTTTTTATAATAGTTAAGTGTAACTTTAATAGCAAAAACTTGTTAAAAAGAAAAATAAACATTTATCTATTATAGAGAAAAAAGTAAGGTGCAATATTTAATCTTACTTCTTCAGCTTTGCTAAGGTCTCTCACTCCACTTTTTTGGTTTGTTTGTTTTTCTTTGAGGCAGGGTCTCTCTCTGTCACCCAGGCTAGAGTGTGAGGGCACAATCATAGTTCACTGCAGCCTCGAATTCCTGGGCTCAAGAAATAGTCTTGCCTCAGCCTCCCAAGTAGCTGGACTACAGGGATAGTCCACCACATCCAGCTAATTTTTCAATTTTTTATGGAGACTGGATCTCGCTATTGCCCAAGTTGGTCTTGAACTCCTGGTCTCAAGCGATCCTTCTGCCTCTGCATCCAAAAAGGTTAGAACTACAGGTGTGAACCACCACACCAGGCCTCACTCCACTTTTATGGGGAAAAGTGAATCATATTGCAAGCAGCAAGTTATGCTCTTATTTGCTAAATATATAAATAAATTATGCTTATATCTAAACCAGGAACCTGTTCTTTAATAAATTATTAGTGAGCAGCACTTTTATACAGTGAAAAAAATGAAAAGGTCAGGGAAAGAACAAATTTGTTTTAGAAAAAGTACATCATGTTATTTTTGTCATAAACTATAGCACAAAATGTGTAGTTCTGTCCTTTGTAACTTTTTGAATAACAAAAAGAAACCCACGTGTTGATTACAATGAATAAAAACTTTCTTCAAAATTCTCTGATCAGATACCTTACCAAACAGAGACATATGGCACTTTACTATGTTTAATAATTGCACAATTTTAGAACCACTTTTATAATTGAAATTAGACCTCCAAGGACCATACTATATATTGATACAAATTTTCTATTCTAAGAAATACTTAAAACCAGTATGTCTCCATGTCCTCAGTTCTATAGTGTTAGAGAAGAATTTTATCAAGTTAATATCATCTATCTCTTCTTTCATGGCCAAGGGGCTCCTTAAAGAATCCATTTGCTGTCAATATCCTACCATGGAGACTTACTCTATCTCAATGCTCCACTAAGCACATTCACATTATTTATTCATTATAGAGACTCAATCCTGAAAAACATAGACATACTTTAATAAAATTTAATCAACACACTTCTCCTAGTAGTGTATTTAGAAGATAGGTCTGAGTATTGCTCAATGTACTTAGGAAGTCCAGTCAAAGGCAAGGAAAGATAGAGCCAACTGCTGGATATTTGGCAAGATTGTATCATCAACCATTACTGACAAAGGGAGTATCTGTCAGAGTACTGAGAGAAAATTGATAATACACTCAAATTGGGTAATTTGAGAAGAGTTTAATAAAAAAATTATTTTAAAAATTTTGGTAGAGAATGAGGAAACCACAGGGAAAAAGGTTCTGTGTCCTGCATTTAGAAACAGTGCTTCAGTTCTTATTATTCTGCAGCTGATACATTTGGTTTCTTGTTTTATATTTCCTTAGCCTACCTTTGATTTCAGCTCAGGTATGGTAGACAGTTCTGTGCACATTGCCAGCCATCTTTTCTTGTGCTTTGGGAATTTTTCTGAAGCCACAGGAGGTCTATGAGGGTAGAAATTGCATGAAAGAGCATGGGACTTATTCCAGGAGAAAAGAGGTAGATTGTAAATTTATGTATAAGTATCCAAGCTCTCCATCCTTCAAAGAGAAAATCATGAGGAGCATTTGACACAGTTCCTTAGGAAGTCTCCAGCAGGCTTGGGTACTAATTAACCAAAGTTTCAACAGCCTCAATAAGTTTTGTTGATTTTTCCTCCTATTTTGTCCTGATTATTCTGGGATAATTTCTAAACAAAGTACCTACACCTAAGTCTTTATCTCAGCTCTTTTTTGGAGATACAAAATTAAGATACATCCCTGAGCCCTAGAAGATAAGAGAGCAGTTACAAGAACTCAGAGAGAGAGAGAACACTGGGTGCAAGAAACTATCGGTTAGAAGTTGTAAAATTAATCAAAGGAGGCATGTGCCAGCGTCCACCATCAAGAGGAAAGAGGGAAATAGACACTTCAACTTCACTGTCTGTCTTCTCTCAAGACTGCGGGTATTCCCTACTGGCTGAATCAACTAAATTCCAAAAGACAAGAAGACACATTACATAGTTTCTACAAGTTAGCCACACAGCAAAGGGGCAAATGGAACACCTTCAGCACAGAGAGGAAATCTACATTCCAGACCCAAATCAATTATGTCTGGTTCTAATCTCTCTCATAGGTCTATGTTTCCTCTTGCTGTTCTAATATAGTTTAACTTACCTGATCACACTAACGGGAGTGTAGTATGTGTCTAAATACAGTTTGGAAAAATGGCACAAGGATTAGCTCATCTATGTCTGTTCAGCATCTTTTCCCTGTTTTATGAATGAACTAAAACTCAATATACTCCAGAGACTAAAGAGGAGAGAGTTTCTAATTAACATAATAAGGAAAAGTTTTCTGCCATAAAAATAAACTTTTTTCCTGACAGAGCAATATGTGGGTGTTTAAATACATGTATGTAAGTCATATACATATTGAATAAGCATGTTCAACAGCAGAACATTCTCTATTGTGTCCAAAATAAGTTATTGAGTAATATGTCTCTGGACCATTAATAATCAACAAATAATTACTTGATGGTTACAACCTGTCAGCCATGGCATTGGGAAAGTATAAAAATACAACACACAGTAACCTTTAAGTGCAGTTGTAATAGAATACTATACCCCAAAGCCTAGTAGAGGTAAATAAAAACTCAGTGGTCTATAGGCTAATAGTTCGGTGGTTTGGTAGTTAGAGGAGGAAGAAAATATTAGTGCAATTAACAAACTTTAATTGTATATTAGTGATTAGCTAACACTCTTTACTCTAAATTAGCTGATGTTTATTATTACCTATAACATGACTCTAATAGCCAAAATAAGATATCCAAAAAAACTTTAAAGCAAAAATTAATATAATATTTATGTTTTATGTTTATACCCCCAAACAGCAATACAGAGTGGAAATCAGAAAATTAGCCACTTATCTTTAAATAAATCTGAAGTAAAAAGAAATTTTATTTTGAATAGTAAGGGATAAAATCTTAAGCAACCTGGTTCAAAGAACAACCAAGGAAACATAGAATGAAAGGAAGTAATGGCACAGAGAACTTCACACACAAAAAAACTGGAAAACCTGGGGTTTTTATTAATTCATTAAATCATTGACGTTTTAGGGCCAGTGATATTTTAAGATAGATTTGGCAGTGTACTGTAAGCCGGAAAATCCACGTGAAAAATTTGAGCTATGATGAACAATTAGGGAACTGAAGTTGTCCCCAGATTGGGAGGGGGAGGAGATTTTAGGACCCTGTCAGATACCAAAATCTACAGATGATCAAGTTTCTGATATAAAATGGTTTACTATTTGCATATAACTTATGCACATCCTCCTGTATACCTTCAAATATCTCTAAATTATTTATAAAACCTAATAGAATATAAATGTTATGTAAATATGTGTTATACTGTATTTTTATTTGTATCATTTTATATTGTATTACTATTTTTTTATTGTTTCTTCAAATATTTTTAATCTTTAGTTGGTTGAATCTGTGGGTGAGGAACCCAGGGAAATAGAGGGCCCACTGTATTGCAATAGTCAGTGGATAAGGAAACAAATGTGCCTGAATGAGGATAAAATAGGGGAAAAGAAAGAAGCATTATTTAAGAAACTCTTTAAAGAAATGGAACAATTGTTATCTCCAAAGATTTTGGCTTTGGAGTTAAATACTTTTTTAAAATAGCTCTTAGAATAACATGATAAATATCTTTTGTTTTTCAAGAGCATCCAGAACATTTTGTTGAGAGTGATAGTAGACTTTGTGAAATTCCCAAACTATTTTATTTCAGTAATAAAATATATACTTTATATTGAATAAAACACAATGGATTTCGGTAAGTACATTTTAGAATATAATAGACGGTATAATTTAATATAGTTTTCTTTTCTCAGCAGAAGACATCAGTTTTCAAGTATCATAACAAAAACCACAATGTTATGAATTCACAAAATCCCATAAGTAATTTTATTCTCTCAAATTTATTCAAAATAACTTATTCTATAGGTCTTTATCACCTTTAAAGAAATACTCCAAACATTCCCTTTATTATAAGATTATGCTATCAATGAATAACACAAAATCATGAAATTATAAAATTATATATGACCTAAGGGCCAATTTCTTCTTACTGCAAACAAATACATTTCCACCGAAATTACATAAAGAAGTTAATGCAATAAACTCTAATTCTCAAATTTAAATTGTTTATCCAGAATTTACATGTATATATTTAGCTCTCACCTCAAATATAACACAAAATTTGAACTCAGGTTTGTTACAAACCATCTTTATCTTTTAAGAGAAAATTTTCCATGGCCTCCTTGAATTTTGTGTAACTTCCAAATGAGACATTGACTGACCTTTTTTCCTTACTATTTTTCAAGTTGATTTGTGTAGCAAAGAGCTTGGAAGAGAGAAATAGTGGTTTACTCCATAACAGTGAACAAGCATGCTTGCTTTCTAGTATAATAATGAAAATATCTCCCCTCAGAGCATAGGACAAGCATGCCAACTGTGATTATAAAAGACTTGGGTTCTCTCAACTCAAGGTTCTTCTTCTATAACAAAACCTACTGTGTGCAAGTGTCATCTGGCCCTCTCCATGTTACCTTTCAGTAATTGGGGCTTAGGGGATCAGCACAAAAATTCTGATGCCGTGACTATGGCTATAGTGAGTAATAGTTACCCTCATTGAATTTCCTCTGTAGGTTGGCTTTTGCTTTTGTCATGCAGCTTGTAGAATTTTCCCCTTCATTTTGACTTTGGCCAGGTTGATGAGTATGTGTCTTGGACAAGCCTTATTTGTTTTGAATCTTCCCCATGTTCAATGACCATCTTGTAGTTTAATGGCAATCTCTAGTGATACCAGGGAAGTTTTCCTCAATAATTCCCTCAAATGGGTTTTCCATGTGTTTTCCTTTTTCTTCTTCTCCCTCTGGGATACATATAGGTCATATATTGGTTCATTTTACATAGTCCCACATTTCTCTGAGTTATTGTTCATTCTTCTTTATTCTTTTGTCTGCATCTTTGACTGACTGGGTTAGTTTGAAAACCTTGTCTTCAGGCTCTGAAATTCTTTATTCTCTGTAGTCTAGTCTGTTGTTCAAGCTTTCTGCTATTATTTTGAAGTACCATAAAGGGCTCTTTCATTTCTTTAAGTTCTATTATATGATTTCTTATGTTGTCTGTCTCTTTAGTGATTTTTTAAATTTTTCTCCTTCATGTCATAAAATATTATTTTAGCATCTTTGTTTGGGGTTTCAACTTTCTGCTTGGCTAGGCTATCTGGACATTGGTGGCATGGACCTTCATGTGGTGCACAGGTGTAAGGGGCGTGAACCTTGGCAGAGTGCATAAAGCCACAGCTCCTTGGGGAGGCAGTGTGCAGACCTGTGGGGATGTGGTCCACTGATCAGTATACAGGGTCAGGTGGCTCGATCCGCTGGTTGGTGGGTGGAGCTGTATAGGCTGGGCTACTGGGTGGCATTGGGACACTACTGCAGGGCCTCTCAAGTGGGGTTGGCATCCACTCCAATTATATTCCCAGGTTGGGGGGCCCCTTAGCCATGGGTGTGAGAGCATCATCTCTCCCTGCTCCTTCTCCAGCTTGGTAAAGGGCAATGTGAGGGTAGTTGCAGTGAAGTCAATCCCTGTGTAGATCAGGAGCTCCAGACCGAAGGACTCAGAATGGTGTCTGCTATGGCAACCTAGGGAGTAAGGCCAGTAGGTTCCTGCTGAGCCTGCTCTCCAAAGCGATTTTACTATACAATCTCCAAGCAGTTTCCTAAGCAGAACAGAGGCCCATGATAGTGACCAGGGTACCCCCACTCAAGTCACAGTGTTCCCTAGGATTCTCTCCTTTGTCCCTTCCCCACATGTAGGCATCTCCCCCAGGCACCTTCCGAACTTGGCAAGTGGTTGTCCCCATCCCCATCTCCTTCACTCTGAGTGTCTCCTGTCACCTCTCTGATGATTCACAATGCTTTGTCCTATATGGCCATCTTAGGTGAACATCTACTTGCAATGTTCAATCTTTGCCTTGAGAGTGGTGTGTAGGGGCTGCTTCTTGTCCATCATCTTGGCCAGGTTTAACCAATTTTGAAAGATAACTGAAGTGTATACCACTTGTTTTGTGAAGAAAACTGACTAGTATTCAAATCAAACAAAAGCATCATAGATAAAATTCCAATGGCAATTTAAAACCATTGTCAATAGATACCATTTTAATATTACAGTTTAACACAAAATACTTTGAAATACTTCATTTTAATATGTAAAATCTATATAAATGTCATAATTATAATGAAATAAGCACATATTTTTGAAAGATGCTGTAGCAGTATAAAAATTCTAGGTAAAATATTATTACTCCCCATCACACACACACAATCAAGTGTTTGTTAAGATGAAAGGTAATATTTCTCCTATTTTTATCTCATTATTTGAAATGGATGACCTATTTGTTTTCTGCCCCCTAGAAAGCTAATTATTTTATTATTGCTACAAGGAATAGAACCTTTTCTGGTTAGTTGCATCCATGCACATAGTGTGAAACAATCTTTATATATCATGTCTGTGTGCATCTATGCATGTATTTCTGTGCATATACACACACTCTTTCTACAATTCAGATATAAACTATGGGCCCACGTGTCCAAATGTGCATTGAATGATATTAATATGTCTCATAAGCATAACAAATTCAATAGGTTTAGAACTGAACTCATCTTCCTCTTTCTTTCTTTTTCTATGTATCCTGTCTCAAGGAAAGGCATTATAATCCATTTAGCCAACCGATTCAGAAATATGAGCATTATCTTTACTTCCTTGACACACAATCTCATCAGTTCTACATTTATAAACTCATGAATGTGATTCCCTCCACCCATCCCTATCACTGCTGGCTCTGCTTTATTTCAGGCCTTCATTATTTCTATTCTAGATTGCAGTGACAACCTTTTAACTTGGCTGCCTGCCAGCTGTCATGGCTGTTCTTCTTCAATTCATTCTCTAGGCTGTGGCAAAACCATTTTTTTCCCCAAAAATCAAAATAGGATTTTTTAAACATCTCCTTGACAGCAGAATCTGATTATATCATGCTCCCACTTAAAATTTCCAGTGTCCATGGGATAAAATCTAAATTCCTTAGGAGGCAAACAACCTTTCCCCCTGTATCATCCACTTCCCTTGACATGTCTCTTTTCATAAATTATGCTGTAGCATTGTTTCAATTCTAGTAGTTCCAAGTGTGGGTGTGTGTATGTGTGTGTATGAGAGACTGAATGTGTGTGTTGAGAGAAAATGACAGAATCAGAGAAAGACAGATGAAAAGATGGAGGGGGGGAGAAAGAGAAGAGAGATGGAGAGACAGAGAAACCAGATGTCACTGTACTTGGATCTGTCTCATGGAATTTCAGATGATTTTTATGTTCTCTCTTATTTACAAAAATTTCTACAAAGATCATGTTTGGGCCGGGCGCGGTGGCTCACGCCTGTAATCCTAGCACTCTGGGAGGCCAAGGCGAGCGGATCACTCGAGGTCAGGAGTTCAAAACCAGCCTGAGCAAGAGCGAGACCCCGTCTCTACTAAAAAATAGAAAGAAATTAATATTAGCCGGGCATGGTGGCGCATGCCTGTAATCCCAGCTACTCGGGAGGCTGAGGCAGAAGGATGGCTTGAGCCCGGGAGTTTGAAGTTGCTGTGAGCTAAGCTGACGCCACGGCACTCTAGCCTGGGCAACAGAGTAAGACTCTGCCTCAAAAAAAAAAAAAAAAAAAAAAAGATCATGTTTGTTTTGCAATAAAAAAATCTGTCCATCTTTACATAACTCAAGTGAATATTTTAAAGTTGAATATTTTTTTCTTTTAAAGTTCAACTCATCTAGAACCCTTTTTTAGAGACCATATGGCAAATTAGCTGTTATCATTCTGAAAATTATTGTAGTCAGCTACTTATAGAACTCCCAGATTCTTATTTTATAATCACATATAATTCTTCTGTAAATAAATGTTGACTTTGAGTCAAAATATATATATTAATCATAGCTTAGTATTACTTGTACAGTTTTAGAAGAGTTACAAAATATATATTTTATCAAAGACCATGTTCTTAGAATGCAATAACAGCTTATAACTTATTGACACTTTTATGGAAGAATTACACAAATATAATATAGATTATTCAATACCATGTGATTAGAATTTTAAATTTCATGATTTTTTGGTGTTTAGTAGACTGCAATTATTCTCTATAGCATAAAGTAGAAAGGTTCACACAACAGAGGTACACATCAAGTGTAAAGGGCATTGAGGGTCAATAAAGATGACAAGGTTGCATATGGTTTTTACTTTATTTCTTTGGAAGTAATTTCAACAGGATTTTGTTAGATTGGTAGAATTTTTAGATGAATGATATATTTGTGGCAAAAACATTTCCTTTAACAATGATAAACCATAACACAAGGTGAAGAATTATTACTAATTAAGTTTGGATGAAATGTTGAAAAATATTAAAAGTGAGAATATTATAACTGGTTAAGGTCAAATTATTGAGGTCTTGGAATTTTAGGCTCATAAGTTTTCCAATTATTCTATGGTACAATTTAAGTCATTTCAATATTTTCAGAAACTGGGGGACAAAATTAGCATTTTATCACAGGAATCTGAGCTCTTAGAATTACATATAAAATAGATTGCAGAATTATGGAGGCAACTGATAAGAATTATTCTATGGTAAAAACAATATCCAATGTTTGTACTCTATTTAGTGTGCCAGACGATATATATACTGCCTGAAAAACACATATATTTAATGCTATTGTATAATATCATATCATATATATTACATAATGACATATTTTTGATATTAAAATGCATTAAGAATTCATATTTTTCCACTGGTTTTGAGATAGGGACACTGGCATACCTGTCTTAACTAAATGTTCACACAACTACTACTTTGCAACTTGTTCAGAACTCAACTACAAAGGGACAAATATAGAAATATAGTGTAGGGGGGTGTAAATTAATGGCTTGAGCAAGATGTACCTTGGCCAGGAAAATAGCTCTAGTAATAAGAGGGAAAGAGTAGATGACAGAAGTGATAAGCAATATGGTGAGGATTTGAAAATGCGTGGAAGTTTGAAGGAGTGAAAATCAATATCTGGAGAATATTTCTATGAAAAAAAGATGGTATAACCAATTTACTGTTTCAGATGCCAAAAGTATATCCAGTGAGAAGAGTTTTAAAATATAAAACATGAATTGAAGGAAGTGAAGAAGATAGGAGTGAAAGGAATGATGCCTTACTATTACACATATTGATTCAGGAGGTACGATATTGGAATGATAATCAAAGCCATTGCAGTCTATGAGAGGCAGCATGTAAAGAAACAGGCATGGACCAAAGGCAAAATATTGAGGACCATCTGCATTTGGAGAGTGAGAAAAAAGAAGATATTGAGGAACCTAAGAAGTGAGTCATAATATAATGGGTTAAGGGGAAATGGTAGTAGCAAAATAGAGATAAACAAATTTTTAATAGTTTTAAATCAAGAAAAAGAAGGTAATAATATAATAATTTCACAGAGAAAATGTATGAGGGAGTTTCTTCTTTTTTTCTTTTTCAGGAAAGGAGAGGAATATGAATCTTTTTTATGGTTACAGTAAGAACTAATTGGCAATGAACACATTAAAAATGCAAAGAGAAAAATAAAAGATAGTTGGTACAGCAGGATCCCAGAAGAGATGAAAGATCAAGAGCAAAGTCACTGTGTCTTGATTTAAAGAGATGTGTTGTCTTTTCTGAGACAAAGAAGAACAAGATATATCAGGACAAGGGAGGAATGAGGGGAATCTCCTGTTGAATGACTTCACCAATCTTAGCTAGAAATTTTTGTCTTCTGAAAAGAAGATGGAGTTGGCTTGCTATTGAGGGCTTACATGGGGTGAAAATGTTTGGAAACATCATTATGAAAAATGTGGAAAGCAGCCATCAAAGTTGAATTAAGGAATATTACAAAACAGAGTCTCAGGACTTCTCTTCCCATGTCATTACTTCCCATGTCATTCCCATAGGCATTCAAAATGTATAGATCATAGTTATAATAAAGTGGTATGATTCTGTTTTAGTAATGTACTTTTTAACTATCATTATGGTATATATTTGTTGTGTTTATAATTCTTGTTCAAATAGATTAAATTTGCCATTTACCATTAACACTTTTATCATCCAAGAAACTGAAATAGGATAATATTTTGTCAATAATATTTTCATATTTTTAAATTTACTGATTCATTCAAGAAATAATTATTGAATGCATTTGTTTGTGTCCAACACTGTGTTAAATACTGGGGAGGAAAAATAGGATGTTACTCTGACATGTCAGCATGGTTATAAATATCAGTCTCACACATAATCTCAAAAAACTCAACTTGTGCTAGATTTTACTTTAAAACTTCAAGCAAAGGCCAATATTGGCAAAATAAATTGAACTCATTTATTTATCACTTACTTGGTGACACATTTTCAGTGAAATGTTTCTATCCATTCTCTCATTTAATTCTCAGGCTAACCTTATGAGGTAGTCCTATTACTTCACTCATTTACTGATAAGGAAACCAACTTAAAGGGGTTAAGCAAATTGCTAAAGATAATATGGGTAAATATAATGGAACCAGCTTGAACCAAGGTCTTTGTGATTCCACAATTGGTTAATTTTACTAGATTAATACAAGAGAAAATAAAAAGTAAGTACATCTAAGGAAAGAAGAAAAAAGATGAATGACTTCAAAGAAAGTTAACACCTGACCTGCATAACATTTCTAAAACTAAAAACAAATAAAATGACCTGATATGCACAAGCACATAGTTCCTGAAAAACAAAGCATTTATATTTATAATAATGACAAATTTTGAGCATTTGGAAGTTCAATCACCTATCATTATTCTATAAATATGGCTAAATTTAATTTTAAATATAAAGTAAAAAGTATGAAACACAAGGTTACCCAACATCCTGACTTCCCATTGTCTCTTGGGATATTATCATTAAAGATCATTATCTATTCATCTTCCAGTGATTCTAATCTGAACATAAAAGGAATGGACAATACATGCAGATTCAACCATATTCATGTCTAAGATTCTCTGGCAAATTGTTTTCACCTCCTTTTTATCTGATATCTGAAGCTTTTAAAGAATATCACATATGTTTATCTGCTTCTAGTGACAGATAACTACATTTCAACAATTTTCATATCACATTTGTCCAGATTATGAAATATAAATCCATATTTTCTTCTAAAGTGCTTGTTATTTTTCACATGGTCATAGTGAAAATAGTTACTTAACAGTAAGACTATATTCAAATGTCCTTTAGTTTTTACAAGAATTTGAGAAACAAGATATTATTAATACTACATTAATAAGGAGACTGATAATGAGTGATCGTCTAACTTGCTGTAAATCACCTAGCATTTTTTTTTATTATTTCAGTATGTTATGGGGGTACAAATGTTAAGGTTACGTATATTGCCCATGCCCCCCCTCCCCCCTTGAGTCAGAGCTTCAAGCATGACCATCCTCCAAATGTTGCATATCTCACTCATTGTGTTTGTACATACCCATCCCCTCCTCCCCCCTCCCACCTGCCCAACACCCGATAAATGTTATTCCTATATGTCCACTTAGGTGTTGATCCGTTAATACCAATTTGCTGGTGAGTACATGTGGTGCTTGTTTTTCCATTCTTGAGATACTTCACTTAATAGAATGGGTTCCAGCTCTATCCAGGAAAATACAAGAGGAATCACCTAGCATTTTTGAAAATTGAGGGCTGCAATTAATAAGTTTTTCTGGGTCATCATTCTTACTCTTCAGCATTGTTCTTCAAATAGAATTTCCAATCATATTTCCTGTCCTTGTCCCTGTCCCTAGAATAAAGATGCATAGGATAAGGATGTTCAATTGTTCCTTTATGTATTCCTAATACTTACAATAGTGTCTAGTATATTTTTTATGTATTTGTGTATATAATATATATGTATAGGTTTGTATGTATATAAACTGAATTGTCTTATCTGCTGGAAATTTTGCTTCAGCAGACCTAGTGCATAGCTGGGAAATCAGGTTTTAATAAATGGTGCACAGTTTTCTAAAGGCAAGCATATTTGAATAACCCTTCTATATGTACCTAGACTCAAATAACATGGCTGTGTAGAACTGAAGTGGAATGAATAAAGATAAAAAAAAAAAGTAAGAAAAATAGGAAAGACAGGGAAAACTTTGGTAAAGAATATTAGGGGGAAAAACACCCAAAGAAAACAAAAAGCCCTGATGTAGAGAGCACCCTAAAATGGCATTGTTCAATCAGAGCTAATTGCCTGTTACTTTTATTACTGGTGCCCATTCATTTTGTGTATTTGTAATTCAGATAAATGCTGTGCCAGCTTTTCCCTCTCTTTATTCTTGACACTTCTTTGGAGACGATGATTGTTAAGTGAAGGTAGTTGAGGAAAAGGGAGAAACTACCCAAAGAACAACAAGAGTTGAAGCAGCAGTTGCCCCTGGAGGTCCAAAAGAACTTGATTCTGGGAAGGAAAATACTAACAACAACGACAAACATGTGCGAGAAACTGATTTTTCTTAATCCCAAAATAGAAGAGTAATGACATGATTACACACAATATTTCAAACTCACAAATACAAGTTCATGTTCTAAGTATAATTTTATTCTCCTTTGTTCAATTGTTCTTTATAAAATTTAAGGCACTGTGAGTTTAAAATATTTTGTCTTACAGAAGTTAGACTGATGAGCTGGTTTTAAGATTTTATAATGTTTTGGCCACATTGGAATTAAGTTTCCTTCCAAAAATATAAACATGTATCTGTAGGTGCAAATTGGTCAGCATGTGTTTCTCTTTATTTTGCAATGCTGTATTTAACAGGCAGGAGAACAACAGAGCAGCCATTCTCACCACGTGCAGAATCACAACTGGTGCCATAGGGCTGAGGACTAATACAGAGAACAGGTTTCTCAGGTTCCTCAGATTATCTGTTTCAATTTTTCTTGAGAAGTTTCTACAGTGGTGAAGTTGAAGGATATATTCTGGAATAAACCCAGAATTCAAAACATTTCAAAGATTAAAACAAACTGCAAAGGATACCTGAATAATGCACAGCTTAGCAAACTGAGTAATGACTTAAAAGAAGCAAGTTGGATGTTGGGCTCAGAAAGGAACTAGGAAAGACAGAAAAAGAAATTATTTGAATACAACAAACTCTTTTTGGAAAAGTTAGATCAATCAAGTAAGGAAGAAACACATCTCAAATTTATATTTTAAAATTAACTATAAAATTAGAAAGTCAGAGGATTCTGTTTTATTTAAACAAATAAATATTATTTCAAATAAATCAAAAATTGCCATAGGCAGCAATAAAGAAAGATTTTTGAATTTTTCACAAGGTTAGAAAAATTTCATTAGAAGTAATAGGAGCAAATTCAATGAATGGGTCAGAATAACAATTTTTGCAGAGGTGGGAGAAGATAAAATAATTATATACATGCATATAGAAAATAAACATTAAAACAAAAGGTAAGTTATAAATTTAAACTTCTAAAATGATGCAAAAATACACTAATTAAATACACTTGAGGATAAGTCCAGTGAATTTAAAGAAAACTAAATTACAGCATACCTTAGAAAGAAATGCAGATTTTTTTAATCACATAAAATACTCAAAGTATACACACAAGACTTTGTTTAGTGGAGACCCCATATCCTAAACAAATTGATGAAGTTGTAAGAATTGATTATACTTTCCATCTATAGTTTAGTAGTTAAAGGAAAAAGATCTGCATTTGAAGCCTTTTTCTACCTTTTTCAAAAGCTATTTTATTTATACACCGAGTTTTAAATGGGTGGGCACAGTTATCATAATCTTTGTTGTTAAGAAATAATGTTTAACCAGAAATACTCTAGTATATGTTTTATTACTCCATGTATAAAACTCAAGACTTCAGTAAATTGTATTAATAGGCTCCATACTAGCTAGAATACTCCTGGCTAAAAGTAAGAAAATCACTCATAAAATTAGCTAAAAATATAGAGAAAATCACTTTCTCATATAAATGGAAGCAGGGTGGGCTTCAGGAATATTTGGTTCAATAATGGTTCTTTCAAAGATCTCATCAAAAGTCAAAGCCTTTCAACTTTGTAGATATGAGACTCAAACTGGCATTAACAAGGTAACTGCAGGACATGGTGGAAAATTCAGGAAAGAAGGCACTATGGTTTGAATTTGTCCTATCTAAAATTCAGATGATCTCAATGAGATAGTATTAAGAGGTGAGGTCTTTAAGAGCTGATTAGGCCATAAGGGCTCCTCCCTTATGAATGGGATTAAGTGCCCTTATTAAAGGACTTGAAGGAAGGAGTTCCTCCCTTTTGGCATTCTGCCTTTCACAAAGTGAGGACATGACATTCCTCCCCTCCAGAACATGCAGTCCTCACCAGACAACCTAACCTGCCGATGATGTGATCTTAGACTTTCCAGCCTCCAGAATTAGGAAAGAAATTAATTTCTATTCTTTATAAATTACCTAGCCCATGGTATCTTGTTATAGCAGCACAAATGAACTAAGATGGATGGCATCCAGAGAAAGAAATAGATTGTCTTTCCTTAAACCACTTTCTTAGGAAGCAAAAGATTTACTTGGTGACCAAACAGTGAAAAGTAATAATGCATAAAAAGGATCTGTTTTTTTCTTCTGTGTGATTATTTTTGCTGAATGAGAAGGCATTCCTAACAGTGACAGTTGGATGTTATTCCGGGAAATAGGGAAGCAGTATGTCCCCTGTCACTGACAGTGTTAAAATTATGAATTTCAGGTACTATAGAGGATATTCCATAACTCCAGACAAATATATCAATCTCTTTAGATTACTTAGCAATATATTTTTACTTTTTTAATAGGCTATCATGTATCCAACAAATATTTATTGACTCTCTACTATGGGCCAGCCACTAGAAAGACACAATTATTTATCTGTAGGCAGATAGTTATCTCAGAGTAGGCACTGGGGATACAGAACATGAGTAGATTGATTTCTGTTGCCACTGTTTAGAAGTTAAGGAGAGTCTGAAAACAATTAGAGTAAATAAAATGGCTCATTTACATTTTATTTCTAGAATAAATCACAGTAAACAAATGTTCTATAGAATATTCAAAATTATATTTTACAAAACCTGTGTTATGTCATTTTGTTAAACATACATTTTGGTGAAAACTTATACTGTAATTATTATATTTACATATTAATGCATTATATATATGTTAATTATAATAAGTTTAGTAATACATATAAATATCTAAGATTTAGATTCCAAATTAAGCTCACAATAATAAAAAGGATAAATATGAAAGAAGATGCTGATGATAACACCTAGTTGCATCAGAGACAAGATCTGGGAAGATACAGTTGTTTTCCTTTAGGCACAACCATTACGTGGAAAGGGTTTTGAAAAAGGAAATGTCTTTATGTATCTTCATATGAAATAGATACTATCTATTAAAAATTATATATTAACTTCAACATACAGAATCTTAACATAATGATCAATATATGTAATCTATCAGAATATCTTTTTAAAACTAAGGTCTTGATTTAAACCTAATTTCAAAATGCAGGGTAAACATGATTATGCCTAGTCAATAATCAAAAACAAAAATAATTGAATTAAGTGCTTATAGCATCATTCCTGCACACAATTAGCATTGCATTCTTTAATTGCAGTATATACCCTACTTCCCCTACCCCAACAAAAATTTGTGGGGCATACACTTTTGTCTATCCTTATAATAATCCATTTTTTAGAAGGCCCTTCAAGCCCTTTACTATCTTATAAATTTTTACTAATTTAAGGCCCCACTCATATTATCCCTTCCGTAAAGACTCGAGGGGGGCAATATACGTAGGACTCGTATGGGCAATATACGTAAGCTTAATATTTGTACCCCCATAATATGCTGAAATAAAAAAAATAAATAGCAATTGGACCAAAAAAAAAAAAAAAAGAAGACTTCTATTGGGACTCAAATAAACGTTCTACTTCCTCCAACATGTTCATAAGTCTATGAATCACATGAAAATAAAATTAACTGCTCATGGTCTGTTTTCTCTTCTACACTGTGATTTCTCTGGGGCAAAATCAAGAAGCAAGATTGCAATTATTTCTGTATTTTTTTAATCTTACAGAATACTTGGAAAAGGTGGATACTCAATAAATGCTCATTCAATAAATGAGGCATGAATTATTATGCAAACAGTCAAAGACATTATTTAAATTCTAACTGAATGGAAAGAGATCACAGACAGTTTTTAATAAATCATATAAATATGTATGATAATATAATCAAAATAGAAGAGAAAATCCTCTACTAATGGCCATAGGGGATAGCCAGTGTTTTAATGTCAAATATTTTTTACAGTACTTTAGTCAGATGGATTAATGAAGATAGGAAATGGAATTAATGGTCACATCTATTCTCTTAACAAATATGTATACATCCTGCTATGAATATGTCCTCCCAAAAGCATATGTTAGAAATTTAATCTTCAGTGGAACAGTGTTAGGAAGTGGGGCTAATGGAAAGTTTTTAGGTCATGAGGGCTCCGCCCTGATGAATGCATTAATGTTCATCATAAAAAGATTTGAAGCTGTAATTTCAATCTCTTGATGTTTCTTGCCCTTTCTGTTCCCTTCTGCCATGGGATGACTAAGCAAGAAGGCCCTTGCCAGATGTTGACCCCTTAATCTTGGACTATGCCATCCCTAGAATCATGAGCCAATAAATTTAGGTTCATAATAAGTCTGTGGTATTCTATTATAGCAGCACAAAATAGACTAAAATCATCCTTATACATGTCATGCACAAATTGCCCTAAAGGCACGCATGGTTTATTTTGGAATGTTGAATTTCTTCCAGCTAAGATGAGCTCTGGTATGCCCAGGGTCTTGGCTTAGAGAGAATGTAGTCCCCCACTCTGTGATAGAGTAATTTAATCCACTTCCAGGTACTAGAAAATATGAGCTCTGAGTTTGTGGTCCGCCCTCACTTCAGCCTGTGCCAGCCTGTGGAAGATTTATGGCAGTCTATTTCTCCTCAGCCACTCCTTCCCAAGTTCTGTACTCTGAAAAGAACTGAAGCTTCCTCAATCTGCACTGCAGTCAGCCATAAAAGAATCTTTGTCCTCAGATTTGTTAACCAATGTGTAATGTGTAACTCTAACTTTCTATGTGTTTGTTCAAATAGTTTCTTTTATATAGGCAAACTATAAACAATAAACTCAAAATATAGCAAATGTATTATTAATGAGTCTAGATGAAATATTATCTCTTATTTTAGATGGATGGAATAAAATCCACCTTGCATGAGAGGAAGTAAAGGGTGCTTAATTATCTGCATTTATCTGTGTTAGTCTACATAGGAACTAAAGTTAGAACAAGTTTGTTATTTTGTTTTCAAAAAACTGAATATGCGCTCAGCATAATTCACCATCTTTTGGATAAGATGTCTGCTTGTCAGAAACATGGGGAGAATTGAAAATTCACCTGTCACCCCTGAAGAGAAATAATCAGTTAGACCTTTTCCCCGATCATGTGGGTAAAATTATTTCCTACAGAGTTGGAAGGTGAAATTCAGGCTGACTGAAAATAATTGTCCCCTTCAAATAAAAAGAAGAAAAATATCATAAAGGATCTGAACTTTTTACTTCTACCTATGTGGGTCAGTTGTTAATAACCTCAATTAATTTTAAAAAATAATTATAAATATCTTTAAAAATCATAGAAAATGCCTTCACAAATAGATATTTGAGACCATGTATCTGAAATTAAGGACAACTACCTGAAATATTAACTCAGAAAGAAACTTCTGTTTCTGAAGTTTGTAAAATATCTGTGAACTTGTGGAAATTTTATCCTTTATTTCTGACTCTTATGAATTACAATGTTTGTCCTAACCATGTGGCTTATAGTTACACTATTTTAGTTCAATATCTAATAGTTATTTAGCATTAAAATAATTATCTGTTACCATAAACTTAAGACCCTTATTCTTATCATAGTGTTTATCTTGGAACCAAATATATGATCATATTGATTTTCTAAGACATGTATACTTTCAGAAGTTTATACCCCTATTGTTTAAACTGCTTAAGTTAAATTTTAAAAAGAAAAGCCTATGAATAAATCTTAAATTAAGTATAATATGACTACATAACACAGAAAAGATCTAGATAAAATATATTGAACATTTGACTGGATTTCAAATTACCTAAGATTTATTCCGAATTTACTATTTGATTATCAATGGCCTCTGAGCCTATTATTTATACACATATACACCACACATACATATACATATATACACACCATATGTATACATATATATATACTTTTCAAAACACCAAAAATAACTAGACATATAAACATAGATGCTTATTAGTTTGCATGTGTATATACTCTTGTTTTGAATCTGATGCATAATTTCAAAATAAAAAAAGTTTTATTTTTTTCAAAAGATGAATTTTTCCAGAAATTTTTATAAAGTAATTCAAATAGATACTTGAGGTACATAATCTTGATAAGAGAAGTAAAATCTTAGTTACTTTTTTGATGCAAAATATAATATTTTAAATATCTATGGATCAGAGAATACTTTGTACTAATCAAGGAAAGTCAAAAATTGCTAACTTCTTTATTTATGCTAACCAACTTGTTATGGGCCACCCTTAAAGTGAGACATGACTCGAAAATACTCAATAAGCCATAATATAACTTTTTTTTTAATGTAATAACCTGGTATTATATGGGTTGTCAAAATATTCTGTTCTGACGGACAGTTGTGGGAAGAGGACTCTATAATAATAATATTCGCCACTGCTGAGTGGCACATCCATCCACCTTGGGTGATGAAACCTTCTGCAACTTTTCGAAGAAGGAGTTTTAGAAAGGAGCCAATGCAATCATCATACTCTAAGGTTGGGAGTAGGGATTACCGAAATCTCATCTGCAGAAAACCATAAACCATATTGACCTAAAGAAGAGAATTCCACAAATGTGAAAATTCTCTGATCTTAAATCAAGAATGTGAATAAAGAACGAAAAAAAGTCATTTGTACTACATTCTTCTTTGTCTACCTTAACCACTATATAGGCTTCTTTATTATTGATATTTCTATTTTTTCTTTGTTTCATAAAGGCTTAGTTCTAAATTGTCATAATAAATGTGGCTTTTTCTAATTTTTCAAATTCAGAATTATCTCATATCCCCAAATCCCTTTTCAATAGCAGGCATGCTTTTGCTCTCTCTCCTCTCTCTGTCTCATAACTAAAGTATCAGCTCAAATATAATTTTTAATCAAGATCTTCTTTGACCATATGTAAAGTATCTCTTATCCTAGTAGTCACTTCCTATCTTCCATTCTACTTTACTTTACATATGATAGCACTTACCACTATCTGATTAATGACCAGCCTCTTTCATTGGAAAATAAATTGATATCAGGGACCCTGCAGTCTTGATTATCTGGCAGAAATGTATCTGACCCCTAGAAGAAGTTCAAAAATATCTGTTGAATAAAATTTTAAAAGTCATTTACTACACTTTTAAGTCTCTAAAGGCTAAAAGTAAATAATTACTTTATAGAAAGTATAAAAATTAAAATTTGACATTAGAAACCTACTAATTTATAACAATAGTGTTTTGCTTTGCCTTTATTTTAACACTTGTGGTTGACTAAATTTGAATTTTCAGAGGAAGCTTCTCCTTCAAGGTTAAAATATGTGATTAAAAAAATTAGTACTGTGTTTCTTTGGTCAAATAAAACTTGATCTTATATTTAATTTCTTTAAGATTAGACCCAACAACAAGAAATACTCATGACTTTCAACTAAGATAACAAATTGAGAAAAGACACTTACATAGAGGCCAACTGACATTATCAAAAGAATGTAAAAATAGGAGACTATCTGAATTATCACTAAACTAAGAATAGAACACCATCTACATCCCAGGTATTGTAAAGATGTCATGTGAAATGTTGTACATATAGAATGGGGATAAATGGAGGCAGAATTATGTGTACAGACACATTCCCCAACTGAGTATCTCACAGTAAATATAAATTTGCCAGAAAAGGCACCCTACTAGTATTTTATGATTGATGTGAAACTAGGACTTTTCAAAAAAACAAGCCATGGGACGTACTTGGAGCACATCATTTAAAATCTCTGTTTTGAATTATCAGCATTGAAAGCAACTGGTAGTAGAAGCTTGGAATCAGCTGACTATTCCAAACCCAGCAAGAGAACAAGACTTCCCCTGAGCATAACAGTTTCTCCCTTTTGAAGCAAATTGTGTCACCAGTCAGAAGCCTAGGAACAGTCCTCTCTGGCAACTGAAGTGGAGATCGGGAAAGGGGACCAGCAGAGGTGGCAGCAAGGCCTTTTAAGAAGAAATGTCCAACACTGCCTTTAGGAAAGTATATAAATGGAAGGATAGCTCATTTTTCAAAATAGAATGGGTAAACAAGACATAGACAAACAATTCTGAAAGAAAGATTATAATGCACAAATAAACATTATTGAAATATATTTACAGGAAAAAGCACATCAAACCTAATTTGCTTTATATTTTACCTCATTTAAAAAATAGCATAACATTCATAAACAGAGAAAAATGTAAAATAATAAAAAGTAGACAAAAATAAAAAGTGAGCTAAGTGTCAGGAAAAAAATAAGAAGGGAAATGAATGAGTTAATGGAATAAAATAAAGAAACTAAAAAAAACATGACATACCTTTGGTTCAGATCCAGAACTCAGCACAGAAAACTAAAGTACAAATTAGACTGGGACAAACTTGTAAATCTCTCCCAGAATACAGAAAAAGAAGAAAGAGAGATAATTGTGAGGGGGAAGATGAGATATTGATTGAAGGCAGGGGTGAAAAAAGAGCTTATTTGATGATAATTTGTGTTCCTAAAGAAGAGACTGAAACAAAGAAAACATGAGTAGACATGAGCAAAAAATAGTTCCAAGAAGTGGGTAAAGATCTGAATCTTTAAATGTATCAGTAAGGGTAAATGATTTCCAGGTAAAGATGGAAAAGTGAAGTCAGTTCTAAGTATCTCCCTGTTCCAAGATTTATGCAAATGAAAAAGATCCGAAGATGCTGATGTTTTTAACATAGTTCCTAATGCTTTCCCATCTCTCAGAAGCTGTGATTAGGCACACTCTGAGAAACTAATACTCCCAAATTTGAAGAGAAGTTGTAGTAAAAGACTACCATGAACTTTTCCTTTTTCTTATTGAGAGACTTACTGGGAGATGGAGGAGAAAGTAAAAGCGGCAACTGTAGAGAGACTAGTGAAAACCAAATAAAAAACATACAATTCAGAACAGGTTTAGATAAGTGATCTGTTACAGTGCTTGTCCATGATTTAGGAAATCATATCAAACCATTAGTGAGAGTGAAGTGATTTTGAACTGAATTACTGAACAAAAAGCAAGTAACTCTGCATATGGGTCATACTCAACTCAGTAAGTGTCAAGTCTACATAAAAGTGGACAAAACACAAAAGCCCACCATCAAACTGTATCCCATATGGTAAGAAAGGAATAATGGAGCATTAGTCCATAATATTTTAGAACAAATGGCTATAAACAGAATTATCCAAGTTTAACATAACCAAGAAAAAATAAATGACATCATGAAAATGTTAAATATGCAAATAAATGCCACTTATCAAAATATATTAAAATATAGCAAGAGATAGCCCCATTTAAAACTTGGATAAGACATAGTACAAAAATTAAAAGAAAAATTATCTCAAAGACTTTGAACTATAGAACTTAATAAAATAATAAATTAACTAAAATTCAACTTAGAAAAGATAGAGCAAAAGAATTGTATAAAAATTCTGACTACAGAGAAAAGAGTACAAATTGACCAAAATATCACCAAGAAAGAAATAATAAATAAATTAAGGAATATAAGAGGCATGGTAGAGATAGAAATTATGCAACTGAAGAAAGGATTTTGGTAATCACAGTAAATTTCAAAGTAATATGCAGAGGTAAAAATAGAAGATGTGATGACACTAATAACACAGAATAGAAATAATGCTCTGGAATGAGAAAATTCAGCAAATGAGATGCAACATATTCAAATATATAATAAAATATTTGAAATGTTGCCAAATTTTGTGCACTGTCTAAAAGTCAGGTAATAGATGAGTAGATAGATTTTTACATAAAATAGCTCAGATATGGTCATAATTACAAATTTAGGAAACCTAAAGTATATTAAAAAAAGATTCTTCAAATATTCTAATTGAAAAAAACTAATATTTTAAGGGCGAAAAATCAGGCTGTTTTCTAACATCTCAACACCTTTATTCAATAAGATGAAACACTGAAGGAACGTCCTCAAATTTTTACAGAATAGAAAATAAAAATGGTCGTAGCAGAATAACAGTCCCCCAAAGATGTCAATGCCCTTTGAATCCTGTGAATGCGGTACCTTTAATTAATGTTTAATGCCCAGAAACTGTAAAGATGGTACCTTAAAGGGCAGAAGATGTTTCATTGATGGAATTAAGGATTTTGAGATGGGGAGATTATCTTGGATTATCTGCATGGGCCAGATCTAATCTAATCATCTGAGTCCTTAACATATTGACTGCCACACTAGAAAAAAAACTTTTTCCTTGGGGCTATGTTATTTTATTATGAAAATAGAATAAAAACTTTGAAAACAAACCATCTCTTTTCTCCCAGAAATATTCTCTAGATATTGACTTTCGTTCCTTCAAGCTTTCAGGTGTTTTAAAATCCTCCTGGTCACTCTTGCTTTAAATCTACCATTAACCAACTCATATCATTTCTGTCATCCTTTCTAATTTAATGAAAATTTGTTATTTTTTATTATTTTCTCTATGTGAGCTATATGTAATTAAATGGTCAATATTAATTGTAACTTCAACAAGTAAGATTTCCAGGAACCAACTGCAGGGTTTTGCCCAGGGGGCCACCCATCAGGTAACATGTGTGCTACAGCATGGCAGCATGAGTTGCCTACGCACAAGGTGTCTCCCAAGGTGAAGTGACATGTGATTTACATATGCGTCACAAGGCCCAGGACTCAAAACTAGCATGAGTTAAGTACAACTCACATGCAGTAAATGTGTTAAAAGTCAAAGAGGAAGGTAAGAAGGATGAGTCAGAAAGATGGACTCAGAGGAAAGATTTGGTGCTGCATTGCTGGTCTGGAGATATATGGTGCTCTGGCAAGGAGAAGAGAGAAGCCTCTAGGAGCAAGGGGTGACCCCAAACTGACAGCCATCAAGGAAACAGATCTTAGTCCTGCAGCCGCATGGAACTGAATTCTGCCAATGCCAGAATAAACAAGGAATTGCAAAGGAATGCTGTCCTGCTTGCTCAGACCTTGAGATTTAGCCCAGTGTGGCCCTCACTTAGTATCTGATCCATACAACCATAATATCATAAACTTGTGCTCTCTAAAACCACTAAATTAGTAGTAATTTGTCATAGCATCAATAGAAATCTAACATGTAACTGAAGGATATTATACACAGTCAAGCTGTGTCCAAGTATAAAGAAAATAGGCAGCCATATGATTGAAAGAATGATGGGAACATTTTCTTGGTGGTTCTAATGAGGTTGAATTAGAATTGCGGGCCCAACTGCTCTTCCTTCTTTTATTTTTCAATATCTAAGGAGGAATGAGACTTCCTAGTGCAGTGACTTGAGAGACAGCTGAATAATATAACTGAGAAAAAGAAAGTAGGAGGAAAGAAAGAATGTCAAGAGGAATTAGCATACTATCTTTCTTACCTTTTTTCTCCTCACAGGGAAGGAGGTTAACCATTTTATACATATTTGAAAATTATGGTTTAAACATAAATATGTGCATATACACATATACATAATCTTTTTAAAATTTTAATTGATATATAATAGTTGTACATATTTTGGGGTACATAAGATATTTGGATACAATGTGTAATGTTCAAATCAGGGTAATCAGGATAACCATATCTTCAAACATTTATCTTTTCTTTGTGCTAGGAACACTTTTAGCTATTTTGAAATATAAAATAAATTATTGTTAACTATAATTTCACTACTCTGCTATCAAATACAGGTACTTATTCCCTCTATCTAATTGTATTTTTGTACCCATTGACCAACCTCTCTTCTCTCCTACTTATCAAGAACAGGAAAGAACACATCTACCTCTTTCAAGAAAGTTTCTGTCTAGTTTTGGAGCTAGAACTAACATTTGCAAATCATTTAGCAAAATATCAATAGTAAATCGGAATGTTTCTCACTCTAAATACAACTGAAATTGCACTGGTTAAGTGTCCAACACCTTACTTCCAAAATCAACAGGAAAAATGGAAATCTCTTGGCACTTCCTGAAATTAATCACTTTACAATCTTCTGAAATGTCCTGCATTTCTTTTGGAGTGTGCCTAAATCATGGATGTTTGAGAATAACAGAAGGCAAATCTATCCTAAGCAGGACAGCAACAAGGATTTTGGTTATTGTTCATTTAATCTTGGTATTTTAGTCAAACAAAATTATTTGTCTAATGACCTGTCACATTCTTGTTCAAGAATATAATTAAATTGGGATTAATTTGGCATTACTCTAACATAATTTTGCTGATATTGGAATTCAGAAGAAGAGAACTCCTTCAGAAAACCATATTTTATCCTTTTTTCTTTTTAACTTATGGGCAAGTGCATGGAAACTGAAGAAATAGTGAGCACTAATTGCTTGGGCCTTAAATTGAACACATATACATAAATTGTTGTCCTTATGTGTCACATCTAATTGAACATGCTATATTAACACATCTAAGATAATAGTATACAGTGTATTACCATTCATTATTTAATTTGGCCTTTACTCTACCATAAGGCTTATTTAGAGAGAAGAGAGAGGAAAAGATATCATAGTCAGTATGGTGAGCCAAGGCAGCCTTGAGCATTTGAGAGAAGATTTGAACTAGATCTTAAAAAATGGTAAGATTCATAGACATGCAAATGAGACTCTAGGGAATTCAGAGCAAAGGAAACTATGTTTATAAACCTCTGGGTGCAGAATAGGCATGCTAACTTTGTGGAATGGTTCAAGAAAGCAAAGGAAAATTATATTGCTAATATAGGGAATGGATTGCTTGGGGAAAACAGAAATTAAGGCAGTATGAAATAGAAACTACAAAATAAAAAATTTTAGTGGGACATGACAACTGAAATGGTGCTTAAGAAAAATTACTAATGATGTGTTGTTGGAGGAGAGAAATAGCACATGGTACATAGTGAGATCATTGCAGTCCAACCTGAGGTATTATGTAACAGAAAGGAAGAGTTAGTGATATGCATTTTATTTCAAGAGATGTATTTTGTAGATGTGGAGCAAAAGCAAACAGACATCATTTATTTATGTATCGAGTCATGTTTTTAGTCATTCCATACTAGGCCACACTGTCACATAATATTCCAAAACACATTAGTGCTAAAGGTACTAGTTTGAACCGAATCAAACAAGTTAAAGAGATAATTTTATTGAATTAAAAGTCATTCAAAGTCATGTCTCTCAGTGAATTCATGTGTAAGGATTAGCTAGATGAGAAAATGAAGTGCTGGATCAAGGGAGTGACAGAGCAGAAGCCAATTGTTTTGACATAATTGTACAAACCCTAGGTGTGGTCTACCTCTCACTGTTTTAGTATGAAATTGCTTAATGCATTTTGATCCCTGAAGACTACTAAAAGCCATATTTAATTTACATTGAAATTAAATTTGTGGTTAGTCTATATGTGTAAGCTAAAGATAATGTGACTTTTTAATTCACATTGCATGTCAGTCCTTGACTTTCTGTTAGTCTTGTCTGTTTTCCCTTCAGAGAGCTCATTCATTTTCATGAATTTGTTCATTACTACTTTGCTGGCAATCTGAACTGTCCTATGTGTTACTCCAACATAGTATATTCATAACTGTTTTTGGTGAAGGGAAAGGAGAAGCACAGATATTTTTCTAAGTAGAATATTGCATGGAAGCCAATATATTTTCCTCAACTTTCAAATCCCTATTCTTTATTTATTAAAATCTTATTTTCAAATTTCCACAGGGTTTATATCTTGGGATGACCTGTATGTGTGTGTTTTTTGTAGGTGAGTTGCAGTATTATATTTGGAAGCATTAGTCTGTTTGTTTTCTGTTTACTCCTTTCTCATCCATCCCCCTGAGGGTATCCTCTGCCTACATAAAAACAGAAAGGAAAACAGAACAAAACAAAATAAAACAAAAAACTTTCAAAGAAACCTCTTGCTTGAGTTCAGGTCAACGATTATCTAGATGGCTGCTTACAGAGCCAGTTGCTCTGCTACCAAAGAATCAACAGCAATTAGGAGGAGGGCAGAAAAGAGAGGTGGTATACACACGTATTAGGATGAGTTAGAAAATAAAGAGAGACAAAATACATCTATGAATGGTTGGTAAGAAGGAATATCTGATGTAAAGACAAGAAATATGAATGTAAGAGACTCAGAATATAGAGCATTCAATAACTCATCCCTTGTGGGCAAACCACTATCCATCAGTTATGATATTTCAGTCCCCCTGAATATATATTGTGGACTTCAATACCTGTATAGAGATGGAGATATAAAAGGAAATCTTGTCCTCCAGACAAGGTGGTAATATCCAGAAGCATTTGACAATCTCACCATGAGCCAGAGAAGCTATGTGAATACCACCACTGTTGCATGGAGTTACTAGAAAGACTGCATTGTATTCTTCCTTTCAGATGTCTTTAAGTTTTACCTAACTGATCTTTGACTTTACTAATCCATTCTGTATGTGTATTCATGTCACAGAAATAAACACATCTTTCAATTTATTTTTCTTTGAATTTACAGTAACTACCTAGCATTAGATAGAAAACCACACATATATGATGACAGTCAAAGTCTTCCACATTGCGACTTCACTCATTTTCCAGTATTTTACAAAATGAATTAATTCATTTTAATCTAGCAATTTTTCTAAAAGAACTACTACCTCCAAACTAATTTTTCCACATTATGTCAATTTAAAGGAATACATATCTCTACTTTCTTTAAGCTCTGATCTATTGTAAAAGGCTCAATTCCCATGTAATCTATATTCAAATAAAGTATTATTGCTTTATATAATTTAGAACTTGAGTACTATGTATTGTTTATTATTTTCCATCTATGTGAGTCTATGCTAGATTATTACAACTATAAGTTTTTAAAGTCCTACTATAATTTCCCCAACATTTTATCCATTAAACAAATATCCTTTGAGGCCTGCCATGTGTCAGGTATTATTCAGTGTCCTGGAAATATAGAGAACAAGAAAGTTACGGTGCCTGCCCTCATTGGACCTATCCTCCAGTAACATTGAATACTTATTCTTCTGCCAACCTTATCAGTGTCAAACTGCGAATATTGTTAGAAAAATTCACAAAATATTAAATTTTTCTATTACTGGGCTTACCTGTCCTATATCAAAACTTGCAAATCATACTAATCTTGTTAAACACATCTCAAGTGATGTATTTTCACAAAATTGCTTCTGAAACCTCTCTTCTAAATGCACTGACACTAAACTCTAAAACCTCATATTGTCTTATTAAACTATCTGATAAATGGTTTGTTGTATATTTATTTTAGTCTCTTCCTCATTTTGACTATAATTCAGAGTACTGAAGCCCTACTAATCTTTACACTTCCTTTTTATCCAGTCCCATGTCTTATAGAACTTAGGTAACTAAATATATATTTCACCATTGAGTTTGTCCTTCATTTATTCATTTCATCCAACAAATATTTTCTCAGGTATGTGTCTGGTGTTACTGAAACTTTTATGCTTCCTTGGTGTCAGTATTAATATAATCTGTAATCATAAATCAAGTAACTCATTCATGTCCTAAGTACTATAATCAAACCATAGAAATATAAAAGGGAAAAGAACCCTTTAATTCTTCTGCAATCAGATTCGCAAACTCTTTGTAGGTAGGCAATTATGATATACTCTTTTCTTTCACTCTTATGTTGCATATTTTACTCTTGACAACAATGGAATGTATTCAAATAGTGTTTCTGAATTTACCAAAGATAACTACTTTTTCATTTATATTAAAATCGGTCAATATAATTTGACCAATACTATCTACTTCTTAAACTCTTTAGGGGAACAAAACTGTGTCAATATGGCACATACAAATTAACGAAAAAATTAAGTCATGTTCATATAAAGAACAGCTAATGATAGAGCATTTTCAGAAAAAATAACCCCCAGTAACTTCAGTTGGAGGAGGAAAACTCAGAGAGACACTGGCTACTTTGTCCTCTGTCAGCCTGAAACATTCCGATTCTCACCTTTCTCTTGTAAAAAAGACAGAAATACTCAAGATGGCCATAAAATAATTGTTTTCCAGTAAAACTCATCAAAACATGTGTGAAACTATTCCAGATAACTTTTATATTGTTGCATCAAATGATGTATTTAATATCTGCAAAGTACTTTTTGTGAACACTTTGTCCACAAATTCTACCATCCTCTGCTTACTAAGCATGAGGGATCTGCTCCTTGTAGCTGCCTGAAATTAAGCAAAAGATGGTTTTTTGTTTTTGTCTTTTTCAGACAGGATCTGCTCTGTCACCCAGACTACAGTGCAGTGGCCTCATCATAGCTCAGTGCAACCTCTACTCTAACTTCTGGGTTCAAGCTGAGCCTCCCTTAGCCTCCCAAGTAGCTGGGACTACAGGCATTCACCACCATATCTGGGTAATTTTCTGTTTTTTGTAGAGATGGGGATGGTGGAGATTCACTCTTGCTCAGGCTGGTCTTGAACTCCTAACCTCAAGGGATCCTCTCACCTCAGCCTACCAGAGTGCTAGGATTACAGGCATGAGCTACTACACCTGGCTTGGAAAAGTGATTTTAGTGTGCTCAATTACAGATAATCATTTTCACTCCTTATAAAGAGAGTTTATGAGATGCAGTCTGTCCTCCTTAGAAGGAGACACCTGCTTGTGAGGAAAACTCTGTGTCTAGCAACCCCCAAACAGGAGTGTCAAAGATACTCAGTCATATGAAAAATAAATTTCACAGACTTTTAGCAAACCCCATAGAGTAATATCTGAATGTTGTGTACTATGGTTTTAAGTAGAGATAAAAGAGTAAAAAAAAAAACCTTTTAATTGGCTTTTAAGACTATGGGTAATAAAAACTTTAACTTCATTATACATTTTGTCAGAACTGATATTGGGCCTACTCTAAAGAAGGTGGCCAACCCTAATTTTGGCAAGCACATAATTAAAAATAAGGTTATGAAAAGGCAGAAAATAATTTACATTAAATGATACAGATCTGAGAAAACTTCCAGACTGCTGACTGCACTGGAGCTGCAAGCTCAGCAACATTTTATAATAAGTAGCCTCCATACCATATAAACAGAATCACTTTACAAAAGGCAGATGAGAAATTTGAAACCACTTTGGATTTGACATTTTTGTTAAAATTTAATTGAAAAAGTTATAGAAGTGAAGATAATGTGAGGAAGCAGTGCATAAAGTCATCTCTTTCTCACCATTTTATCACATGGCCTCATCACCTTCCTAAAACACCACATCACTCTGATTTCTCAATGTCTTATATGTCTAGAAAAATATAGATCACATCTCAATACATTATTAATTTAAAGTAATGAGGTTGAAAGCAAAGAGAAATGACTCTTTTAAGATTACAAATTCATCTATATTCATTGTTGTTCTTGTTAGTAAAATCATGACAGCTTGTAGCATTTTTTACCCCATTTACTTATCTAAACAGTCTCATGCTTCAGTTGAATATTTAAGATTGATTAGAAATGGTTTAGTAAATTACATGAAGGGACAAAATGTTATATGATAAATATTCATCAAAAGTGTCAAGCTCTGTTCTTTTTAAACTTGGGTAAGCTAGTACATTATTAGTATAGTTGAAATACTTAAACTATTTTCTTACCTGTACATATCAAAGATTCACTTACATGTAATAAAAAGAAATAGCTATAAATCCAAGAAAATTTGATACTAAACATCATTAAAATTATCTTTGAATAAAAGTATCAGAATTATAGCAAAACATATAATTATATTGAGTCTTAGTAATACAATGTTATGAATACTTTATAACTGTTACTTAAATGGAAAGAATTAAATCCATTTGCATTAACTACATCAGATTATATAGTAAACAAATATTATGTTCTGTATTCCAGATTTTCTTATAAAAATATCATTCTTGCTTTAGAAGAAATCACAGAGTAGAGGGAAGAGTGATAAACAACAAATTAAATGCATGTAGAAAGTATACTATTGGTTGCTATACAATGTCCTTTGGGAATAAAGGGTGAAAAGTGGATAGCACTAAGGTTTGGAGAGATGTAAGGATGCTATACAAGGTTTGGATAGAGAAGCATCCATGAAGAATAACACAGGGAAGTTGAACTGTAGGTCACAATTTTTAGCATCTAATTCCCCTACCTTCCAAATAAAGAAATGTTTCTTTCTCATTTTTTAATGGAATCTCTTATCAACCAGCAATTTTGTTAAGTTTTAGAATGTACAATTCTATATTTAAATGCCATCATAATTTCAGTTATCAGAGAAATCTAGTAGGAAACTTACATTCCCTAGATATCAGAAACATAAATTTTGGCAATATTTGAATTAGTAAATAAGTATCTTTTTTGTGTTATCAAGTAGAAACGTGGTAACCAATAGCTAAACCTTCATCTTACAAGTAATGATTAATCAACATTATGCAGGGGTATTGTTTAAATATGAATACTTTACATATTAGCTGAAGAAAGAAACCCTAAAGCATCAGGTAGACATCATCACTAGCCCTCTGAATGCCCTGACACTTCTTGCATGTTTAAGAGGCAGAGAGTCATGAAAAAAGCATAAATCACTCTTTCAAAAGATAACCAAAGAAAACCATAAAAGCATAAAATAAAAAATTAAACACGTTTCAATGAATTAACTTGAGTTTTGTTCAATGGAAATAATTATCCAAGGCCAAACAATATTTTAAATATTTATTTATAAATAAAATTCTAAATTAGGAGGTAAAAAACAGTGATAATAAGTAAATAACTGTTCAAACTTTGTTCCAGTAGAAGAAGAATCAGAAATATGTGCTATCCCTCCCCTTGTGGGAATTATACATTCCTTCCCAGTTGATGTCAGACTTGCTTGGCTCTGTGATTTTTGATGCCTCCCCCGTGGAAAGGTTATATATATATTCAACTAGTTACATTAGGAATAGCCACATGACTTGCCTTGGCCAATAAAAGGTGTCACCTCTGAGTAGATTAGGAACTAGTGGGCACTTTTTTAATGATGTCATTTCCTTCTGCCGTAAGAAACAACTTGTCCCAAACAAGGAATGTTTCTTCAGACAATACAAGGAGTAAAGATAAAGTAGAATAGAACCACATTTGATGTACAACAGACATGAAATATATATAAGTTTTGTTGTTATACACCATATTGTCACATTGTGACTGTTTTTTTCATAAAACATTGCTTAAGTTCACATATATTTGATAGTTATCTATTGGGTATAAGTAAAGGCCACCTATAAAAGCAAAAATTAAAATAAAAAACAAAAAAAACCCCTTTGCTTTCATTCTTAAGAAACAATTATCAGGGGAGAAAGTTACTGTCTTCAAAAAGAAAACTGCAGGAGAAAAAGGAAAATTTATTTTTAGGAGAAAAAAAGAACACACACACACACACATCCCACCACTGTATCTGTTACATCTGGATTTGAAGTAAAGTGAACATCTGAAGAGTCTCAAATTATCTGAAGCAGGGGTCCCCCATCTATGCTGAGTTATATAATTATTTTTTTATATATTACAATGTAATCATAATAGAAATAAAGTGCACAATAAATGTAATGCACTTGAATCACCTTGAAACCATACTCCTCTCCTCCCCACCACCATCTGTGGAAAAATAAATTGTCTTCCATGAAAACAGTTCCTGGTGCCAAAAAGGTTGGGGACCACTGATCTAAACTAACATTATTTAAGCTGTCATCTTCAAACAGGCCAGATCAGTATCAGCTGGGAGCTTATGAGAAATGAAAACTCTCAACCCTGAGTCAAATCTCCTGAATTGGAATCTCTGTGGGTAGAGTTAGGAATCTGGGTTTCACCAAGCTCACCAAGTAATTCTTAGGCAAGCTAAAGTTTTAGAAACATTGATCGAAAGCATATTGGTCTCAAAAGACTCAACTAAATAAGTTATGTACAACCAGCCCATTCTAAGAATTACCCTTTTTACTTTTCAACATATCCTTGTTCATTAGTCTGATTTTTAACATTCTATTGATTTATACTATTATATTTCTATTTTAATGTAAATACCTCTCTACTTAGTATTGATCGTACCTTCCAGCTCTTGTATTATTGCAGTTTTGGCACAGCTTTTATTCATTTCAGCACAGGATATTCGTTCTATACATAAGGTAAAAAACAATATCTTGCTGGTTATGAATAGATTCATTCTTCTGATTATTTTCATTCATTGTGATTCTGTTTTGTTATTCAATAGTTTATTTAACAAATAGCTTTGAGCACCTACTACATGCAAGTCATGCTGCCCTAATTGCTGAAAAACAACATAAGACAGAGACCTTCCCTTCATTTCCCCACTCATTTCCTCATTCTTAGTAAGAGTGACTTTACAGGGCAAGTACAAACGACCAGAATAAATTTTCAAATGAAACTCCTAGTCCTGTGGTCACAAAGTCTTTCATTTTTTATGTTATTTATATCTTCAAAGGACCCAAGCTTCCATTCAGCTTGTGAGTTGCAAAATAAATTGTAACATATCACTTAAGAATCGTGGCTTTCATATACAACAGGGCCATTGAGGTATTAGGCTTCTTGGTGTATGCCACTTTCCCCAGCACAGCATGGAAAGTACACTTCAGTCACACAGACTACATCTTTAGACAACATGAAAAGGTACATAAAGTGAGAAAAATGACTGTTGAGCTACATTTTTTTTCCAGGAAAAAAAAGCAATATCATAGTTATTTCATAATTATGGGAGCTGTGTTCATAACAAAATTAATTTAAGATTATTGCTATTCCTGTTATAATTTAATAACTTCATGGAGAAAAACTAAAGGGTTGAGAAAGAACATGAATAGAGAACTCTTTCATTCATTCATTTATTCATTCACTGAACACCTAACTATTGATTGTCAGCTAGGTGGCAGGTATGTAATGTATGGCAGGTCAGCTATGTAATGAGGTAACATCTGATCAAAACAGACAAATAGTGCAGATGTCTTTTTTATAGAATGTCTTTTGTTATTTTGGGTAGATACCCAGTAATGGGATTGCTGGATCAAATGGTAGTTCTACTTGTAGCTCTTTGACATATCTCCATATTGCTTTCCACAAAGGTTGTACTAGTTTGCAGTCTCACCAGCAGTGTTGGAGTGTTCCTATCTCTCCACATCCAAGCCAACATTTATTGTTTTGGGACATTTTGATAAGGGCCATTTTCACTGGAGTTAAGTGATATCTCATTGTGGTTTTGATTTGCATTTGCCTGATGATTAGAGATGTTGAGCATTTTTTCATATGTTTGTTGATCATTAGTCTATTTTCTTTAGAAAAGTTTCTGTTCATGTCCTTTGCCCATTTTTTGATGCGGTTGTTTGATTTTTTTCTTGCTGATTTTCCTGAGTTCTACATAGATTCTAGTTATCAGCCCTTTATTGGATGTTTAACATGTGAATATTTTTTCCCATTCTGTAGGTTGTCTGTTTCCTCTTGTGATAGTATCCTTGGCTGTGCAGAAGCCTTTTAATTGATCAGGTCCCATTTATTTGTTTTTATTGTTACTGTGATGGCCTTGGGATATTCTTCATAAATTCTTTGCCTAGGCCAATGTCTAGAAGAGTATTTCCAACAGTTTCTTCTAGAATTTTTAGAGTTTCATGCCTTAGGTTTAAGTCTGTTGTCCACTGTGAGTTGACTTTTGTGAGAGGTGAAAGGTACAGATCCTGTTTCAATGTTTTACATGTGGCTATACAATTTTCCCAGCACCATTTATTGAATAAGGATTCTTTTCCCCAGTGTATGTTTTTGTCTGCTTTGTCAAAGATGAGATGGCTATATGAGGATGGTTTCATATCTGGGTTCTCAGTTCTGTTCCATTGGTCTATGTCTCTGTTCTTGTGTCAGTACCATGCAGCACAATTCACAATTGCAAAGATGTGAAAACAACCCAAGTGCCCATCAACACATGAATGGATAAATAAAATGTGGTATATGTATACGATGGAGTTCTATTTGGCCACAAAAAAACAATGGTGATCTAGCACTTCTTGTATTATCCTGGATAGAGCTAGAACCCATTCTACCAAGTGAAGTATCACAAGAATGAAAAAACAAACACTACATGTACTCACCATCTAATTAGTATTACTGATCAACACTTACGTGCACATATAGTAGTAACATTCATCGGGTGTCGAGGAGATGGGAGGGTAGAAGAAGGGTTAGGTATACACACACCTAATGAGTGTGGTGAGCACTGTCTGGGGGATGGACATGCTTGAAGCTCTGACTCGGGTGGGGCAAAGGCAATATACATAACTTAAACATTTGTACCCCCGTAATATGCTGAAATAAAAACATTTTAAAAAATCAGACAAATAGACATGGTATCTGTAGAGTTTAGTCAACCTATGAAAGTGTTTTCATCATTTAAAAATTTACTTGCAATAAAAATCATAAAATTACTTAAAAGAATATTGAACAAGGAGAATGTTAATATATTTGTATCTTAAATAAATAATAACATGAATTATATAGCTATTTTCCAACTAGCAGAAAATCTATTGACATATCCACATCTCTGGTAATTTTGTAAATGCAAGCAAGATTATTTAGCTATGAAACACTTACAATTAAAAAACTCATTTCAATGGTCTTTTGAAAATATATCTTACAATTGTTGGTCTACTTCCCAACATGGTTTCAGATATAGCTGTTTACCTGAAGTTTGAAAAGCAAAATATTTGATTACACTATTCTACTCAATTTGGCATAAGTAAAAAGGAACACTATATTCATCCAAGGATATTTATCAAAACTATTCTCCAATGCATGGGATATATAGTTTAACATATAGAGAAAATATACATTGCAGTTAATAGTCAGATCTCAGGGTCAGAAGTCCTGAGTTTAAATCTCAACTTAGCCATTCACAAGATCTGCAACTTTAGTCCACTTTATTAATTGTTAGGGTTTTAGTTTCCTTAATATAAAATGAGAGTGCTAATATTATCTAATTAAATGTTTTAATATGATAAAATACCTTGCATATTAAATACCCAATACATTTTACTAATTATTAACATGACTTATAATAAATGTATGTAAAAATGCAAAAAAAACAAGGCAAAGCACTGTCCTAGGAACTTTACTCCCTTGTATATCTCCCAAAGCTATATAGTCGTATCCTCTACATTTCGTCTGCTCTCTGCTTTTTTTTATTTTTTGCTTTATTTGAAACCCTTTATTATATCTTCTTTTAGATATTATCAAAAGGAATCACTGGCAGTTCTTACGTAGGCAGTCAGAAAATCCTACAGAATCCAAAGTAAATCCCAGTTTTCAAGAATCTTCCATATTGCAAATTCATGATGGGGAAGGAATTATTCAATTTACTCTGGTAGTCGTTAACATTTGTAATATTGCCAACATTTAATGCATTGATAATCAGCAATGTTTCCAATGATAATATGAAGTATTCTATCCTATAATTTTGTTTCATAATTTTTACTCTAAGATAGGCTATAACACTAGAGCTTTATGCAAGGCAACCCTTTATTGCTAATTGTGTATAATATTCCATATATTTATGGTAATCATGCATCTTAGTTTGCTTAAAATCATCTGGATTTACACCTTTTCTTATTGATACAATCTCATTCCCCAATGCTGTGATTTGGGCAATAAATTTATGGTCACCTTACATATATTTAATAATGCAATTATTATAATAATGTATTAAATAATACAAACAAAACAGTTTAAAAAATAAGTACCTTTCTTATGGCATAAGTACCTTTCAATTGCATTCCAGAGGCAAGTAATATTAAGTGGAAATGTTATCATAAAGAAAGTAAAGACATAAATTTACTCTTTATTGTAGAGGCATTTAAAGTCAGAGAATTAGACTCATAAAACTTTGCTATCACTGCATTAATGTATTTTTAACATAGTAAACAGTAGCAATACCATTTTTCTGTTAGTTTCTTTTTTTTCAAATCTTTATTATTTAAATAATTTAATACATTTACTTATATTATATAAGGTACATAATGATATGAAAAGATTCTAAAATGTAAAGTAAATCTCTCCTATCCATGAATTCCAGTTCCCCCAGCTCCTTCTTCAGACCTAACCATTCTTAGTAGTTTCTATTTATTTCTCATTTTCAACTGTGTGGGGTTATTATTTGAGTTTCACTTTATCTAGAAATCAAATCCTAGACTTTTAGAGCACACGGAAATTATAACAATCATTGATTCCAACCCTCTTCTTTGACAGAGGAATATATGTCATAGAAATATTAAGTGATTTGCCCAAAGTCAGATAATGACACAGCTCAGGTTTTTCCTGGAAATTTATTCAGTTGTCTCCTACGTGTGATCACTTTGTTAGCAATACGAAAGAGTTAAGCATATGAACACACAGCCAGAATACTTGAGTTCTAGTGCTCATTTGGCTTCTTATTATCTTTCTGGCCTTGGGGAAATAGACATTGCTTCACTCAGCCTGGCCTTCTTCAGAAACTTATACTTATACATTGTGTGGATCAAATGGAAAAATAAATGTGAGAATAGTGTAAAAGAAAAATAACTGTAAAAACTTTTTAAAAAGGAAAATAAAGTCACTCTAAAAATAGTTGGATTTAAGAAGTATGTTGAAAATACATTATACAAGGTATCCAAAGGTAAAGTTCTTAGTGGCTCATCAAAAATAATATTTAGACTATATAATTATAATAAAATTTCATAAATCCCAGAAAATAGCACAACTCTTCCAATTTTGTCAAAATCTCAAGTGACCATGGAAGCATCAACTTTAACAAAAGAGCATAGTATTCTCAGACTGAACACTGAACTGAAAAATTATGAAATTTGACACACAGAAGCAAAGACGTAAGTTGAAATTTTTAGAGAGGGGTCTATATATAAATTTTGTCATTGTTTAAATGTAAATTACCAAGATGGTGAGAGATACAAGGAACCTCATCTCTAACAGTACATGATGAGGACCTAATGTTTAAACAGCATTCACTAAAGGGCATTATAATCCTATTATAAGTGGCTGACAAATTTCAAATCTTTCCTAGAGCCATGTAACCTACAGGATAAAAAAAAAAATGTTTTCAACATGATTTTTTATCCAAGACCTCACATTTGACTGTCAGCCTAATTAGATAAAACTATAGAAGTTTATCTGATAGATATCTTAGTACAGAGTAGTGCTATGAAGGTCTAGAAGGGTTGCAAGTCTCAATTTCCTAGCATTTCATTTCCAATTCCTCTTGTATAAAAGTATGCTAACCTAGACTGACAGAAGTAGAGCCACATCAAGACAGTGCCTGAGTAGGATTCAAATAAACCCTCTGATAGGAGAAATCACCATCTGTTTCAAAGTATTTGTGGAAGGTATTTGACTTCAACATTAACATAAGGTAACTGACAAAAATGTTTTTGTTAAGAGAAGAGAAATGCTGCAATCCCATGCATGTCTATTCACAGAAACTACATTACATATACTGAAAATGCTGAGTTCTAACATGGTGAAGGGATCCAACATAAACTTGATCCCACTGGCTTTATATTGTTTGAATTTGAATTTTGGTTGACTTCTATTCACTGTTTGATCATTTGACAGGGTTTTGGTTACTCTGAGCCTCAGTTGCTTTATATGCAAGTACAAGTGATAATGGTACAAGCAACTTTCACAGTTGATGTGAGCTAATTAAGAAAACACATGCAAAGTGCTCAGCACACAGTGCTAAGGATATATAAACTATCATGATGATGTTTGACAATTTCAAGTAAAAGGAAGAATTGCTTCTCCTTTGCTTCTCCCTGGAAGTTCTTTTTTTCCTGATTGACCAAGATGCATTTTATTCTCTTTCTGGTCTTTGGAGAAAAGGGTAGAAAACTATAATCAGTGAGAGAGGAAAATAAAGCTTCTAATGGTTGATGAACACTAGCTCAGCTGATTGGAGATGTATGTAAGGTGTAGTAAGTCAGCTCAACTGATGAGTACTTGCAGCTGAGACCAAACACTAGATGACATTACCCTCTGGATCGTGGAGCAAGGTTACCCAAGACTGTTTCTTGTTTCATAAAGGAAAACTATACTACCCTTTCTATATATTCATCTGCTTACCACTAGTACACATTTTGATAGAATATAGTCTTTTTCTTGCATGAAAGAAGAATGGCTCAAAAATAAAATGTAGGGGGGTAAATATATGTTTTGTTTTGATAGTATCACTAGAGAAAACCATTTCTAATTCAAAGGTTAGCAAAATATTATAACTTGAACATGTATCTTTCATTCACACCCAAATAAATTCATTAGCTCCCTTTTCCATTTCTCTCCATCTCTCTAGATGAAGGCACCACTTTTCAAAATCCTCGTAAATGTTTCTACTCTAGCTGGTTTACAATCTAAATTCCACCTGTTAGTCACAGCATTCTTTCTGCAGTGTTAATCACATTATATTACTTCCCTGCTTCAAGCCCTCTATTGACTTTCCACTCTAATCAGAAAAGAAAAAATAAACAACAACAACAAACTCAAACATTCAAACTGATTAATTTCAAAATTCCATGGGTACCAATCCTTTCAATCTCATCTCAAACCATTCCCTGTTTTTCCAGTTTATTATAATCCACTATGATCATTATAATCCAGCCAAACAGGTTTTTCCATTCCTCAGAATAGCTTGCAAGCTTTTGCACCTTTTAAAATTCTCTGTGAATGAAAATCTGCTCCCCCAAATTCCCCTGATTGACTCTTTCTCATCACTTAGCGGTTTAACAATATGCTCCTCATAGAAATCCTTCCTGACTTCACAATCTAATTTTCCATTTTTCCTCCACCCCAACTAGATTTTCCTTTTTTCTTCATTGTTTTAATCACGTGAAATTATTATATTTATACAAGAACTTGTGTATCATCTGTTTCTTTCTATTGTTCATCACAGTATCCCCCATAGTTGATCACAATTGCTTAGTAAGGCTCAATTACTATATTATTGAATGGCTAAATAAACAAATAGTTCTGAAGGAAATAAACAAAAAGACAAGCAGATTTTATCTTGTTGGCTGCCTGTGTCATCATCAAACAAGGGCCTACACTGTTGAGAGCTCTGGTTCTAACCAAAGTCCCAGATCACATTTTTATTATTTCTTCTCTAATTTATCATCTTGTCTTTGATCTTTGAGCTGTTTCTTTTCCTTAGTGATTGTAAATAGCTTTCCATTTTCTGTATTTTTGTATTCCATGAAATTGTTAAGAAAAGAAACCCCCCAAAACAAAACAAACCAACAAAGAAAAACTCTAGTGTTTATTTTTTTGTAATACTATTATTTGGGTATAGATCTGAATTTTATCATGATTTTCATTTCTGTCTTTCAAGTTATTAATAAAGTTGAGAAATTTTTCTTACATTTTTCAGGAATACGTTTTTACCTGAGAGAAACTTTGAGTCCTGATTTTCCTTCACAAGAAAGGCAGAAATTAATCTGTATCTAACTATTATAAACATATGACTGAGGATTTTGTGAGGTTAAATCTATCCAATACAGGGAGTAAAAAACATGGGGCCATGAATCACTTACTAAATCAGGTATTGAATCACATAAAATCAGAGCAGAGCAGTTTCCAAAGGTAATTAAATCTCAGCCTCTGAAATCACATTCTAGACCTGGAGCCAATTATTGCTTCCTGTGACTACTGCTGTAAAATGGTCATTGGAGTGTAGGAATAAAGTCAACACTGGATTTACTCAAACTTAGAAGATTTTTAAGAGTTAATATATAGAAAGTTCTGAAACGTGTGAAGTTCTGAAGGCCATGTGACTACATTGATGAAAGGAGGCCACAGTACTTAGAAAGCCTTCCTACTAGCCCAAAAAGTTGTGAGGAAATTTACAGCTATAAATTTTGTATTATCATTTATAACATACATATTTTATCTTCACTTTAACACTAAAAGTTCTTCAAAGACAATTTTTATATGTTTCACTTTTGTATCTGCCACCGAAATAATTCTATGCATAGAATATAATAAATGTAATATTATTATCTAATAAATAAATGAATCATAATATGCTATTATTGATATTTGAATTTTAATTCACTATAGTTGCCTACTTAGCATGAATTGTGCTAAATGAGATATATGGTATGAGAAAGGAAGAGGTAACTCATATGTATTAATACAATAGATGAATCAGTTAAAATCTAAATCTTCAAACTTACATAGAGAAAGGTTTATTTTAGGGTATGCCTCTCACCAGCTATGTGAAGAATTTAGTAATGCTAGAAAAACTGTTTGGAGTTACAATATTTCTTCCTCATAATTCTAATATTACTGACACTAATCTATACCAATGAGGTCTGTAATGAGGATTAAGAAGATAATGTATCTAAAATGTTTAGCTATTCACACATAACCCCTTGATTAATATTGCTGGACACAGAATAAGTACTAATAAATGCTATTTAATGTTCTTATTGAAACAATGACAATAATAATATTACATGTGAATTAAAAGTAACTGTATTTTAAAAATTATGTCTATGATAAAAAGAAAGAATAAAAGAATAGAAAAATAATATTCATCATAAAACTATTGCCCAATTTTCATTCTGTAAAGCAAACATTTTTTTAATGTAGTGGCATATAATAAAATAAAAAAGAATTAAGTGACTTGTAACAATTTATTCCTGATTCCATATTTCTAGTCTTCAGCTCTTTTGCAGATTATATCTCCATAGAGTTTAATGTAATAATAGAAATAACAGAATATCCATAAAGTGAAGCATTAATAGTCTTATATGATTAGTGGATATATCGAGCTTTTTGGAAATTTTCTTTTCAATTTTCTCAACTATTACTGCATTAAATAGTCTCAATTAATCGATCTGTGCAAGGAGGGGGTCACACAAGCACTGGCATTTATGAATCATGACTTTATCCAAGGTGCACATAAGTATTTATGAACATCGTTATTCAAGTGGCATTTTCCCTAAACTGACTGGTTTGTAACATTAGAAAAGTTTAGGTTTGAAACCTGAAGACCTACACTTACTCTTGCCCACTTACTATCTGCATAATCTAATGCAATGCCTTAGTTTTCCCGTCTATAAACTGAAATACAAAACAAAAACATATAGTTCAGGTTTATATCAAAGTCAAGGGACCTAATGTGAAAGGATCAACTGCTATTTATAATAGTCCTCATAAATAAACAATAGAGATTATGAAATTCAAAAAAAAGGATAATTCATACCTCTCTGGATTCCATATATATTTGCATATAAGTATCAGCAAAAATGTGTTCAATGAATACATTTGAGGAGAAAAATGGAGAAAAGCAGAAGCAAAATGAGAAGAAAATAAGGGGACAACAATTGCTTTCAGAAGCAAGATATTGTTGATCAAGAGCTTTCTGATGGACTAAGAATATTTGATAGCCTTATGTTATTTCATAAAAATAATTATTGTTGACAAAGGAGAAAAGGCAATACAAAATGAACTCAAAATGAATCAGAGACCTAAATGTAAACTGCAAAACTAGAGAATTCCTAGAAGATAATAAAGGACAAAATCTAAATGACCTTGGGCTTGGCAATGACTATTTAGATACATCAAAGTCATGATCTATGAAAGAAAGAATTGGTAAGCTGTATTACCTTAATAGTAAAAATTCTGCTCTATAAAAGACAATGTCAAAAGAATGAAAAGATGAGCCACAGAAAATATTTGCAAAAGACATATCTTATAAAGGACTGTTACACAAAAAATAAAAAGAACTTTAAAAACTCCAAATAAAGAAAACCACCCAATTAAAAAAATAAAACAAAGACCTTAACCTCACCAAAGAACATATACAGGTAACAAATAAGTGCATGAAAAGATGTTCCACAATATATGTCATCAGAGAGTTAAAAACAAATTAAAACAATGGGGTAATAATGCACACCTATTATTAATATAAGTGCCAGAATCTTAAACACTGATACCAAAAATGCTGGTAAGCATGAGGAGCAATAAGAATTCTCTTTCACTATTGGTGGTAGTGCAAAATGATACAAACACTTTAGAAGTTTGGCAGTTACAACATCTCTTACCATATGATCCATAAATAATACTCCTTGGTATTTACACAAAGAAATTAAAAACTTATATGCACATAAAACCTGGGCTACCAAGCTGAAATGTACTGAAGTTTACACCTTACCAAAATTCATATGTTGAAATCATAGGCCCAAGGTGATGGTATTAGAAGGTTGGACCTTTAGGAGGTGATTAGGTGACCACAGCCCTTATGAATAGGATTAAAGTCCTTATAAAAGTGTCCCAAGGGAATTCCTTTGTTCCATCCACCCTATGAAGACACAGTGAGAAGGTGCCATATATGAAAAAGAAAGCCGTCCCTGCTAGACACAAAATTTGCCATTGTCTTTTCTTGGTCTTACCAGCCTCTGCAACTATAAGAAATACATTTCTGTTGTTTATAAGCTAAGCTACCCAGTCTATGGTATTTTTGTTATAGCAGCCAGAACAGATTAAGACACAAGCCATAAAAAGATATGGAGGAAATTTTATGCATATTACTAGCGTAAGAAGCCAATGAAAAGGCTACATACTGTATGATTCCAATTATTTGACATTCTGGAAATGACAAAACTATGGAGACAGTAAAAGGAGCAGTAGTTGCCTGGAGTTAGGGGGGAAAGGGATGAATAGGCAGAGTACAGAGGATTTTTTGGGCAATGAAACTATTCTGTATGATACTATAATGGTTAGATTTATGTCAATATAAATTTGCCCAAATGCATAGAATGTATGACACCAAGAATGAACCCTAAGGAAAACTATGGACTTTGGATGATAATGAAGTACCAACGTAGATTCACCAATTGTATCAAATGTACCACTCTCATAGAGGATGTTGATAATGGCGGAGGCAGTACCTATGTGGGGCAGGAGCATATGGCAAATCTCTGTACTTCCTCTCGATTTTTCTATGACTCTAAAACTGTTCTAAAAAAGAATTTAAAAATAATAATGGCCAATATTTATGGACACTGTAATAGGGGATTTATGTGTCTTGCCTCAATTATCCTCAAAACAACCCTATACAATACATATTATCTGTAACTCCATCATTATGAGCCCAAAATTAGCTTTATAATACTGCAGGTTCAGAGTGTTTATCCAGATCCTCCAAGGGCACAATTGCTAAAATGTCAACTCAAAGCCTAGCTGCAGGACTCCAAAATCCATACTTTTAATCTCTATGATTTACTGTGTCCATATATTTTTTGTTAACTGAAAATGTATATCATTAGGCCAGCCTAATAATTTTCTGAATAATACTTTCAATAATTCAGAAAAATATAAGTGTTATAAATACAGGATTTTTGTTTGTTTGTTTTTTTGTCATAGCCACTAAAGTTATTATTCTAAGTGGTGGTATAGTATATCTGGACATCCCTAATTTTTTTTGACGCTTCTTCTCACATTTCTGTTCTAAAATAACTTATCTGTCACTTGTCATGTTAGTAGTGAGAATATAATTTTACATAAATATTGAAACCTCTGCCCAATAGAATTTTATGATGCCATTGTTTTCCTCATAGTTGGTACAAGGCAGTGAGGAATGGAGATGGGGAGAATTACTTTATTTTTCTGTAAAACGTGTGTGTGTTTGTGTGTGTGTGTGTGTGTGTATTTCTTTTGAAGAGGACATATTTCTTGTATTACTAAAATTAATTGACAGGTTTACTGAAAAGCAGAATCAACAGATGTGCATAAACATTATAAATCACATTAAAAGTGTTCAAATAAACCTGCTTATTTCATTTTATAACATTACGAGTCAAGCTCCCCATGAAGATATCTAAATTATTTCTACATTCACACATACTTCATAATCTGACACTCAAAAAGAATCATGCTTCTGGGACTTCAAAGATATTAGAAGGTAAACAAGCAACTGACAAAAAGTACTCTGTTTTTCACAAAAGGCTATTACCTTGAATATTTCTCATTTTATTGGGACCGATTCAGGATATTAATATTCTAAGTTTCATGCATTTCAAATGATGCAACTGAGCACCAAGTAATGCAATATTATCATGTTATGTACAGGTAATAGTTCTTGTTTTACCAGGTTTCAAAAGCTGTGATGCTCCAAGTAAAGAAGCACTTTCAGAAAGCACTGGGATAACATTAATTGCCATAAATCTATATGATAGAAATCTTACCATGAAAATGTTCTTACAAGCAAGGAGTTCATCAGAAATTTTTTTTATTTCAAAATTTTAAGCGGGTACAAATATTTTAGGTTACGTGGATCATTTTTCTAATGCTTAAGTCCTGGCTATAGGTGTTTCCATCACGCAAATAATGTTTATAGTACCTATTAAATTGATGGGTTCTCTCCCCTCCCTTCCTCCCTGGTTGATATCCACTGAGTTTTACTTCCTTCTGTGCATAAATGTGCTCATCAGTTAGTTCAAATGTAATAGTGAGAACATGTGGTGTTTGTTTTTCCTTTCTTGAGACTTCACTTAGGAGGATAGTCTTCAGTTACATCCAGATTGTTGCAAATGGTAGGAATTCACCTTATTTATGGCTGAGTAGTACTCCATGATTTACATATATGACATTTTATTAATCCATTCATGAATTGATGGGCACTTGGGTTGATTCCATAACTTTGCAATTATGAATTATGCTGCAATAAACATTTGAGTGCGGGTGTCTTTTTGAAGAAGTCTTTTTTCCTTTGGGTAAATGCCCAATAGTGGGATTGCAGGATAGAATAGAATGGTAGGTCCACTTTTAGCTCTTTGAGGAATATCCAAACTGTTTTCCACAGAGGTTATACTAATTTTCAGTTCCACCAAAAGTGTATAATAAGCATTCCTTTCTCTCTGAATCCACACCAGCATCCATTGTTTTTAGACTTTTTAATAAAAGCCATTCTGACTGAGGTAAGGTGATATCTCATTGTGGTTTTAATTTTCATTTCCCTGATGATTAGTGATGTTGAGTATTTTTCATGTTTATTAGCTATTTGTCTTTCTTCTCTTGAGAAGCTTCTGTTGCCCACTTTTTCATGAGGTTGGTTGTTTTTTTCTTGTTGATTTGCTTGACTTCTTTGTAAATTGTTGTTATTAGCCCTTTATTGGATGGATAACTTGTGAATATTTTCTCCTACTGTGTAGGTTGTCTATTTGCTCTGTTGATCATTTCCTTGGCAGCGAAGAAGCTTTTAAGTTTAATCAAATCCCATTTATTAATTTTTGTTATTGCAATGATTGCCACTGAGGTCTTAGTCATAAATTCTTTACCTAGGCTAATATCTAGAAGAATATTTCCTATATTGCCATCTAGAATTCTTATGGTTTCATTCCTTAGGTCTAAGTCTTTTATCCATATTGAATTAATATTTGTGAGCAGTGGGAGGTAGGAGTCCTGATTCATTCTTTTACATGTGGCTATCCAATTTTCCCAACACCATTTATTGAACAGGGCTTCTTTTCTCCAGTGTCCATTGTTATCTGCTTTGTTAAAGATCAGTTGGATGTAGGCAGATGGTTTTATACGTGGGTTCTCTGTTCTGCTCCATTGGTCTGTGTCTCTATTTTTATACCAATCGAATGCTGTTTTGGTTACTATAGCCTTGTAGTATAGTTTGAAGTCTGGTAATGTGATGATTCCAGATTTGTTCTTTTTGCTTAAGATTGCTTTGGCTATTCAGGCTCTTTTCTGGCTCCAAATGAAGCATAGAATTATTTTTTCTAGATCTATGAAGTCTGATCTTGGTCACTTGATGGGGATTGCATTGAATTTGTAAATCACTTTGGGTAGTAAGGACATTTTAACAAGGTTGATTCTACCTATCCATGAGCATGCCAGGTTTTTCCATTTGTTATATCCTCTGCAATTTCTTTCATCAGAGTTTCATAGTTCTCCTTTTTTTTTTTTATTATTTCAGCATATTACATGGGTACAAATGTTTAGGCTACATATATATTCCCTTTGCCCCTTGCAGAGATCTTTCACCTCCTGGGTTGAATATGTTCCTAGGTATTTTGTTTTCTTTGTAGCTATTGTGAATGGTATTGAATCTTTGATTTGATTCTCAGCTTGACTATTATCAGTAAATAGAAATGCAACTGAATTATGTACATTGATTTTGTATCTTGAGACATTGCTGGATTTATTTATCAATTCCAGGAGACTCTTGGTGAAATCTTTGGGGTTTTCTAGATACAAGATCATATCATCAGTGAAAAGCAATAGTTTGACCTCCAGTTTCCCAATTTGGGTACACTAAATATTCTTCACTTGCCTGATTGCTCTGGCTAGGACTTCCAGCATTACATTGAATAGAAGTGGTGACAATTGGCATCCTTGCCTTGTTCCAGTTCTTAGGGGAATGCTTTTGATTTTTCCCCATTCAGTATGATGTTGACTGTGGATTTTTCATATGTAGCTTTTATAATTCTGAGATATGTTCCTTCTATGCCCAGTGTGTTAAGGGCTTTTATCATGAAATGGTGCTGAATTTTGTCAAATGCTTTTTTTACATCTACTGAGATGATCATTTGGTCTTTGTTTTTGTTTATGTGGTGAATCACATTTATTGATTTACAAATGTTGAACCATCCTTGCATCCCTGGGATAAAAGCCACTTGGTCCTGGTGGATTATTTTGTTGATGTGTTGTCCCAGGTCACCACATCTTGGACCCTCACAGTACTCTCCCATCAGTTTCACCTATATGGGCTCCTTCACCTCCCAACTCTAGCTCCTAAACCTCCATTTTGTGTCACCCAGCAACCCATTCAAGTCCTGGGGACATGGGATCCGGCCTGTGTGTCTGGCCTGCTGGCATGCATCTCTGAGAAATGCAGGCAGGCAGGGACCTTCAAGATTGGCCATTCCAGGTCCACTTCATGTCGTCAAGGGGAAAGGTGTGGGCCCCACTCTCTGTGGAAACCTCAGACTAGAGGATGCACCAGCTGGGGAGAGGCGTCTGCTTGCCAAATTCTCAGCTCAAACTGCTCTCCTGGTTGCAGTAGGTAGGGGAGGAGTGGGGAAGAATAAGAGTCTGAATGGGAGAAAGCTGGCTTTCTGGCCCCTGGATCACTCTCCTTGGAGGGGAGCCCTGCAAGAAATGTCCAAGTTCTGTTGGAACAGAACACAAGTTGTCCCAACAATTCTGTGGTTGCCACAGTGCTCAAGCTTGTGAGGATGATAAAGCTTCCAAGTAACTTGGGAGCCTGCTGATCAATGAAGAATTGTAGAAGGGGAAAAAAATATCCCCCTACCCATTCACTGGGCTCTATGCCTCTCTGTGTTTGATGCTTGCTGATGTCTTGTTTCCCTTTATTGTCTTCCTTCTCTGCTTCACAATTTTCCTCCATGAGGTCCCCAGCAGGCTTCAGCACTTCTCTCTATGATTTACACCTGAGCTGCATCCCTTCTCTCCTCTCCTTTATCTGAAGCCCTTCCTTCCCTCTGGGACAGTCTGTCAAGCAATGTCTCTAATCAGCCATCTTGCCACTCTCTTTCATCAGAGATTTTTTTTTTTTACTCTTTCTAGGACCTTACACACAAGTAATCATCTAGGAGTTACTACTGCTACTATTGTTTAAATGATTGGATTTACTCATCAAAAGAACCTAATCAACTGATATTTTTAATGGATTGAATAGATTATCTCACATCCTAGTCAAAGGATTATCCATAGAAAAATACACAGCCTGCTGTTACTTTTATTTGTAGTCTTGGTAGTGACATGGAAACACCACACTTGCAAGCATTCTCATGGACCTGAAAATCATGCATGTGTGCACACAAATATATGCACACTAGGCTGGAATATATAATGTATTTCAGGTAAGAAAAAAATTAAATTCAGTGTCATTTGGTTAATAAGTGCTTAGTGTCTAGGTCTCTGATTCCTAAAATAAATGCTTTCCTACCAAGTTGATAGCTAGTAATATTAAAATAACACCTAAAGCTGTTAGGAACATATTTTTCTCCAAAACGGTACTATGATCCAAAAGACTTAGGATGTCAAAATCAAATCAAGCATAATATAGTAATAAGTTTTCATTTCCTTCTGATTCTCTTCATCAACAAAGTTTTAAGTTAATGTTCATAGTACCAATTTATACCCGTGAAGCAAATGAAAACAAAGACACTTTTAACTATGACTTAAAATAAAAAAGGTGCTAAAATATTCTTATTTGAGACAGTGCAAGAACAATGCTTATTTTTGGATTGTTCTTTAATAGGTTCTCAAATCATTCTTACACTAACGCAAGTATTTTACAATATCTCAAGAAGCTATGTCTTTCTTTACCACCAGTCCTGTCCTGAATGCCAACAGCAAAAACTCTGGATGAAAAGTGAAAATATTCAGTCAGAGCTTTGAAAATTTGTCCATAGGAAGCTTAGCAACTGGATACATCTGTAGATGTAAATGTGAGACATCAAACAAATAATAATTATAATTAAAAAATGTAAATCAGATCATGTCACTCCCTTGGTTTCTTGCTGCATTTAAAATAAATCCAAATTCCTTATCTAGGTTTAAAATACCCTTATCTTACAATCCACCTCTACCTTCCATTCTTAATCTCTAGCCACACTGGCCTGATCTGCTCCTCAAATCATCAAGCTCTTGTTCCTGTTTCCTCTAACCAGAAATGCCTACATCCCTTCCTCAATCATGGTAAGACTGACTCCACATCATACAGATTTCAGCTCAAACGTCATCTCCTCAAAAAGGTCCTTTTAAATGACTCAATACTAAGACAAATTCAGTGCTATCTAGTCCCTCTCTATCATGACTATTGCTGTGGTTTTACTTTCTTTTAATCACCTGTCATCCCTTTAAATAGTCTTGTTGTGTGTATATATATATATTTTTTTTTTGAGGAGGTCTTTGATAGGGCCTATTATAAATATTATAAAGATGCTCAGTGATTTAAAGAAATGTGTGACTATAAAAACATAAAAGCGGAAGGTGCAGTTTAAAAAAGAAATAAAACTTCTATAAATGAAAAATAACATATAGGATTTGACAATTACACTTGATAAGATTAACAATTGATTAGCTCTTAGAGAAGAAAGAATTGCTAAATTTGAAGATATAACAATATAAACTAACAAAAATGATACAGAAAAAAGAGAATAAAATCAATGAAAATAGCTTCAGTGGCCTTAAGATATAAATTGTGGCATATATGCAGATTCAAAGGAAGAGAGTAAAGAGAGAGGGGAGGAAAAATTAAAAATAGGAACAAATAATATTCAAATTTTAAAAATCTTATGGAAAAATATACATTTACTGATCTAAGAATATAAACCAATCTCAAGCAGGATAAACACAAAGAGAACCATATTAGGGTAAATCCTAACCACTCAGTGTGATGGTATCAGGAAGTGGGGCTTTTGAGATGTCATGAGATTGGAGCCTTCATAAATGGGATTCATGTATTTATAAGAGACTTGAGAAAGGTGATTTCTCTCTTGGCCATGTGAGAAAGACAGCCATCCGCAAACCAAGAAAATTGCCCTCACCATCCTGAATCCTTGTGTGAAGCCAGTTAATCAGGCTTTTTGAAAGGAAGCTGATCTATGCCTCAAAAAATAACTGGATAGAAGGAATGTGAAGAAACACATATAAACACAAGTAGGAAATGTCAAATGTTTAGTGGATAAGCCAGATAAATTCAGTTAAGACATACCAAGTTGACAGGTGCTATTTTGGGTGAAAAGCAATGGAAGGAAGAATGTTTGTGTAGAGTTCAAAGAACATTAATAAGAAATTGTTTGAGTAAAGGAATGGCATTTTCATCCTGCTGGGTACAGGCTTGCTAGGATTATTGTTATTGTAGCTAAGACCAGAAAGCAGTTAGAACCTATTAGGATAAACAGGTATTGTGGAGATGAAAACAAGTCATAATGGCTATCAGAGGGAAAAGAAAGCGTGAATTTTCAATTCTGCAATGGCAGAACTAGAAGATATTGATGTTTCAGCTAGAAATTTAAGTACATCACCACAGGATATCTGAAGCCCTAGAAGTCAGAATGCAGTCTGTGAGTCCAGAAATATGTTATACTTGTAGAAAAAAAATTAACAAACTCAAGGTGTAATTTCACATGGTGTGTCTAATTTTAGAAATATAATAAAATACATGAGCTAATTAAATTAAGTATGAGAAACAGTTTTATATATTATTAATAAACAGTATTACATATTAAGTATTAAGGTATCTTACATGTATATTGAAATTTATAATCAAGTTAATTATCTAAACAAACACACAAAAATTGAACCAAAAAAACATTGGATATGACCAAATGCTTTATGTTTTTATTGGAAACCAGATTTTAATTGTCTGGTCTTCCTAATCCTAACAAACATAAATAAATCTAGTGTTAGCTTGAAGTATAAGTGTGCTTTCTTAAGAAATCAACCCAAATTTAAAAGGGCCTGTTTTATAGGTTATTTTAACTAACTATAATAATACAGTTTTTTATTTCAAAATATGATGGAAGTACAAAAGTTTTTGGTTACATGAATTGCTTTTGTAATGCTTGAGTTAGGGCTATAAGGGTGCCCATCACCAATATAGTGTTCATTGTACCTATTAGGTAGGAGTTTTACCCATCCCCTCCTTCTCTCACCCCCTTGCTTGATTTCCACTGAGTTTTACTTCCCTCTGTGTACCTGGGTGCTCATCACTTAATTCCAATCTAATAATGAGTGCATGTGGTAGTTGTTTTTCCATTCTTGAGATACTTCACTTAGGAGAATAGTCTCCAGTTCCATCCAAATTGCTGCAAAAGGCATTAAGTCATCCTTCTTCATGGCTGAGTAGTATTCTATGGTATACATATACCACATTTTGTTAATCCACTCATGAATTGATAGGCACTTGGGTTGATTCCACATCTTTGCAATTGTGAATTGTGCTGCAATAAATATTCAAGTGCAGGTATCTTTTTGATAAAATGACTTCTTTTCCTTTCGGTAAATACCCAGTAGTAGGATGCTGGATTGAATGGTGGGTCTGCTTTTAATCCTTTGAGGAATCTCTAAACTGTTTTCCATAGAGATTATACTACCTTGCAGTCCCACCAACAGTGTAAAAGCATTCCTTTCTCTCTGTATCCACAACAGCATCTATTGTTTTTGGATTTTTTAATAAAAGCCATTCTCATTGTGGTAAGGTGATATCTCTTTGTGATATTAATTTGCATTTCTCAGATGATTAGTGATGTTGAACATTGTTCATATGTTTATTGGCTATTAGTCTATCTTCTTTTGAAAAGCTTCTGTTCATGTCTTTTACCTACTTTTTAATGGGGTTTCTTGTTTTTTTCTTGCTGATTTGCTTGAGTTCTTTGTAGATTCTGGTTATTGGCCCTTTATCAGATGTATACCATGCAAATATTTTCTCCCATTCTGTAGGATGTCTATTTCCCCTATTGATTATTTCCTTAGCTGTGTAAAAGCCTTTAAATTTAATCAAGTCCTATTTATTTGTATTTGTTTTTGCTGTAATTGCCATTGAGGTATTCTTCATAAATTCTTTGCCTAGGCAAATATCTAGAAGGGTTTTTCCAACATTTACGTCTAGTATTTTTATTGTTCCATGCCTTACATTTAAGCCTTTTGTCCATCTTGAATTAATTTCTGTGAGTGGTGAGAGATATGGATCCTGTTTCATTCCTCTGCATGTGGCTATCCAATTTCTCAGCACCATTTATTGAACAGGGCTTCTTTACTCCAGTGTATATTGTTCTCTGCTTTGTCAAGTTTGATCAGTTGGCTGTATGTGGATGGCTTTACATCTGTGTTCTCTGTTCTGTTCCATTCTTCTATGTCTCCATTTTTGTACCAATTGCATGCTGTTTTGGTTACTATAGCCTTGTAGTATAGTTTGAAGTCTGGTAAAATGGTATCTTCAGGTTTATTCTTTTTGCTTAAGATTGCCTTGGCTATTTGGGATCTTTTCTGGTTCCAAATGAAGTGTAGAATTATTTTTTTCTAGATCTGTGAAATATGCCATTGCTATTTTCATTGGGATTGCATTGAATCTGTTGATCACTTTGGGTCATATGGACGTTTTAACAATGTTGATTCTACTGATCAATGAGCATGGTGTGTTTTTCCATTTGTTTGTGTCATCTATGATTATTTTCCTCAGTGTTTCAAAGTTCTCATTGTAGAAATCTTTCACCTCCTTTGTTAAGTATATTCCTAGGTTTTGTTTTTTTAAATTTTATTTGTAGCTATTGTGAATGGTATTGAGTATTTGATTTGACTCTCAGATTGACTGTTATTGGTGAGTTAGAATGCCACTGATTTGTGTACATTCATTTTGTACCCTGAAACTCTGCTGAAATTGTTTATTAATTCCAGGGGTCTCTTTATGGAGTCTTTGAGGTTTTCTAGATATTAGTTCATATCATCAGCAAAAAAGCAATAGTTTGATCTCTTTTCTGATTTGGATACCCTTAATATTCTTCTCTTGCCTGATTCCTATGGACTTCCACCACCTTTTTCTGGTTCCACTTCTTCGTAGGAATGCTTTCAACTTTTCCCCATTCAATATGTTGGTTGTGGGTTTCTCATATATGGCTTTTATAATTTTAAGATAATGTTCCTTCTAGGCCTAGTTTATTGAGGGTTTTTATCATGAAAGGGTGCTGAGTTTTGTCTAATGCTTTTTCTGCATCTATTGAGATGATCAGATGGTCTTTGTTTTTGCTCCTGTTTATGTGGTAAATCACATTTATTGAACTGATTTGGCATCAATTCACTAAACTGATATGGAAAAATTTAAAAATAATTATGTATAGATTGTGAGATACTCAAGAAGAGTGCCTCTAGAATATTATTATTTATTTCCCAAGGATTTAGGATTTTCAGTAAACAAAATTTAATATGTGTATGTAATCAGAATTTGCATTATTCCAAATTGAAAGTAACCAGGACTCTACTTTCCACATTAGGTTTCTATAAAAATAAGAGAATATCAGAAGAAAATCTTTTAAAAACATAGTTATCTTATTGCAGAGTATGCAAAATGTTGATATTAGTAAGCCCTGTTATAGACCTCCAAGGCAGGCAAAGCCTTTAACATGTGAAGAAAGAAAGCCGCGTGCCTTTTCAAAAGACCTGTTCCTGGAAGTATATTTATTCAGAAAGTTAATGTTCTTATTACTGCTGATTACCTAAAAATAATAAAGATTTCTTTTTTCACAACAGAACCCTTGAGCTTACTGTTCTTTTATTAAACTTCTATCAGTGTGTGTGGGGGTAATATCTACATTTAATAATGGGGGTTATTAACTTTATTGAAGAGTTAAAATCATAAGGCTACATTTAATTGCTAGTTAAGCCATTAAAAAGCATTGAATATTTTTGAGAAAAATAATTTATCCCAGAAAATTATGAAAGTAATGCTGAAATCTGCAATATGCTGAATGAAAATTTTGGATTAAATAATTTTTTTTAATATTTCAAAGGAAAAAATAAATATTATAGGAAAGATGAATTATTCATTAGTTGCCATAGAAAAGCATCAAGTTCTTAAATTTATTGCTATTTACTGTGGTCTGTGGTATCCAAATTAAAATAATACAAAACAGGAAGTGTGATATTTATTTCAGCAGAGGGAATAGGTTTAGGGAGAAATTGTGCAGTAGCAGTTATGTATTTTGGTTTCCATTTAACAAAAAAGGATAGCATCTTCTGCTCATGCTTTCCTGTGATCTAAAGGAGAAGAGGGCTAGGATCACACCCCATTAGTTCTTTCCCTGAAGCTAAATATGTATTTAACACCAGGGTAAAATTGTTGTGACTACAGGTAGCAACTTATAGGTGCCCATTAAAGTCATACAGAAGTCCTTCCATAAGCGGTAGGAGACTAGAACTATTCACCTTCAAGGAGAGATCCTCCTGTTTCATGTGCGGGAGAATAAAAAAGAAAATATGTCTTTATTCTATCACCACAGTCTGTTTTTTGACATTACACATTTCTGCACATATATCAACAAAAACACAATGTAAGAATCTGAGAATAGAGCATAAGAGATTTTGAAGATTCATGAAAGTCATCATTTTCCATGTTATTTCTACTATGTACTGCAGGCAAAAAAGTTCTGCATTAATTTGGAAAACACTGCATTCCATATCCCTTTCTCAGAGATTCAAGCATTAGGATATTAAAGGTGCTAAGCCGTTCCAGAGTAAAGATAACTTTTTAACCATTTAAAATCTATTTTTTGACTATAGGACTCCTTTATAGTGGAATACTGCTAGCTTCCTGAAGAACTGCAAACCATGAAACAATGTGATACTGTTTCTTTTATAACATGCTACCAATTCTTCCTACTATTGTTTCATAATGTTTAAATGCAGTGGGACAGTTTTAAAAATTAAATGATATGAAAATACTCCTTGAAAAAAAATCATTGCAGCTCTAGTTTATAATAAAATTATTTAAAACAAAATGACCCTTAATTATGCTGTAGCTAAAGATTCTATGTTTTATTTAGATGATTATTTTTAATCCTATTAAATATTGAAAAATTTCATTTTTCAAGTACAATTCTAATGCAATTATCTGGGGTTCAATTAAAGCAGGAAGAAAAAACTCAACTGTGCCACGTTTTACATTCTATATAGTTTGTTAATAACATTTGACACCCTTTTCTATAGTTCTCCCATACCAATAGTCTTACAATGCACTTTTTAAAAATGTTATGCTATAGTAGAGGTCTAAAGTGAATTAATCCTTATGAGTAAACAATTTAAGTAGATTAAGTAATCAGTGATGCTTAACTCTCAAGAATTAAACAGCAAATAATGCAATTACTAAAATAAATGTAACATTATTTCAAATCACATACTTAAGTGCTGAATTGTTTATTTCCATATTTTCAAGAAAGGTAACTATATTTTAACTATAAGGAGTAGTTATGCTATTTATTATATTTGTTTTGCAGACTTATTCAGGATTTTTATCAATTACTTTTACTATATATTTCCTAGAGATACTAGTTAACATAAAAAATGAATTCTTAAAATTCTTGTTCACTCACATTTAATTATTTTATTTGGTTATTACTTCCCTAATTGTGATTCAAATCTTTACAAAAAAATTAACTGAGAAGAGAAATGTATGATAAACAATCTCTCTCACCACTAGGGGTCGGTGTCAGTGCACGCCAGAGACAGCAGGAAAGAACCAAGATTTTAGTTTGCTATGTTGTAATTTGATATTGAAATATGCAAATAATTTTATGTCATTCTATCTCACCCCATGTTTCATAGAAATCCACTTTAAAATGACACATTAGAGTATAGATAAATAAAATAGTCCATTGTAGATTATCCCTGGAATAGCACAGGTACTAAAGTTTTTATATATCATCAGTGGAGAATAATTCTGTCCTAAGTTTCCTTGCATTAATATTAACTTCAAAAGAAATAATGAAGATAGAAAATATCAAGATCAAAATAATCTTCCCTCCATATGAACTAATGCTTTGCAAGTAACACCAACATGTTAAGCAATCAAAAACAACACAGCTTCCTAATCAGGGATGGTAAACCTGTGTCTTCTCAGGGTTCTATAGGAACCCTATGCCTTAGCTTTTGTTTTTGAAAGAAGAGCTTGTTTGTGAAAATTCTCTTATCTTTCATAAAAACTGTAGTAAAACACAATATTCTGAAAGAAAATATGCTATTCTTTAAAGAATTATAATATAATAATGCCAAATGTATAAAGAAAAAATCTAAACTTGAAACTAATAGTACACAAATAAATCTATGTCACATTTGGACTGGTACTTTATTATTATAATTAATATTAATATCTATAAGAAGAAAAATGTTTAAGAAGTTATATCAGAATTTGAATAAACTGCCTGTTTCACCATAGAACAAAATGGTTCACCGTGCTCTTATCTGACTTAAAAAAAGAACAAATGAATGATAAAACACACATTAGAATGCACCAACAAAAATCTAAACCAAGGATTTGGTATAGAAACCATGCTTATTGGGCTCTGTATTTTTGTTATGTTTTTTCATATTCTATTTAATTTTGGAAAATAGGTTATGTAATAGAAATCAATCAACAAATTAATAAAAATATACAAATCAAGAGTCATATATTAAAACAGTGACCAAAAATACATACATACACAACAAGCTAAAAACTAGAAAAAGCATTCTCAACTAAAATTCAGATGTTACTCAGTGATAATATATACTTTAATATAGATAAATATAAAACTAAAAATAATAACAAAGCATTCTTTGGATGCAAGATGCTATTAGTAAAGCAATCTACAGCTAGATAACACAATGATGCTGAACTGTGGTACCGGAGAAAATCTTTCTGAATAAATATTTTATAATACTTATAATATTTTATAAGTATTTTATTTATCATGGCAAATGCAAAACAACATGAAATATTCTATACACTTGAAATACAATTGAAATATTATTTTGGTATACATTATAGTTTGGGCTGCCAGATCTACCAAATGAAAATATCAATCAATATTTGGGACATATTTATACTAAACACATTAATCTATCTGAAATTTAACTTTCACTGGGCATCCCATGATTTTATCTGATGAACTTAGCTACAGCATAATGTATGACAAACTGTAATTATGAAACTTTTTTGTATACTTTGCCTAATATCAAATGATAGGTTTTTTTCAAAGATAGGCTTTATCTCACATTTTAAACCAAATAAAGGAAAAGAGATTATTTCCCCTTCTTAGTCTCTATGCCCAGCACTGTGATAAGTGCTTACATATTTCTCTCTTATTTCTCAATGCAACTCAGTAATTTTCTTCTAATTTAAAGATGAGAAAACCAAAAATCTGATGTGTTGATATACCCAAGATGACAAGGCTAAAACAAACAGCATAAAACCAAGCTCTATATCCAATTCCACCATACCATGAGATCTTAATAATTTGCTCAAATAAATTTCTTTATTTTAGAGATTTTAAAAGAATAAAAAAGGTGTTAAATATATTAATTTTTAAGAAAACACTCAAGAAGCAAAGCATTTTTGATAAATTTAGTGGTATTTTATATTTAATTTTGAAATATATTTTAGAAATTTTTATTTAGTTTGTATTTTCTGTCATATTCTCAAATATAACTAAAACCTTCCATCCTTCTTGACCTTTTTTCTTACTACTTCAAAAACAACCCCACCTTTTTTCAACTTAAATTATTATAGAATTTGTGGAAGGATATGTTAACTATTCCACAATCACCTAGTCTTAGATATTTAATTATTATGTATTTGCAGATGATTAAAATTACTTTCTAGCTCAAATACTCAAAACAGGGCTTGAAGCTTCCCAATTAAATCTGAAGTTGTACTTTGCTAGTGGTAAAGGGGAAAAAATAGTGCTTTATTTCTCATGTCATCAAAATTAGTATTGGACAAAGCCATATAATATTATTAAGTCTTCAAGTTTTAAATATGTGGAAAGATTTAGTATACCTATATTTTTATACTAAAAAAGTAGTCATGTATTTTTAAATGATTAACTAGAAATCAGGAGACTTTGGACCTCTTCTGGTTCTTGTTTTAGCTAAATAATAGGACCTCCTTCAAATCCCTTGAATCATAATGACCCTATCTAAAAATGAATGTGTGTTGGGCTTTGGCATATTTACAAATCTCTCCAGTGTTAAAGCCACGTGACTCTTTGACTGGAAACAAAAACAAACCCAAACAAATGAAAAAACCCTTGCGTCTGATTTTAGAGATCAGCTAGGTAAAATGCACATCAAATATTACAACCTGATAGAAATTTCCATCCTGCCGGAACACTTCTAGTGATAGGAAACTGCCAACCTATGGGGAAAACCACCTGTTTTCTAACATTTCTGAAAGTTAAAATGCAATTTCCTATACATTAAATCAATCAATCTCTCTAAATTCCACTCATGGGTTACAGTTAAGCTGACTGGTTTTATGTTTGTTACATACAATAAGTAAATCCTAAAACTTTATTTTTCAGAGTGTACGACTCGATGTTTTGATATATATAATACATAGTGAAATGATTACCACAATCAACCTAATTAACATATCCATCACCTCACTTTGTGCATGTTCTAAGAACAATTAAGATCTACTCTCAGCAAATTTTAAGTATATAATACATTATTATTAATTATATAAATCATGCTGTACATTATTTCAGAACCTATTCCTCTTATGACTACCAGTTTGTACCCTTTCACCAGTATCTCCCAGTTTGTCCCAATCTCCACCTTCTGGTCATCATCCTTCTATCTGTTTCTATGAGTTCAACTTTTTCAGATTGCACATACAAACGAGGTCATGTAGTACTTGTCTTTCTATGTCTGGCCTATTTCATTTAGTGTAATGTCCTTCAAGTAGTAAAACATATTTTGTATAAGTAAAAGCTTATTCATTTTTGATTTCTTGACTTTTCTGTCTAGTACTTGTTAAAAATCATATAGACTGTGGAGTTAGCAAATTTTCAATATTACTTAATTTATACAGGGAAACACAATGAATGTTTCAACATGTAGCTTGCATATCCCAACTGAATATTGAAAGATGAAATTGCTAGTATCTGTCACAAGAAAACACACAAATCTCATTACTATTTTCCTAAAAAAAACTGAGCCATTGGGTGATCTGATAATACAGAGATAAGGAAACTATATCATATGTCTCTTTAGAAAAAAAACTGTTAAGTCAATTAGTGTTGTGCAAGATTTTATTAGGTGCCCAATAATCTGCTAAACAATAAAAAATGAACTACTAATGTAGTCTATATGCAGGGTCAAGAAATAAAATATGCACATACTAATCAAATGTAAATCATATTATTTTAATGCTAAAGTAATAGCTTAAAGTTTGATTTTGTTTTTGCTATATTCTGTCACAATGCTAAAGAGTACATGCAACTTAATTCAAACAATAACACACAAGGTGGGTGTTTTTCATTATACCTGATGGGACACTAAACCTAAGAGGTAACATAACGTGCCCTAATACACATACCTGAAATGTGGAGGGAGCTTGGAAGTGAAAGTGGGTCTTCAAACTTGAGACACGGTAAAGGACATAGAAGCATTAAACTGTAAATTTAAGGTCATGCTGAGAGCAACAAATGCCACAACCTCTCAGTGGTAATTCTCCTCCAGTGGGAATTTTGTAATGAGAAAAGGTAAGATTCTATAAATCAAAGGATAGATAACTAACAAAAGACAAATTCTCTAGTATACCTCCAGGAAGTTACTTTTCTGTAATGTAAAACCCAGAGCACACGTAAGATTCCATTTTCTGGGTACAAAGTCACTGAAATAAATAGGGAGATCAATAGACAGATAGATATAAATACATAAATAAATAAATGAGGTATAAAAAAATCCTGAAGAGTGACTCTGTAATTTTTCTACAGGACATTATACTGAATAAAAAATAGCTCTTGTTGAACACTTAGTAGTTGAGATAGGAACACTGTGTAGTTTAAAGTCTGACCTTCGTTGTTTACAGAGAAATGGAGTGCTTGGTAACAAGCATACTTGCAACATCCTAAATCACTCTTAGAAGCAGACAAGATTGATGATAAAAAAAAAAAAAAAAAATTGCGGATCTCAAAAAGAAGAGAGGCATTGCCTGGTCATTCATGCCAAAAGATTTTACAGAGAGGAAGAACCGGAAGTGAAAAAACATTACCTGATTTTTATATATTGAATATATTGATAGAATGTCTCTATATTATTTAACAAAGATGTATGTGAGATTTATAGTCTACTAAGAACTATTTAAATAACTAATTTAAACCTCACAAAAGCCTTCTGAGGAAGATGGTATTAGCATCTTCATTTATAGATGAAGATATTGAGACACAGAGAATTTAAGTAATTTGTTGAAGGTCCTTTGCTATTAAGTGGAAAAACCAGGATTCAATCTCAAGAAATCTGGTTTCAGTGTCTTTAACTCTTAACTGATATTTTATGCTACCTTTCCCTATGTAGAAAACTTCCTATATATTCTCATTCATTTAATGTCAAATCATTCTACTTATGTCTTCTTCATATTTCAAATTCATCATTGCCCAAAACACACATAAGTAGAAAAATAATGTAATGGACAACTATATGAACTTGGAAAAGGACAAAGTCAGTGCAGATTGGAGAAATTGGAATGGACTATCATAAGAAGCTGCTACTAAAATACAATCACTAAAATATAAACATGATCTGAACAAGGAACGTCATAGGAAAACAATGAAGGATTACAATTATATCTAATCCTTCCTGAATTACTGCAACATATTGATTACCTGATACAATATGTTTCAATCACAATGGGCATCAACTTTTGAAGGATATATTGGGATTCTCTTCCTTACCCATTACAATTAGGTAAAAATTAGAATATTTCCTATTTATATTCCCTGGTAATATTAATTCCGGGTAACAGAAACATGTCATCAATATCCATAAAATTTTTGTTTGGTTATTTTGAAATTTTTGTTCATGAAAAATATTGCTTTCCAGCCACTAAAGTGAAATGGAAAGCAAGAGAAGAAAAAGGCAAATAAACTTGACAGCTGAAAGAAACAGATGATTATTATTATCTTTCTTATTATAAGTTTTCTTCATTCTTCATATCAGTGGATATACACAAATCCCTTTAGGCATAAATTCTAAGTGACTTATAAACCAAATAGAGAAATAATCACCTTTTTCAAATACTCTATAATGATTGTCAGATAAAATTCACATCCCTTAATTTACAAACCCTTAAGCAATGTTTCTTATCCTTAAATGCATTACAAAAGGCAAAGATTATAGATTCAATATAATTTCTTAAAAATTAATTTACTGTATGCCTAATAAGTACTAAGAGCATTTGTATAGAATACAATGATAAGTAGACACCATATCTCATAAAGAGCTATTAATATCTTAGTATGACTTGGTATGTACTTGTATTCCTTTATTTTTAAATGGGAAAGTTTCATGCAGAAGCATTATCACTTCCTAGTCACATGTTAAGAGTCACTGAACAACACTTCTACATCTTTCAAAAAAGTTTTTAAATTGGAAGTCTTCGTTAGGGGTTCGATACATATTTTAGGAACATTTAAACATTAAGCGATGTGTTTATTTAAACAAATCATTCCTACTTGAGGTTTTTTTGTTTAATTAGCACCGTACTCTTGGATCCATAAGCATCTTAGTCTGTTTTGTGTTGTTACAAAGAAATATCTGAGGCTTGGTGATTTATAAAGAAAAGAGGTTTATTTGGCTCATGGTTCTGCAGGCTGTACAAAAAGCATGGCATTGACATCTTTGGAGGGCCTCAGGCTGCTTCCATTCCAGGCAGAAGGGGAAGTGGAGTCAGAGTGTACAGAGGTCACATAGCGAGAGAGGAAATAAGAGAGAAGGGGGGGAAGGTGCCAGGCTATTTTTAACAACTAGCTTTCACAGGAACTAATATAGCAAGAACAAACTCACCCCAAGGGAGGGCATTAATCAATTAATGAGGGGTCTGCCCCATGACCCAAAAACCTCATTTTAGGCACCACCCCAAACACTGGGGATCAAATTTCAACAAGAGGTTTGGAGGAGAAAAACATCCAAACCATAGAATGAAGGATCTCTTTTCTTAAAAGTAATAGTGGAATAAGCACTAATTTATGCAATCTCCTAAAATAGATATTACCTTGCTCCCCTTTGCTGTAGTATGTATGCTTGTCTTAAGCATTAAAAGTCTCTTTAGTCTGATGGTTTTGAGACTTTGTTAATCATCACTTCTTTATGATTTAATTTCTTAATTTCTTCATTGATGACTCATATATTGGGATTAAAAACATGTTTATGGTCACTCCTTTCATCTAATGAATATCACTCCTCCACGGCCACATATGCACACAAAAATAGCCTGCAGCAAATTCTTATTCTGAGTTACAAAAACTAATATGTGCTTTGGAATTGTGAATTAGTATATTTCTGTCTACCTAAATTTGTTATGGTAGGAAACTTAGCCAACTGGACATACTTAACAATTACTGGAATATTAATTTTAAAAATACTGGAAATTAAACTTTAGCTCTACTTTATAAATGACTCTCAGAGTTTCATGTGCTAAAAAATTGCAGTTTACTACAACAGTAAAGTATAGTTAGAGAGATAGATGATAGCTAGATATATAGAGAAATATATATATTTCAAATATGTATATATGTTTTCCTTTAGTTTTTATACTTTCTCCATTGACAATGACACAAAGAGCAATTTAAAATACTTCTTTTCACCATTTTGGTGTGATTTTTCTTACAACTATTTATGTAATTATTACATTGCTAGATATCAATAAATAATAAGTATATTTTTAATATATAATATGGCATAAAATGGTACATATCTATTTTCATGTATTAAATTCACTGTAATGAGGAGTCTCTTAATTGCTTTTCTATTCTTTTAATTTTATTTTTAACTTCTTTACTTTATATTTTTAATATCTTTTGTAGAACATAAATTTTTGATGTTCATTTTTACTGTACAGTATATTTTTTACTGTAAAACATTTAAAGCACGTTTAAACCCATATGTTTTCTAATTTTTCTTGTTAATATTTTGCATAATCAACTCAACCGTACTCAAAACAACCCCATTGTTGTTTTCAGTATTGAAAAATATATTTTGGATATTTACTAGAGATTATCTCTGTTGCTACTCTGAGTATCTTAGTTGTTAACTTTGCATTTTTTTATTCACTTCCTTTAGAGAACTGATTACAGTAGTCTTCCTTAATTTGAAGGGGATACATTCTAAGACTCCCAGTAGATGCCTGAAATCACAGATAGTATTAAACCCTACAGATACTATGATTTTTCCTAAACATACATAGCTATGATAAAGTTTAGTTTATAAACTAGGCACAATAAGACATTAATAAATATAATAAATAATGAAATGTAACAATTATAAAAATACCGTAATAAAAGTTGTGTGAATGTGTATGTACGCACACACTCTCTCTAAGTATCTTATTGCACTGCACTGTACTGTCCTATTTGGGGACCGTAGTTGATCACAGTAACTGAAACTGTAGCAAGCAAAACTGAGAATGAGGGGAAACTACAGTTGGCCCTTCCTTGAACAATGCAGAGTTACAGGCATCAGCCTCTTGCACAGTCAAAATCCATGCAGAACTTTTGACTCCCCTAAAACTTAACTACTAGTAGTCTATTGCTGACTGGAAGCCTTAATGATAACATAAACAGTTGATCAACGCATATTTTATATTACATGCATTTTATAGCATATTCTTACAATAAAGTAAGCTAGAGCAAAGAAAATATTAAGAATTATAAGGAAGAGAAAATATATTTATTATTTATTAAATAGAAGTGTATCATTATAAAGTCCTTCACCCTTCTGTCTTCACATTGTGTAGGCTGAGGAAGGGGAGGAAGTGATGGGGTTGGTTTTGCTGTCTCAGGGGTGGCAGAGGCAGACGAGTTGGAAGGGGAGGCAAAAGAGACAGGTATCCTAGGTGTAACTGTACAGAACTACATCATAATTTTTGTCTGTGCTTTTTCATTTGTCTAAAAATGTTTCTATGTGGTACTAATCATTCTTCCACCATCTTTAGTTTCAGTGCCCATATCCTAGAAGGGACCATGTCATAAAAGAAGTCAAAAGCAGTCTTAAATAATCAGAACCCTGTGCCAGGTTGTTTAAATCAATTTGTTTTCTGGCACTGCTTCTACGCCTTCTTCTGCATCATCTGTCAATGGTTTGGAATCACTCATCTCCATCAAGTCATCTTCTGTTACCTTCTTTTGTGCGATGTCTGTTAGCCCTTGAATTTCTCTAAGATCCACACCTTAAAACTCCACACACAAACACACTCCTTTTTTTTTTTTGTCACATCCACAACTTCTTTCATAATTTTCTGGATTGGCTCCGTCATAAATCCTTTGGAGTCATGCACAACATCTGGACAGTTTTTTTCAGCAGGAATTTATTTATTATTTATTATTTACTGATAGCTTTCAAGGATTTTCCTATAACAATGATGGCATCTTGACTGATGTGATCATTCCAGACTCTTATGATGTTCTCTCCACTGGGGTTTTTATCAATACCATGGTCAGTCCTTTTCATAGAGCACCATAGGTTATGATCCTTAAAGGTCCTTGTGACCTCCTGATCTAGAGGCTAAATTAGAGAAGTTGTGTTTGGGGGCAAGTAGATCACTTGGGTGCCCTTGATGTTGAATTCATGGGGTTCTGGGTCACTACAGAGCATTTAAAAGGGGCATTTAAAAATATCAAAAGTTATTTTAACTTTAAATGATATTTGAACTTTAAAGGCAGTCCCTTACTGGCAAGCTACTTCCTGACATTAGGGACAAAGCATCAACAGAACCAATCCAGAAAAAGGGTTCTCATTGTCCAGGCCCTCTTGTTGTACAACCAAAGAATGGCAACTAATGTTTATCTTTTCCCTTTAATCCTTATAGATAAGAACAGTCCTGATCATAAACTCTACTGTATTTGCACAGGACAGTAGAGTCAGCCTGAGCCTTCCTGCCTTAAATACTAGTGCTCATTTTTCTTCATTACTAATAAATATCTTTTGTGGCATTATTTTCCCCCCAGAATAGGGCACTTTCGCCTACATTAAAAACCTGTTCATGCTTACTAAGTTTCCATGGAAAAAAACAAAAACAAAACCTGTTCAGACAGATATCCTTTCTCCTCTGTGATTTTCTTAACGACATCTGGGAATGTGTCTGCTGCTTCTTGTTCAGCAGATGCTGCTTCTCCTGTTACCTTGACATTTTTTAAGCCAAACCTCTTTCTAAAATTATCAAAACATCTTTTGCTGGCATTATATGCTCCAGCTTTAGATCCTTCACTTTCCCTTTACTTTAAGTTATCATATAATGAACTTTGCTTTTTCATGAATCATGTTAGAGGCAGTAAGTATGCTTTTCCTATAGCAATCCTGAACTCACATAAAAGCTGCATTTTTAATACTAGAAAAAAATTTATTACATAAAAAGTGCAGGGTTTTTGCACCTGCTAACATAGCTGCAGCGACAGCTTCACGGATTTCCTTTTCATTTTTACAGTGGTCCTTATGCTGGATTCATTTATCTTGAAATGGTGGGCAACAGCAGCTGAAGACCTCAATCTACGGTACATATCAAGCAATTCAACTTTTTCTTGTAATGCCACGACTTTTCTCTGCTTCTTGGGAGCACTTCCAGCGTCACTAGTGGAGCTTCGTATTCAGGGTTTACAGTATTGCACTAAACACGATGACAAATATGTGAGAACAAGTAGAGATCATTTTTTACTGTTATAAGCAATTTACTGGAGAGACAACTGCTCCTGTGGAGATGATTAGCATCACATGACGTTTTAAGCAGATATTTGCAACACTTGAGCTCACCACAATAGCAAGAGGAGGTGTCTACAAAATTATTACAGTAGTAAAGCATGTACTACAGTAAATTTTATGTAGTAATAATTAATCCCGTACATTTGTTTATATTTTTCTCAACTGTAAATGTTGTCATCCATGTATTTGTGCATGTAAGTTTTGATAAATTTTAACTTTTAATAGATTTGTGTATGTTTTATACTAGTAAATGATAAGCAGCCTAGTATCTGCATATATTTTATGCATTCATGACATATCAAACTTTTTCTTAATTTTTTCAATATTTCTAGCCTATATAATGTCTGTGAGTTTTTCAAATTGCCATAAATCTTCAAAAAAACCTTTTAATATATTTATTGAAAAAAATTGCATATGTGGACCTATACAGTTCAAATCCATGTGTTGTACAATGGTCAACTTTACTGTAATTTTTTGAATTTTTAAAGTCATAAACCAGACATGTATTTTCTCTTACAGTAAATACCATTAAAACTTAAGATGTTTTGCATCATGGGTAAAATGTCCACATGTATATTGGCAAATACTACAAATCAGAGCTAATCTTGGTTAATATGTCTACATCCAAAAAACAGAACACAGTAAGAGTTTTCATTGTCAGACAAAATCAAACCAAATGTAGCAGGATATTTTTAAAGCCCTATTTTTTACATTTATTATATATTACCAAAGGAGGGTCCTTGTCATCCTGTTGTTTTCTGTGCATAGGGTAGATAGATTCCCCTCAGTACATCTCATTGTGTTGGAAAACTTAATTTAAGTCTTAAGCAGGAGGCATGTTTATTGTTTAAAGCTTTTAACAAAGTCTACAATGCCCATCAATTATTTATTATGACTCTACTAAAGAGAATGACTTTCTGTTGTGTGTTTACCTGCATAACAGAAAACTTAATATTGGATGTGAAGCAGTTAAACACTTTCTCCTTGAAATACAATCAATCCATGAAAAGGCGATGTTTTCTTAAGTGGATATTCTCAAATGGATATAAACGGAGGAAATTCTACGGGCCCTGGCTGACTACATAAAAGGAGTGGTACAAATCATTTTGTTTCAACAGGCACACTGTTGGGGGAGGGTTCCATTTTCAATTACAATTCTCCCAGAACTTAGGGTATTCATATGTACTATGAGATTTTTTAGGTGTTGCAACTTTTCTGTTCTAATTCATATGTTGACTATTTCAATAGAAATAGGGTATAATAAAGTTGCACAGAAATACCACTTATTGAATTTTTTTTCTTCAATCCATGATGTGCTAGAGCTGGTTTACAAGAGCTAATGCAAAGTTTTCAGGAATTTTGCAGGCTTTTTAAAGGCTTCATAACTTGAAGTTAGCCATTTTCACCAATGCTACAGATCAGAGCTAACCTTGGTTAATATGCCTATACCCCCAAACCAGAGCACAGTAAGGATTTTTGTTGTCAGACAAAATCAAACCAAAAGAAAACATACTTAACATAATTAAACTATAGAATGAGAAAATGAGACAAACACGAATATACATTCCACACAATTAAATAAAAAGACATCTCAACTATAATGCAACTGTCCAAAGTACAATAGATTTACCAATCATCTCTGCACAAAAAGACAACATCATGGATTCTGATTCTGTTATTAAATCTATCTCCAAGACTAGGATATCTTTGTGAATTTCTTTGGTCAAGTGTGGATTTAGCTCATCATGGTTAACTGATCGATGTAATTCCTCCCAACTAATGCAATACAAAATGGTGGAGGGGAAATAGAAAACACTAGTATTATAACATTTGGTAAAGTACAGGAGGATAAAGTACATGGAGTAATCGCTAGTCCAAAGATAGACTGATTCCATTTCAACATGAAAAGCAAGAATGCTTTGCCTTTGTAATGGATTGGACTGGTTCGACCTGACTGGTTCAGGTTTGTTCTCTTGTTAAACATATTTCATAGCCACCTCTGAGGGGTGTATGCAGAAGAATTCTCTTTTAGAAGCTGCGGCCCATTAACAATATACATTCTGTTGGTGTAAATTCAAAGGCCTGGAGATTACCTTGATTGTTAATTAAATACATATAAAATACAAGTGTTGTTTCTTCTAACAATACAAATTTGAAGCTTCAGTCTACTGCTGGTTGATTAGATGACAGTGACAGACACGAGTTGGATGAGAGATTAAAATGTTGATAATAGGCATATTAGGATACTTAGGAGATCATATATGAGAATTTTTTACAATCTTTAAGCAATACCAAATAAGCTATGAATTTTTACCACAAATATCCGTAGGGGTAGAAAAAAACACAGCTAATGTTTTCACAATAATGTGAAAGAACAATTTTGCTTTCTGATTACACTCTTCCTATTCAACTTGTTTAGTAAACTAAATATATTTCTGTTATGTACTGAAATGTGTCCAGACAAATTCATATGTTGAGGTCCTAATGTGGTAGTGTGACTGCAGACAGGACATTGGAAGGTAATTGTGTTTGAATAAATTCATGGAGATGAAGCTCCCATGATGGGATTGGTGCCCTTATAAAGGGGCAAAAAGCCCAGAGCTCACCTCATCCACCATGGGAGGGCACAGTGAGAAGATAACCATCTATGAAACAGGAAGAAGTCCCTTATCAGATACCAAATTTGCTGGTACCTTGATCTTAGACTTCCCAATCTCTAGACTTAGGAAGAATAAATCTTTGTTGTTTAAGCCACCCAGTCTATGGTAGTTTGTTATAGCTACCTGGACAGACTAAAACAACTTCTAAATAAATTATCCAAGTTATAGAAGGGACAGAAGCATGCATATGCTCATTATAATATTATTTATAATCAAATGATAATATTTAAATACAATTATTGTCTATAGATTTATTAAATTTTCTAAGTACTCTTGTAATTTTCCAGTTAAATAGGTAGTTATGAAGACTGTAGCAAATAGAAAATATAATGTGAAAACCTGCAACATAAAAACAGAATACTAGTCACTAAATATGGCAGAGTTGTAGCTATGAAAATATGTGTATTGATAGGGACCTGGACTACAAGGACATTTGTTATATTGAGAATAGCATTATGGTGTTGTGATTAGGTTTGATTTTTTTTTCTTCTAAAAATATACCTTACTGTTGTATCACATTGTATTTTTTAACAAAAGAAATGAGAATCAAACTTTATAAAGTTTAATTTTCAATATGTTTCAAATTAATACATCAGTAAACGTAAAGCACCCTTAATTTTCTATGTTTCTGACTATAATAATTAAATTTCAGGTAGTGAGAAATCATAGCCAGTCTATAGTTGTCAGCCTAGAATATTACTTCCTTTCACATTTCCTTGAAAAGAACTTAGTCACATAATCACACTTACAATCAAAGTCTGCCTAGAAAAGTTGCAATATGTCCAGCTATAATTACCTTATTATGAAAAAGGAGAGAATGGATTTTAGAGGATAGACAGCCGTCCCTGCCATGATGATGATTCCCATGTTCATTGCTTCATAGAAGCAGCAAAATCGTTGACATGAAGAGCCTATGTTGGCTAGAGCATTAGTGTGCGTGTCAGTAACCAATAAGCAAAAACCAATGATCAATGACCGGACACCTGTTGCTTTGGTGCTACCTAATACTCCAGAACTCTCATCCAGCTTGGTGCAGAGTGCGATTGAGTTTTCCATGAGTGCAGAATCATGGAGAGCTTCATTCAGATTTATGTTAATTAAAAAATAATACAAGTTTTATTTATTGAATATTCATATTTATGGAATAAGATGCATAACCACTTCATAAAGTTTATCAGAGAATTTATAGTTGTAGAAATAGTTTTAATTTCATAAAATCTGTTGTGCAAATTTCTTAAATTATTAACATTTATTTCATAATACCTTGCATTTCTAATTTCTTGATAGGGTACAACTTTATCCAAAATGTATTACTGTGAGATAATTCTAAAATAATATGTTAAAAAAATAAATAAAATAATATGTTATTTTAAAATAACATGACTGAAACATCATAAGTGATTATGACTGAAAAGATTCCATATAATTTTGCAACTTTATTGCTTAAAAATTTTCAGTTATCAGGTAACAGAAAAAGGAAAGTACATATTGGAAAAAAAACTCACTAGAATAAATGGAAAACTTCTCATTTTTCCCCATTCCACTAAAAAATAATGCCACCCTATCCAAAACAGTGAAAGGTTATGAGATCAGTGAAAACCTTAAAACACTTTTCACTGTCCTTCTACTTCCTAGGTTAATTTTTATTGTTCAAATGTGTTGAACTTATTCTCATTTTTGATTCAGTCAGTAATAAAGACATTCTAAAAATATTATTATTTTAAAGTATAAATCATGGAAGAAAAAAGATAAAAAGCAGTACATTGCATTTTATTTTGGATATTTATTATCTTGTTTCCAATTTTACTATATGTGAATAAATTTTACATTGAGTATTTATCATATGTAATGTACTCAATGTAAAGAATGTAGAAATTTCATCAAAATCAATTAAGCAGAAAAAAAAAATAGGTACTTTCAAGTCAATTACCAAGAGATAAACACAGTAAACACTTGATGTAGTTCTTTCAGGTATTTAACCTATACCTATAGGTATATATTTTTAATTAAATAAATTAATTATACAATAGTTACTATTGATTTTTAATTAATATTAAAACAATTTGTATTAATATTCTAAATAGTATTTTCAGTGCCTCTATAATATTATATTATATTGCAAAACATTTTCAAAAATTACTTAATTTCTCAAGGAGCTAGTAAGAGTGTGGGAGATAAGGGTTTTATGTTTTTTATGTCCTGGTTCTGCACAACTTCCATATTACATTAGACAAGTTAATTACAATTTCTAATGGTTCAGAAATCACAATAGGGTTTTGTGAAGTTTTCATGAGATACTCAATGTATTTTGGAACAGCATCTGGCATATTGTAAAAATTTAATAAATAATAGCTGTTATCATTAAGAACCTACAGTTATAAATTAGCTGAATAACATTAGTGAGACTGTGCTTGTATAAAAAGCTGAGTTGTATTAGTGCATGTTTACTAGAATTAAGTCCCACTTAACTTGATTCTAAGGTCTTAAGACTTACTAGCAATGAGTTCTAATGCCATTACAATTAGATTTCTCTATGGTTCCAGACTTGCAATTGTAAAGTTAATTGGTCTTCTGAGAGGTCTAGAGTATTTGTATCTATCAATAAACTCTCAATTAAATAAGATATCTTTAAAACCTAACAATCCAAACTAAACAAACAAAAAGTTTCTGTCTTTCAAAAGCAAAAACAGCCTAACAAAAATATATAATAATCCTTCCCTAAAGAGAGTTTAGCGAAGATTTGATGTCATTCATTATTGCCCCATGAACCAAGAAAGAATAAATTAGAAAGGAAATAAATAGCATGTAGAGTTTATACAAGGTATAGTTAGGAATTCAGTTTATCTAATTATGAGAATATAGTTGCAGGCACTGGCTTCTTTTTTATTTATTTAACATAACTCAGTTGATATCCTCTTGATCTCACAAAATATAGTTTCCTTTTCTTATGACAATTAGATTGTAAATTAATTTTTTTGCCTAAATGCAGTAATAAAATCAAATCAATGTCAAACATAGTCTTTTTATCACTAAAATGGCTTTATGAAATAAAAATCTCTTGTTCATAAGGAGTAACATTTAAAATTTCACCTGATACATTAGAATAAGAAAATAGTTGTATACCTTGGTAATTTTTTTCTTCACTAATATAAGTCTGATGACTCATCTCAGGAAAGTGGCATAGATGAACTAATAGCTTATTAAAGAAATCTGCAAGTCTTCTTAGGACAAAAACAATTAGATTATTTATATTTAGTCTAATTAAAATAGCATACTTTGACCATAAAACTTTTAAATAAAGATAGATTTCTTATTAACACAAGTGAACAAAATAAATTCCTCCTCTCAATTTATAGCACAAGTGAATGAAACAAACATTTTAAGGAGAAATTCAGGCCAATAATTAATTGGTACTTTGCCACTATTTGAAAAGTCATTCAATTTATCCCTTGCTATTTTGTACTTAACTCAATTTGGAGTCCAGGGATATTATCAAAAACTAGATATTTTACAAATTACTATTTCACTGTTATTTGTATGTCACATCATGATTTTTGTCCTGCATTTAATAAAGTATGCAAATAGTAATAATACATAATAGTGTATCAACAGTAATACTAAGTATGCAGTAATGCACATTTTTTAGTAATAAACTTTAAGAACATTTTTAGATTTACAGAAAAACATAATGATAGTACAGATATTTACAGTATTATCATATACCCTGTTTCCCTTATTATTGACATTTTTCACTAGTATGTGAAATGGACTGTTTATGTTCCTCCAAAATTCACAAGTTGAAATCTTAACCCAGGTAGGCTGTTAGGAGGTGGGGCCTTTGGGAGGTAATTAGGTCATATGAGCAGAGCCCTCATGAATGGAATTATAATAGTACCTTCATAAAACAAAAACAAAAACAAAACAGTTTTCTTATCCTCTTTTTATCATGTGAAGATACAAAGAAAATACAAAGTCAGTCTGCAATCCATAGAGAGCTCTCCCTCAACAGAACCCTACCATGATGGTACCCTGATTTGGGACTTCCAGTCTCCAGAACTATGAGAAATAAATATCTGTCATTTATAAGCTACCAAGTCTATGGTACTTTGTTATAGCTGTCCCAAATGACTAAGACAGTATGGTGCATTTGTCACAATTAAGGAACTATTATTGACATACCATTGTTAATTAAAGTCCATACTTTATTCATATCTCCTCAGTTTTTTCTTAATGTTCTTTTCCTGTTCCTAGATCTCATTCATGATACTATAATACATTTAGTCATCATGTCTCCTTGGCTCTTCTTGCTTGTGATACATATTTATTTTTAAGATCTTAGGTTTTGCAGGTGAGTTCTACACTAAAAACATGAAGATTTATGTTCTCCTTTCTTATGCAAATTAATCGAAAAACATGAAGAAGGCAGTCATTAAATCCCCTAACTGATATACTGATACTCCTAAAAAGTAAGGAAGAATGATTAATATGATAAAAGCCACGAGCTGTCTTGCCTTTGCAATCTCTCCTCCCACATAGTAAGAGCATATTCTGAGTTTTAGCTATGCACGTAGCTACCTGGCAAGGGTCTGGATTTTCCACCCTCCTTGTAGACCTAGGAGAACGTGACTAAGGCCAGTGTGATATAAAAGGAAGTAATGAGGCAGCAAATTTCAGGTCACCTCCTTCAAATCCATGCTTGGACTTCTTCTTTGTTTATTCATTAATGAGCTCATTGCACTCAATATGGATAAAGACACAAGTCTAGGAGATGAAAGAGCCAAAGGATGGAAGGGATCTGGGTTTCTTAATAACCTCACGGAACAGAGCTTATCCCACCTTGCCCTTTACAACTGATCTCTGAACCATTTTAAAGAAAGAAGTAAACTTCCACATTATTTAAACCCTCATAATAGTGGGTCTCTGTGATTACAATATATTATGTACCATAACAAATACAGTCCAGAAAAATATGTCATTACATATTCAAATATTGGATGCACATATTAAAAAGATAAATTTAAAAGTATCAGTGAGTATTAATTTAATTAATCATTAATTATAATTTATTAGTATTAATTTAAAAGTATTAATCAGTATTAATGCCAAGAATAAAAATGTTAACATTGTTATATTAATAGCACCATTTCTGGAATGCTTCACTAAAGAGCTTTGAAAAATTAATTTTTATGTCGAACCTCATATAGAAATTTCTATAAGTGATAAATTTTATACTTGAATTACTTGTTGTTTTCCTCCTGTTGTTTATCAGAAAAGAATAAAACACTCATTTATTTTGAATGGAATCCAACACCGCCTTGCTTATTTGAATGAATTTGGAAGTGCCTACCTTTAAATCATTATTTGCCCTAAAAAGTCATTTTTAGAAAAAAAGATCTTAAAGCAAGAGACACTTTTAGAGGAAAAGACCTTCAACACTGGGAGTGTCTATTCAGCTTTCTGTAATAACAGTCTCCTGTTACTTCATTAAATGTTTAATTTTCACAATATCTTGCAATAGTCAGAAGCACTCAGCCTTGGAACAACAAAAATAAAAATACATGGACATTTTTGTGCATAACTATTTGGCAGACTGTATTGAGACTGTGTTGCAGGTGAAGTCATTTTAAAATTCCTTGTTGGTGTGATCTTGGCACTGTCCCTGAGGCTAGTTAATTGGCTGTATAACCCAGGTGTCAGCTAGGGCCTCCCTGCTCCTTGGAGAACTAGTTAAACTGAGCTGGAAAATCCAATTCTACAGTCTGTGTAAAGCCTTCCTGACGATCTGCTTGTTTCTGGGGACTTTATAAAATTGAGCCTAATTTGCTTCTATGGCTTCATTTTCCATCTGCCATGTCACCATAAGGGGAATTTCATATCCTTTTCTAGTTTTTAAAGGAAATTCAATTACATTTTGTGAGTTTTATCGTATTTTTAAAAGTGTTGTAAGATTTCAAAGAAATCCTGTAGTGGACTGAAGGCGCTGATAGTAGCTCCATCTTCACTTTAACTCCGAGAACATGCGGAGTAACTCAGCTTTCACTAGCTCTCATACCCAATTTTCCAAAAGCATCAAGATTCTCAAAAAAGAAAAGAATCCTATAGGCAACTATTCACTTTAGGAAGTAGCTAGAGCCAGATATAATACCCTAACCTCCACCTGTTTAAATATCTTTTGAGGAAGCTGCAATGTTAAAAGTTTTGTTGGTCAGGACCAGTGACTTTAATGCACAGATGAGCAAAAAAGATGTAATAGGTAAATGGAGTAGCTAAAGGAATGTGAATAAGATATGTGGATAAAAAATAATGGCTTACATGCTATTATTATATTCAACAACAACAACAAAAAAAAACTTTCAACTATTCTGGATTCAGTAACTAAAAATCTATTAAGTTTCTTTATGATAACCAGGTGTGTTAGTCACTTATTTGTTTATTCAATTCATCTTTATATAAATGCTATTTGATTGTCAAAATGTGCAACTACTAGGGATTTCACATGGTTCAACATAATAGGCAAGCAAAATCTTTCTCTTCTCATTTCTAAATTTATTCTTATACTTATACTAACATGTACACCAAAAAGATGCAGTGTCCAAAATTCAGGGGGAAATTGGAGATGTAGGCATCAAGAGAAGGTAAAATTCAAGACATAAAGTCAAAAGAATTGGCTGTGCACAAAGAGACATGGTGTAGGTAAAACACACATGGTGATTTCGCTACTTAGGACATCATATAGCATGAATGTTCTGACCAGCTGTCACATTAGTGTTATGGGAAAGCATGATGGGGTCTGGACACACTACCATAAAATATGGTACCTGGACATTTGAAGAAACAGCAGAACCAGGAAGTCTTCTCTCTGACCTTCTCCAGCCCTTCTCCTTTGAAGCAGACCATAAAAGAATTCTCTGACCTTACTCTGAAGTAAGGCATAAGATCCTCATGCCAGAAGTATCTCTCATACACGGGGGAAAACGGAATGCCTTTATTTCTGAAGACACAGGGACTCAAAGAAGAAGGTAAACAAACAGACCTTACTTAAATCTGCTCTCCCCCCTCCAGCTTATTACCATTTGGTCATAAGATCATAGCCCATTTGTCATCCGATAATCCTTCACAACTATCCAATTCTTCATCAAAATTAGCATAAAACTACACAGGTTTCCTTGTTTCTTTGGGTCTTCATTTCTGAAAACTCTTGTGTCACATAAAACTTATATTAAATAAATTTATTGTGCTTTTCTCTTGTTAATCTATCTTTTGTTACCGGTGTCTTGGCCATGAACCTAGTGATGGGTGAAGAAAAGAAATCTTTACTCCCCTACAAGGGAAATGCAAACTGTTCTTTATTTAATATAAAATCAAAATTGTTCCTGTGGTGAATCCGCAGAATAACTAGCCTTCTACTCTATTCAGTGGAACCTGTCTTAAGTCATAAACCATTAGCAACATCCAGAATATTTTTAAACAGGCAAAAAGCTATCAGCCTCTATTTGTCAACAGAAATATCCCGTGTTATGCTCCATAGGCCAAAGAACAACAAGGGTTCTTGCAATCATAGACCAGATACTGTAGCACAGAGGTATTATTTCTTAGGATCCAAAGAACGTAAAGTCCTCTCATTTCCTAGGGGCTGTGAAATATATGTCCAATTGCATTCTAGCAGTGTCCCCATTTGAACCTTCATGTCCTGAGGTAAACAAAACAGCCTTTCGCACTATTCAGACTCAAGATTCAGTCTGGGATAGACATCAATACCTGACACCAAAAAGGACTTCCAGAGAAATAGAAGAGCTAATTTCTAAGGGCTCTGTTAGGCAGTAGAACTAAAAGAAGAAAAACATACAAGAACAAATAGGAAAGTAACAAAAGAATTCAAGAATCATACCACAAACGAGTTGCTCCATAGAGCTCAATTGTGATTTTTCCCCTCTCCTTCCGTAGGATGAGTATTCAGCTGAATCTAGGTCTAAGCAGGAACAGAAAATCACCTTGCAATAAATCTATGCCGAATGCCCGAAAAATGAAAAAAAAAAAATACCCTGTGGAGTCTCCTTCAGTTATGCAAATATAGGCCCTGTGGAGTCCATTCTCCTGAGAGAAGTCTGAAATAAAAAGTTTCATGCTTGCTCGTTTGCGCGCTGGCGGAGGAGGCTGCATAGGAGGCGGCGGTGGGATGATTGTCCTCCAGCCCAGCCATCATGCGCACCAAACAGGTCGCTTGCAGTTCGATGCACGGGGCCAGGACCGCCAGGCCACGTCGGGCCACTCTCCCGGGCCTTGGGTGGCCGAGGTGCGCCCCAGTCCTTCCGCCAAGAAAACTGAGGCTGGGGCGGAAGGTTACTCAGCGGTACACTATGGCGTTTTTTTTCACAGAAGGGCTGTCGCTGCGGCTGGAACTGTGGCTCCAGCGGGTGTGTCGCGGGGTCCCCTGGCCAAGGCCTGCGCTAGGGGCCGCGCTGCGAGTTTGAAGTGTGTCGCTTGTGGACTGGGAGGAAGCAAGCCAGGGTCTTGCAGGGTGGTGAGGGGCGGGCGAGGGCTCTTAGGACTCACAGTTTAACTGGAAAAGGAGATTTGGAGTTGAGTAAAGAAACACGTAGAGGCCGTTTACAAGTGTGGATACCAGAGAGCTGTGTAAATTGTTAATCAACGGATTATAAAGGCCTCAAAGAAGCTGGGGCCCTGCAAGCTGCCTTCACTTTACGAGAGTTTGAAGCATCCACATGCAACCTAAAGTTGCAGAGAGTTAACAAGTAATAATTGTTGTGTGGGAAATAAAGGCAGGTAGCATTTAAACAAACAAACAAACGACGTGGCTTTGCCCAGAAGGAAATGGTTGGAAGGAAAAGAAGGGAAGATTATAACATTCTAGAAAATAGGGAACAAGGGAACTAATATCCCGGCTCCCATTTTCTGAGATTAGAAGTTCAAGAACAGTCAGCTAGACAAGTGTTGTCTAACCAAGACACAGAGCACAGTGAAACCATACCGAGATATGGTATAGGGCTGATTGAGGAATGAAATTGCAAACACAAAAAGCTTAAATGAAAAATATGGGTTCTTTAGGTGGACAATGCTGAATCTGTGTCAGGTCTTTTTATCTTGTCTTATAACTTGTGAGGCGAATGTAAACTGAGAAAGCTGGTCTCTAGTTGCTGTACCACTGGGGCTTAGCATTTTTGGTGCATCTTAAGTCCTTGCTCTCCGGGAAGACTAAACCGTTGAAATTCAGCTTCCCTTACAGTGGTTCTCAACTTTGACTGTAAATTAAAATCATCTGAGGGGACTTTTATAAACACCCAGTGTCTAGACTGCATTAGAATTTGTGGATATAGGACTCAGCAATCAGTATTTTTCAAAGTACTCAAGTGATTTCAATGTAAGAAAAGGTTGGAAACCATCATTGTATAGCAGTCCTACTCAAAATTCAAAGTGCTTACTAACCACCAGAGGATCTTGTGAAATTGCAGATTCTGATTCAGTAGGTTAAGGGTGAGGCCTAAGATTTTGCATTACTGACTGGTTCTCAGATGATACTTTAGTAGGAATGTAGTATAGGAACTGCTGTGAAGCTACACCTCTTTAACATCTGTGAGAAGACATGATTCAGTGGACTTAGACTCTGATGCTCTATTTCCAAACCAACCTTCAGGTGACAATGTTTGTAATTGAATTATCCAAGGACTTCAAACCTTTGAATATCAACCCACTATGGTATGGTGGGATCCCCTTTCCAGGCACATAGTGAATCACTTAATGTCTTATGGCTGCTTGAGGACCACTCGCTCTGCATTCAATGAGCATCTGAGATCGCTCTCATGCCCTGCCACCCCCACTTCTCCTGCCTCTCTTAGAATGATATAATCAGAAACAGAAATTTCAAACTTTTTGAGAGACATTTTCATGAAATTACAAAAATGTTTCATATCTTAGTTGACACCAGGGCCACACTCTCTACCAGAAACCCTGACATTGGTCCACATTTCTTCCTCCCTTGGATATCGATATATATATTTTTATTTATATATATATATATATATATAATCCAGTAGTAGGCATTTCAAATACCACTGTGCCAATGCCTTTGTCTTAGCTACTTACTGTCTTTGTCACTAGTCAACTCCCTCACTACTCACATGTTTTCCTGCTTTGTTACTCTATTCCAGTGAACTAGTAAATCAACTGATGCAAGATCTGCTTTGTAAACAGGATAACACCATTAAATGTACCAGAACTTCCTCTTTCTGGAACTCTCAGAAGAGGATCACTGGCTAGTAATTTAATGATGGCTCAGATTAATTAACCACTACTTGCTGCTTTCCCTGTCAACATCCTTGACCTTAAATTTGCTTTCTATTGGTCTGGGCCAAATGTGTTTCAGATGTGGGACAAATACTGAAGTCTGAACCAATCAATTTGTTTATACCCTTACTGTAATCATCCCAAAACCCAAGAAAAATGAGGCTTTTAAAAGACGGTGGGCCATCATATCCACATATCTCCAGAACAGACTCATTATCTTTTATTGGCTGTGTAATATTCCTGTTCTACCCACCAAAAAGACAAATTGTCACTGTTATCACTTTGTGCAAGATTTAAGGCCCATAGAAAAGATTGCTTTTCCTCATTTCCCTGTTTCTTAATTCTAATATCATCCTATGTTTGATAGCAATAATAGCTGCTTACTTTACAGTGGTAGATCTGTATGCTCTATATTCTCTTGCCTACAGTTTACAATACTATTTGTATTCATTTGGGAAAATTAGTTGAACAGTTGTGACTCTCAGATTTTGCAGAAATGTTCTTAATGTTTTGATTTTTTCATAACTTCAGTGGCATTCCATTTCTTCAGGATTCCAATTTTATATGATATATGGATGATCTTCCATTATACTTTCCAGATTAAGAATCATGCAGACTTGATTCTCTATATTCTCTATATTTGCTGATGGTATTAACATACAAAGGATGCAGAATCTCTAAAGATAAACTTCAATTTTATCAGTTCCAAGTGCATTTTCCAGACCATGGCATCACTTAAAAAGTAAAATCTCCTTCTCCTCAAGGATTGGAGAATATTCAAGAGTTTCCTCAGCCAATTACCAAAGCATAACTTAGTGTATTTCTTGGTCTCATAGGATAATGCAGATACTGGATTCCTAATTGCTCCAAACTGGGAGCCACTTTTTATAATCTAACTAAAGCTTTCATACCTTATCCTTGACAGATGCACTAAGATTATCTTCTGAAGCTTACATCTGTCCCCTCCAAACCTTACCCCTACCTTGTAGACTCCCTTTCTATCACCTATTTTTCTATAGGACATGATTTGGGGATTCTAACTCCACAGTACACGTTACAGATCCAAAGATATGGGTCTTAGTCTCTCACTTGATCTTGTAATAAAAGCCTATTTGTTTGCTAGTAGTGGAAACAGACATAGCAATAGTAGAGTTAACCAAGACTTATGTGTACTTAATTCTTAGGCTCACTACTTAACCTCATGATCTATCATGTAGTTTAGACTTGTTTTAGAATGAAAACATCTACCACTTTTATGCTTCTAAAATGACCTGCTATGAAAAACTTCTTTCACTTACACATATTTCTATGCATTGATATTACACACTAAACTGCTATTTCACTTCCTTTTCCAAAGGAGGGAAAATCTCATGATTGCCATATACTTATTCAGGAATATTCCTTGTCTTACTCTACCTTCCTTTAAACTCTGTGTTCTCTATAGATCTTAAATTCTAATGGATAGCCATGCACTTAACATATAATTTAAATTTAATTACAAAGGCAAAATTCATGGAGGCTGTGATAGCATTTATCAATAAAGAGTCCAAAGCTGCAACCAACACTTTCAAAGCTGCAACCAACACTTTCAACAATTTTGAAGGGCATGACACTTTACCCTACTTGCAAGCTACCAAATTAACCTGCCACAGTTTTTTGGATGGTAGCAGAAAACAGAACTCTCAGGTCAGGAAAAAAGGACAGTTTATTACTCACATCAGCAGCTGTAGTTTGCATATCAGCATATTTGTGTTAATTCCACTTGCCCAAAGTCTCGTGGGATTAAGGCAGATGGGATCAGATGAACGCTTGCACAATTAATATTTCCATTATAGGAGTAGAACTTTCAATTTAGGGAATTTTAATTTTTTATAAATGGACAGCAAGCATGCTTGCTCTTTATTACAAAAGGAGAGAATCTCTCTTCTTACTTCTGTTATTTTCTATATAAACATCCTTGACGAAGTAGCCTAGAACAAATGCCTTAGATGCCTCACTTTTAAGATGTGCAGAGATGCAAAAAAATAATAATAATAATTCATAAGAAATTGTCTGTTAACAAATATTAGAGGTATAAATTTAGAGAACTAAACAAACTAGGATGGGGGTCACATAATGAGATTCAGTTTCCCCAGTGACCAGGAAGAACTGAAAGACAATGAAAGGCTGAGAATTTTCCATGGTGGTTTTGTAGATCCTTGTCATTGCAACTCTTCCTCTCAAACCCTCTTGTGCATGACATTGACCCCTAAATTTCCTCTGACTGCTCTTGTAAAATCCAAATTAACTTTTAACAAAGGCTTGAAATCTCAGTCAATTCTACCCTCTTTGAGAATAATTCTTACTCAACTTATTCCAAAATGAGCCATATTTTGGTGGCCCCTCTTTTGCTAAAGCCCCATCAAATATTTCACTTCCTTTTTAAAGTTAGGATAGTCTTTTGGAATATTGTCATACCTGATATTTTTAAAGAAAGACTTATGTATGCTAACAGTGCTCTAAGTTGATTTTCTTGCATACCAATTTTATTTATTTACTCAATAAATATTTATTCATTAATTTTATAGATAATTACTAATACCTGCCCAACTTGGTTCCACACATTGAAATTACAAAGATGAATAAAATAATGATTTTCTACACCTCAAATTCATATACTAGTTGAGAAGATAGACAATATTCAAATAAAGGTACAGTACTATCTAATATGCAGTAAAGGTGAGGTGCACCCCAGCTGTACATTGGAATCACCTGGTTAGCTAAAAAAATTCCACCTTTTCAGTCACTTTTTATAATTTACTAATTAGGTAAATCTGAGGTTAACCCTGGAAAATTCTGTCATTTTTTGCAGCCTCTCAGGGGATTCTGATGATGAAGTTTGAGAACTATTGAAAAAATGTTATGAAACAAAACCAAGCAGTATAAAGGAGGTAAATATTGGAGTGGATGTGGATGAAGGAAGACTCGTTGGTTTAAGTAAGCAGTCAAGGGAAGTCTGAAATTTGAGGAGAATTTGAAAGGCTGTGAAGAAACCAGCCATGGTTATCTCTGGGGAGGAATAGTCAAGCCCTAAAGAATAGCTAATGCAAAGGTTGTACCACAAAGGTTGCTAGGAACATGTGAGAAAGAACAAGGAGGGCACACAAGAACATGTGGCTGGATTTGACTGAGAGTGGTAGAAAATAAGTAAGTCACATGAAATACTATTGCTTAGTTCAGAGCACAGCTTCTGCAGACAGTCTAGTAGGGGTCAAAGCTCAGATTTGTCATTCTCTAGCAACATTATGCTAGGCAAATTATTTAATCTCGTGATTCAGTGTCCCCATAGGTTAGGTGAACACAATAAAACTAACAAGCTCTTTGAGCTCTTGTGAGAATTACATTAGTTAATTCACATCTAGAACTTTAAGGTTTTCTTTATATATATTCTCGATGAACATTATCTGTTATTAATATCTGAGAACTAGATTTTGAAGGGCCTCCTAGAAGTTGATAAAAAATATATTTTCATGAGACCACTTTTAAGGTCAAACATAAATCTGATAATATGAAGATTTTTTTGATAGGTTTATAGTATCAAGCTTTAAAAACCTTAAAGTTAAGAAAAACAGTAGTGGTACATCCATTTTAAAAAAGAAAAAACAATAATTTTCAAGTGGATTTCATTTATTAGTCAATTTTATAATTAGTAGGTAGGCACAAAAAACTCAGAAGTTAAAGTCATCAAATGGATCATTTTCCAGATAGCCAACATCAATGAAATCAAATAAAAAAGCACATATAATGTACTAATATATAATATTGTGTATGCATATGTACAATGACATATATGTTTATAATTACATAAATACATATATGCACACATACTAAGCCATAGCTAGACACTCCTAAGAGGGGAAAATGAAAAAAATAATAATTTATTAGCCTTTTCATACATAGCACTGCACTCATTGATAGCCCCTTCTGTATTGTTCACATTAGTCAAATTTAAAAATAGACTTATTCTTGGTGGAGAAAGAGGAGGAATTATTACAAAGAAACTTTAACTGACTTCTAAATAAAGATTTTATATGGATCAGCCTGAATGAATTCAACTCTTTAAAGATAATTCATACTGACTCTATTTCAAGGACAGTTATGAGAAAGTCAGTTCACAACACAATGACCTTCTTTCTTGACTTCTTTTTAATCACCCAAAGTCCATACTGTAAATCACAGTTTACTCTTAGCATTTGTACATTCTATAAGTTTTGACAAATGTATTAGGACATGTATGCACCATTATAGCATCATACAGAATAGTGTTACTGCCTGACAGATCCTATTCATCCCTCTCTCCCCTCTAACCACACGATGACTGAACATTTTACCATCTCTACAGTTTTGACTTTTCTAGAATATATATAGTTCGAATCATATAGTATATGGATTTTACAGAATGGCTTTCTTCACTTAGTAACATGCATTTAAATTTCCTTCATGTTTTCTCATGACTTGTTAACTCATTTCTTTTTAATGCTGGATAATATTCTATTGTATAGATGTATCACAGTTTATTTGTCCTGTTACCTAGTGAATGACATATTCGTTGCTTCCTAGTTTTGGCAATTATAAATAAAGCTTTTATAAACGTCCATGTGCAGGTTTTTGTGTGGACATAGGTTTTCAACTAATTTGGATAAATTCCAGGGAGTGCAATTGCTTGATCATATGGCTGACTAACCTCTAACCTTTATTTGTTTGCAAAACAACCCAAAGGGGCTCTATTATATTACATAATCATAAAACTGATTTATTACAGTACAAGTTTGGAAAAATTGGGGGGAAAAAGCTCTACATCCCTTGGTGGCTATAAGTGAAGAAGTGCCATCAGAAGAACTTTCATTTTGCTTTTGTAAAAAAAAAAATTCTACCATTGCCAAATGCAAGAAAGTAGTAGCATTTTCAATTTTAAAAGAAAAATAAAATCATGTGCTGTCTACTGATTCATATAGCAGAGTACTAAGGCAGGTTTCTGAAAATGGCTTTCTTATAACTTCTTAGAAGTCTGAAACATAAGTGTCCACAATTCCATACTTATAAATTTCTACCCCGATTAGAAAGATAAAGAAAATTAAATGTCCTTTTAATTTAATTCATAGTAGAAAAGAATCTAAAAATAAACAGGAGGAAAAACAGAAATATGAATCATTATAGTTTTATATAAAGGTTGATAATAAACCTATATATGTGAAAAAATACCCATCCAAATAATTTCCTAGTTACACTAAAGTAAGCAGGTCACTGAATTCTGATAAGTATTGTTCTGATACACTCTAGTCATCTTCACTTTACTCTATGAAATTAGGTTAAGACTGTAGGCATTTACCTTTCAGAGTACATCGAGGAGTGTTAATGCTATCTGGAGAGAAACTAGAAGGTACTTTAAATATCATAATAAATCTTTGCTGATTTTGTTGTTTCCTTGGTTGTTTGGTTTTAAGCCATATGTTAATCAGTAAAACATAAAAACATTTTTTGGGGGAAAAAGTAAACTGTAAAATCCTCAGCCACTTTTAGGAGAGAGTTTTGCATATGGGAAAAGCATAGGCTTGGGAGTTAGATTTGGATTTGATTAATGCTTGATCATTGCTGGCTCTGTGACCTCGAAAAAGTAACTTAAGCTACAGGAGTTTAAGTTTATTCATTAATAACAGTTGTTAGAAAGGTTAAATGAAGTAACGTACAGAAAAGCTAGATCTGGTCAAGGTCACTGTTGTTGTCAAGGTCACTGATTATGTCCATGTTGCTAAATCCAATGGTAAGTTTTAGTCATTTTATTTGAAGTATCAGTGACTTTTGACATGCTGCTGCTTCTGAGAAACCTTTTCTTTATTGGATTCTAAGCCCTCAAACTCTTCTTGTTTTCTTCCTACCTAGCAGGCCACTACTTCCCAGCCTTCTTTTCTGATGTTATATTTTCCTGATAAAGAATTTCCCAGGGTTTACTCTCTAATCCTCTTTCATTCTCTATCTGCATTCACAGCACATCCATCTCTGAGTTTAAAATCTCTGTTCTAATGAACCCCAATTTTATATCTCTATCCCTTTCTTAATCTCTAGATTCATATATCCCACAGCCTTTTAGCCATGCCCACTTTGATGTCTAAGAAGTATGTAGTAGATAGCTAAAAATCAATATTGTCAAAACATGAATTACAGATTTTTTTTTTGACAAATATGTTCCACCTTCTGCCTTATCTGTTTCAGTTTTTGGTAACTTCAATCTTGCAGTTGTTCAAACCAAAACCTTAGAGCCTTTTTTTTTTTTACTCACATATCACATCTAACCCATGAAGAAATCCTGATAGAACCTATTGGCTCTATCTTCCAAATTATCTAGAATCTTACCACTTTTTAGTACCTCCAGTGCTGACCTCGATCCAACCACCATCACTGCTCATTTGGATTTCAACATTAACCTCCTAATATATTCCCCTGCTTCTTTTCTGGTCTTCTTTAGTATATTATCAACAAAGCAATTAAAATAAGCCTTTAAAAATTTGATATAAGATCACTATACTCCTCTGCTATATATCCTGCAATAGAAACCCATTTCCTTCAAAGAAAATTACTTTTAATAGTTCGTAAGTCCTCATATAATACTTTCTCCGATTTTTTCCCATTTCTTTTCCTCTACTACTCTCCCTGATATTTTTACTGCTCCAGCTGTAGTGCCTCCTTGCTGTTTATCTATAACACCAATTCATCTTCCAACCTCAGCCTTTAAACTGACTTTTCCCTCTTCCTTCTTTCTTTCTTCAGTTACCTGCACCCCTAACTCTCTCCACTTATTCAAGTCTTGGCTTACATGTTACTTTCTCAGTGAGGCAGGACTTCACCCACTCCAGATTCTATCCAGCCTACTTTACATTTTTCTTTTTACTTACTTTATAGTATTTAATTTACTCATTATTATAAGTTGCAAAGTCAACTTTTTAAAGGAAGAGTACCGTATTAATGGGATCTGTCATAGTTGTAGAAGGAGATACTTGTTGTCTCTGGTTCATTATATTGTGCCTACTTCACTTTTATCATTATGCAGCTTGTACCTCATAATGTTCTACTCCTTAATTAAGATTAATGTAATTTTCTAAATATAATTTGATCCTCTGTTTTTTCTTATCCTTTGTTTTCCGATTGGTAATTTATTTAATTTGGAGGTAGCATTAAGTAGGTTATCATTTGATATTTATAATTTGTGAGACCTTGAAAACTGTTGTCTATGATTTAACCTCAACGGTCTACATGAGCTTTCCATGATCAGCCTAGTGATTGAGTGTTTCTGCCTGTATTCAGATTTAATTTTAGAATAATCACCTTTAGAATGTAATTCTTGCTGACAAGGCTACAGATAGGATTTCTAAAGCTCTCAGGTATGATACTTGAAATAAACTTTCAGAATCTTAAGTAATATGGATTTTACATGTTTATTAGCCCCTTTGGAAACCTTGCTAAGGAAAATGAGCTTCTATACATCATTATTTAAGGAACAAGATCTCAGTGTTAAGCAGCAATTATTTATGTGGCCACTCCTATATAAGTGTCATCAGGAAATTTGGCCTTTTGTTATTTTGGATTTAACACATTAAGATAAAAATGATTATTCTGAAAAGACAATCAATATGCTAATCAAACTCAGTTTCATCTTCTGTAGCCTCCTAATTTACTTTATAATTTCATAAGTTATTAAAATAAGAATTATATAATTTAAGATGTACTGTCATCTTAAAGAATTGAGCTAGTATTATAATAATTAATGATTATAAGGAACATAATCAGAGGACTAATAGAGGATCTGACTCCATTTATGATGTTTGATTGTTGAGCTCTTTCAAGCCCCACCACTTCATCTTCCCAAAGCTCTCTGCATTATATCTAGGTGAGCAGATGAAAGTTAGGGGTACTTCCTTCCTTGGACCATATGCTAAGTTCAAAGCATGAATGCCCCAGCCCACAAATAGGTGAGAATCCTCATCCCAATCCTACTTGCTAAGCACAATAAAAATGAAGTTAGTCTCCTTTCCGTGATTTCTCAAGCCATTTTAAGACTGCTTAGGAGCCTGCCCTGCTCTCCCCAGAAAGCTTTATCATGTGAGTAGTAAACATTTTTCATATCTTATTGGGGAATGTGTGTGGGGCATCTTGAATCTCAACCAAATTTTGTGTGGACAGAGGGGGGAATCCATCCCTTCTTTGCAGTGTGACCACAATGAAAGCAAAATACAGAATTGTGAAGTACAAGAAGAATGGTCTTAACAAATTTCGTATCTGGGCTTTTAAGGTGGTAATGACCACAGAACAAACCAAAACGAATAACAAAAATATGAAAATAATAATTCAAATATGTTAGAACACATATGTATTTATGTCAGTGTGATAAACGAGCATCATTTTACTATGGTAAAGGATCACCAGGCTGTAATATTTTAAAAACCTAAGCCTACCACTGAAAAGCTCTATGACTTTCAGCAAGATACTACATTTGCTGGCAATTGTTTTTTTCTTCTAAACAAGGGATTGGATTAACACTGAGTTTCTTTTCAGCTTTATGATTTAAAGGTAAGCTTCTTTTATTTTCAAGGAGAATACATTAAAACAAAACAAAACAAAACCTCCTGCAGTATTGACAATGAAAATACTCCTGGCCATGGATGTTGAGAGAAACAATGAACTTCTAAAGAGCGAGGGTGGTATTTTCTTTAAAAAGGAGAAAGAATTTTGTAGAACATAATCTATCTAGCATACAAAATAATTAGCTTAATATGTCACTGAACCAGATTGAGTTGAATTTATGAGAAATCAGAAAGGACTAAAGGAAATAAGTGAAATAAATAAGTTCTGAGCAAGCATTCAGACAAAATTTTAAGATAAATTTAATTTATAACAAAGGGCTTCAGTTAATCCTAGGAGCCCAATTTCCTGAAAAACTCTAGCAAAGTTAACAAATATTTTGATCAAAAGGCAAGATCTTGGAAGAAAAATATAAAGCTTCAAACAAAATTATAACTATTCAACCAGTCACATCTCTTCTCTTTAATGAAAGACTTACACAAGGTAAAGAAATATATGTTTAATAAGAGAACTGGAGAAGATCCTCAAAGACTGACTCTCCCTCATGCAGTTCTGCAAAGCCCCCTCAGATCTGCAGAAAAATGTCAGCAAGATTGTGAAAATAAAGTACTTCTAGTTATCTAGAAGTACTAACTGTATTTGTAAGAAATTTTACTTGACTTTACTTATTTAACCTTAACAGTTGCTACATTTAATTCTCCAAAGCCTTTAAAAAATGTGAAAAATAGGCTGGGCGCGGTGGCTCACGCCTGTAATCCTAGCACTCTGGGAGGCCGAGGCGGGTGGATAGCTCAAGGTCAGGAGTTCGAAACCAGCCTGACCAAGAGCGAGACCCTGTCTCTAAAAAAAAAAAAAAAAAAGTGAAAAATAACACATAAAACTTTACTTACTGTCAAATAATATTCTCATGCTCAAAAACATTTTTAAAGATAATTTTACAATTACAGTCATGCACCACATAATGGCATTTCGGGGTCAACAGTAGACTACATATACAGCACTGGTCCCATAAGATTATAATACCATATTTTTACTGTACCTTTTGTATGTTTAGATACACAAATACATACCGTTGTGTTACAACTGACTACACTATTTAGCACAGTAACATGCTATAAAGGTTTGTAGCCTAGTAGCATTAGACTATATGATATAGCCTATGTGTATAGTAGGCTATACTATGTAGGTTTGTGTAAGTACACTCTATAATTTTTGCACAATGATGAAATTGTCCAGCTATGCATTTCTCAGAATGTATTCTATTATTAATTGATGCATGACTGTAACAGAGTCAATGACTTTTAGTATATCATTAATGAGAAATGATTTCTAACAAATATAAGTAGAAAAGTATTGAAATCAATCAATAAGCATTAATTGATTAGCTGATACAGGTCGAATATGGTTTTAGGTGCTGTATATTAGAAAATAAAATGATATTTGCTCAGGGAATAGCAAATGCATACTCCATGAGTCAGGAACAAGCTTCATATGCTCAAGAAAGAAGAACAACAGTGAGATTAGAAAATAGTGAACAAAGGTGAGTGCTGTAGACAATGCAGTAATTAAGAGAAGGTCTATTCACAGTAGCCAAAAACTAAAAACAACCCACATGTCCTTCAAGTGTGAATGGTTACACAAAACTGTGGTACCTATATATTTATTTGCTAAATCTGGCAAACCTACTCGAAGACCAGGCTTACAATAGCTACAGAAGGAAGAACATATACCCTTCTTATTTTACAAATTTCACATCTCAAGTATTCCCTTCCCCTCCACTAGGGAGAGGCAAAGATATAAAATGTAACCAAAATGTTAAAAAAGAAAAACAGAAAACAAAAAACATTTTTATCGGGTGTCGAGCAGGTGGGAGGGGGGAGGAGGGGATGGGTATTTACATACATAGTAAGTGCGATGCGCACTGTCTGGGGGATGGACACGCTTGAAGCTCTGACTCGAGGGGGGAGGGGAGGCAAGGGAAGTGTACGTAACCTTAACATCTGTACCCCCATAATATGCTGAAATAAAAAAAAGAAAAGAAAAAATCTCAAGTAAATGCATGTAACTAGCAGGAATTTATTTGCATCTAGAACCTTCTATGAACATTCATGTCCAGATTTTTGCATGAGTATAGGTTTTCATTTATCTAGGATAAATGTCCAGGAGCACAATTGTTGTGCCACAGCATCATTTTGCAGGTTTAGTTTTTTAACAAGTTGCCAAATTGTTATCCAGAGTGACTTGCCCATTTTCCATTACCATCAGCAACACATGAGAGTTCTCATTTGATCTTGTCATTAAAAACAAATAGTCATTGTAATAACTAGGAAGTGATATTTCATTATGATTTTAGTTTACATTTCCCTAATGGCTAAAGATATTGAACATCTTCTCGTGTTCTTATTTGTCATCTTTATGTCCTTCTCAGTGGAATGGCTCTTCCTATCTCTTGCCTGACTTCTATTGAATTGTTTGCTTTATAACTATTGAGTTTTGAGAGGTCTTTATACATTCTGGGTATTAATCTAGTGTGAGATATTTGGTTGACTTGTTCCGGCAAGTGTTAACAGCTCTTGCAACAACTCTTGACCAGGGAAATAACCCAGCGGCACGCTGAGAGTCGGAGAACAGCCTTTATTCCATCCACATGCTACGCTGACTTCTGATCTTCTGACCTCCCTTCCCCTGTTCTCCTCCAGCTTTTATACCTTTGGTAGGACTCAAAAAGCATCCAATCAGCAACAAGCTTCAATATCCAATCAGCAACAAGCGTTAACATCCAATCAGCAATAAGCTACAACATCCAACCAGGAACAAGCTTTAACATCCAATCAGCAACAGTGGGATTCAAAAAGTACCCAATCAGGATCACAAGAGCAGCGTGGCCGGAGGACGGGAGCAGGCGGCCGAGCATCCAGCGCGGCCCAGACGGGCACACGAAGCCCGGCCCCAGCAGCGCATACCCGCCTGCCGCGGTCTCCAGCCAGCCCTGCGCAGCACCGGCCCCCCGGGATGTGGAGCAGCAGGGAGGTGGCGAGCGTCTGCGTCCCAGTGCCTGACAGTTTTCCCCATCAGACTTATCTTTTTTATCCTCTTAACAGGGTCTTTCAGAGATCAAAAACATTTTTTGATTAATTTAACAAATACATACATTTTTCCTTTATAGACTGTAACTTTGTTGTCAAATCTAAGAACTTTTGGCCTAGTCCTAGATGTTGAAAGTTTTTCACCTATAGTTTTTTCAAAGAATCTTACATTTTTAAAATTTAAATATAAGTTTATGCTCCATTTTGAGTTAATAATGTTAAAAGGTGTGAGACCTAGGTTGAGGTTCATTATTTGCCCATGGATGTTCCAGCACCATTTCTTGAAAGGCTGTCTTTTCTCCATTGAATTGCCTTTGCAATTTTGACAAAAATTAATTGCATATACTTATGTTCTATTTTTTATGTGTTTTTATTCTATCCTAATTGGTTATGTATTTCTTCTCTGCCAATCCCACACAGTCCTGATTACTGCCAATCCCACACAGTCCTGATTACTGTAGCTTTATCAGTCTTTAAATGAGTTGACTACTTCTTCCCTCTTTATTCTTCTTTATCAATAATATTTAACTATGCCATTTTTCCTCGACCAATAAATATTAGAATAGTTTTATCTGTATCTACAAAAAATCTCACTGGTATTTTGATATGGCACGTGTAGCAATTGGAGGAGAATTCACATATTTACTATGTTCATTCTTTGAATCATACCATCGATGAACATGGTATGTTTTTACATATATTTAGATTTTCTTTAATTTCTTTCATCAAAGTTGTATTATTTTTAGCATACTGATCCTGTACATGTTTTTTTGTTAGAATTACACTTGAGGAAATGATTTTCTTTTAATGAATGTAAATGGTATGATATTTTCAATTTTGATGTTCATGTGTTATTTCTAGCATATAGAAATATAATTTTTCAAAGTTTTCAAATTTTTCAATTTTTTCCAAATTTTATTTTTTCTCCTGTGACCTTCCTGAATTCACTTATTAGTAATAGGATTTTTTTTTATTTTATAGATTTCTTAGGATTTTCCATGTAGATATATAGCATCTGCAAATAAATATGGCTTATTGCAATGAATTTGCAGTAGTATGTTGCATAAAAGTATTGAAAGCAAACATTCTTACTTCATGTGCAGTCTTAGGGGAAATGCATTCTACCTTTCACCATTAAGTATAATGCTGGCTGTAGAATTTTTGTATATGCTCTTTGTCAAGTTGCAGAAGTTCCCCTGTATTTCTTTTTTATTTTATTTTTATTTTTTTTCCTTCATAAGTGGTTGTCAAATTCTGTCAAATTCTTTTTCTGGATCAATTGCTGTAACCATATAATTTTTCTTATTTAGCCTATAAATATAGTCGATTACATAGATTTATTTACACATATTGAGTCAGCCTTCTATCCATGATATAATATATTATTAAGATGTTTTGCTTCTATATTCACAGGATGTAGTGGCCTGTGCTTATTTTCTCTAGTACTGTCTTTGGTTGTGGTATCAGAGAAATATTAGTTTTGTTAAATAAATGAAATTGTGCTCTCTTTTCTATTTTTTGGAAAATATTTTGGACAAGTGATATCAGTTTTTCTCTAAAAATTAGGTAAAATTCTCCAATGGGCTTGGAAATTTCTTTTGGCAGATATTTTTACTTATAAATCAATTTCCTTGGGAGTTACAGAGCTATTACAATTAATTGTTTTATGTGAATAAGTTGTAGTGATTTGTGTTTCTTGTGAAACTGGCACATTTCATCAAGGTTGTCAAATTTACGTACGTAGAGTTGCTTGTAGTGTTGTCGTATTAGGCTTTCATGTCTACAGGATCTGTGGTGGTACACTCTTTTTCATTTTGACATTGGTATTTTCTCTTTCTTCATTAATCTCACTAGATAATTGTCAATTTTATTTGTTGATTATTTTTTCATTGATTGTTTTCAGTTTTGTTAATTTTTGCTTTTAACATTGTCATTTCCTTCATTCTTGCTCTGTAATATCCAGCTTTTCTTTTTCTGGGATGCTGATATGAAAACTTAGATTATTGATTTGAAAGTTTCTTATTTTTTAATGTATGCATTTAGTGCTGCAAATTTTCCTCTCAAGACTTCTTTAGCTATTTACAATAAGTTTTGTAATACTGTATGTATTTTCATTTTCATTTAATAGCTGGTCTTTAGTTTTGGGGAGTTTGCCTATCATCATAGGTGTGGATTTCTTTGGGGTTTATTCTGTTTTAAGCTTCACTCACCTCCTTGAATCTGTAAGTTTGTCTTCTACAAAATATGGAAAATTTTCAGCTATTATTCATTTGAACATTTTTTATGTCTGCTTTTCTCTTCTCCTGGGACTCCAATTACATTAGAAACAAATTACAAATATAGGGGCTCAACTAATACTATTGTCAAAACACAGGTGTTTATTAAGTGTTCTTGTGTTTATAACTGTTTCTCTAATGCTCAAATATGATGTCTATGAATAGCTGAATGACATTAGAACTGCTTGCAGAAAGATGCCAGAGGAAAAACAGAAATCACACAAAAACAATAAAAACAACAAAAAAAAGTTAGACTCAACTTGTTATGAATAGCATGGATTGTAGACACTTTCTCCCTAAAGAAGTGACTATTTAATATTTTCTTAAGAATCCTAAAAGTAACTCAGAAAGTTTTTACCTTCCACAGTGATTTTTGCTGACCCCCAGCTTTGGCCAAAGTAGAAAACATTTTATGTTGTCAGTATTTTCTGATCCTAATTTAAATAATTTCAAATAGCAATGCAGTATATCATTATCATTTACTTAGAAAATTTAAAAGTTATTCCAGGACAACAAAATGCTTTTATATTTTAAGTTAGAATCTAAAAGTACAATAACTAATGAAATAAGCACACCTCAACTGTTAATTCAGTAGACTTTTTGGTAAGCTATTCAACATTTAAGGAAAAAATAGATGGATCTGTAAATTAGACAAAAGGGAATGCCTTTGAGCAAAGGTCAGCTCATTAAAAGAGCTGATTTTACCTTAGAGGAGCAACTGTTCTTCATAGGAAAAAGTTTATTCTTGGGGTTTTTTTTAACATTTCCTAATATTTTTTCAAGAATTGTCTTTTGTGGACATTAAGTCTAGTTACGTCACCATCACATAGGGAAGCAATTTTTGAGAAAGCTACATTATGACCCTTTATTGGATTCAGAGGTTTGATTCTTTGCACACAAACCTGAAACTTCATGCTAAACACCTTATATGGCAGAATGTATTTATTAGTGCTGTGAGAATGAAATCATCATTTGAAAACACTCACTGTGACTGCAGCCCAAAGTAAGGAATGTGAAAAAAAATCACATAAAACGATTATTATCTTTGTTTACCTTTGTCTCAGAGCTTACTGACTGACTCATTCATTCCCCATTCCACTTGCTTCTATCCCACTAGAGTTTTATCATTTTATTATATAAATGAGGATATAAAAAACTACTGAGTCTACCAATGACCCAGTGTAATCACTAGGAAAGGATAACATCAATAGTTTAGATAGGCTTAAAAATAAATAAAAATATAATTGTATTGTTAACTTTAGCAGATATAGAGTATATCTTCTTGTACTAAAATTATCAACACACATGTGGATTCATCTATAGCTTTAAATAGATAAAGAAAGAAATAGATGGGTAGCAACATAGATGTGTAGCAACATAGATGTGTATATATGTACATGTAAGTTAAATATATTTTAAAAATTCTCATTCACTGATATTTCAAATGGCAATATATTGTAAAGACATAATTTTGTATGTTCATAGATTGTATATGTGTGTATAGTTTTGTATGGTTACTAAAGCCTATATATTTATAGATACTTATTTTTATAAGTATATGTGTCCCTCTATACATATATCACTAAAAGGAAAGATAATTTAATATCATTAATATAAGTGTTTTTAGACATTTTTCTCAGTTTTCCCACTGAATAGGACTCAGATTTGACATACTCAAGTATCTTACTTTATCAGCCTCTGAGATGGATCTTGCCTTCTTTGGGGTTGTTGTAATGCCACATCTTCTGCAAATGGGAGAGCAGGACAAGAAGTGTGATGGTTGGAGTGAAGAAATTGTAAATGAGAAGGAAGAAATGAAAAGAGAGGATTAAAATGCAGGATATACTCTTTGGGGTAGATGCCCAACAATGCTATTGCTGGGTTGAATGGTATTTCTATTTCTAGCTGTTTGAGGTATCTCCAAATTCTTTTCCACAAAGGTGGCACTAATTTGCAGTCCTACCAGCAGTGTAAGAGTGTTCCTATCTCTCCACATCCTCTCCAGCATTTGTTGTTTTGGGATTTCTTGATACAGGCCATTCTCGCTGGGGTTAGGTGGTATCTCATTGTGGTTTTGATTTGCATTTTTCTGATGATTAGAGATGTTGAGCATTTTTTTATATGTTTGCAGGCCATTATTCTGTCTTCTTTGGAGAATTTTCTGTCCATTTCCATTGCCCATTTTTTAATGGGGTTGTTTGATTTTTTTCTTGTTAATTCTTTTAAGTTCTAGATAGATTCTTGTTATTAGACCTTTATCAGAAGTATAGAGAGCAAATATTTTCTCCGACTCTGTGGGTTGTCTATTTGCTCTAATAATAGTTTCCTTGGCTGTGCAGAAAGTTTTTAATTTGATCAAATCCCATTTGTTTATTTTTGATGTGGCAGTGATTGCCTTGGGGGTCCTCCTCAGAAATTCTTTGCCTAGACCAATATCTGATAGGGTTTTCCCAACATCTTCTTCTAGGATTCTTAAGGTTTCATGCCTTAGGTTTAAGTCTGTTATCCATCTTGAGTGAATTTTTGTGAGAGGTGAGAGGTGGGGATCCTGATTCGCTCTTCTGCATGTAGCTAACCAGTTTTCCCAGCACTATTTATTGAAGAGAGAATCTTTTCCCCATTGTATATTTTTTGTCTGCTTTAGCAAAGATTAGGTTACCGTATACTGATGGTTTAATCTCTGGTATCTCAGATCTATTCCAGATGTCGATGCTTCTGTTCTTGTGCCATTACCAGGCTGATTTAACTATTATTGCTTTATAGTACAGCTTGAAGTCTAGAAGACTGATGTTTATGGCAGCATAATTCACTATTGCATGGTCATGGAAACAACTCAAGTGCCCGTCAATTCATGAATGGATAATTAAAATTCGGTATATGCTCACAAT
>VBSM01003143.1:30712225-30722692 GCA_008086735.1 Cheirogaleus medius
TATGTATCCCTAACAATACTTGTACCCCCATAATAAGAGAAAATAAAAAAAAATGCAGGATATACATATAGTTGATAGGAGAGAAAACGAATGAATTGAAGAGCTGTTACCAGAAAAGAAGTTCTACTTTCATAATCTCTCTGTACTTTATAAATATAGAGAAACATATGTCTTTGCTGAGGGAAAATTAAGCTGGCATGTGTTTTGGAAGCCAATGACATCCTTTGTTTCTTGGTAGTTATTTATATCAGTAAACAATCATAATATTTGTTTACTGACATGTATATTGTCAGGGTAACACATTCCAGAAAATGATGTGACATCTTAGTCAAGATATCAACAATTTCCTAAATGGAAACAGAAAATTTAGTTTTCCTACTCTATAACATTAATCAATGAAGTAGATCCCTGAAATTTATAAGAAATCACTCTTTTTGAAAAAATAACCCTGTTAAGGATTTAGTCTTACAGACTCTTGACTATAAGTCACCCTAGCATTACACAGCAAAATGGAAAGACAGAAAGCATACAGATATACTGACCAAAGGTAAAATAGAAATTATGATGTATTTCTCAGTCAAAAAGCCTACATTTAAAATATATTTGAAAATCATTCTACCAGAGAATATACAAATAAATTGAATTTCTCTTATGGAATTATTGGCATATAATTCCATAGAATTATAGAAATTAAACAAGCCATAGAAACATGTCATAGAAATTAAACAAGTTAAGACATGATTTGAAATTTTCAATTTTTATTCATAGCCCAAGTACTTAGACTCTATAGCATGTTATCTTTTTTCTTGTGACTTGTTGATGCCTAAAATAGTTTTCATGATTTCAAAAGTTCCTAAGTATTAATACATGAAAGGTTTCTGAATCACCGTTAGTTAATTAAATCTGCATTTCAACAACATATATATTTTGAAGTAAATGCAACTGTTTAAAATATTGATTCCATTTATTCATTTGTGTAATTACTGGTGAAAGTAATCTATTCTCAAATATCAATATAAAAATAATAGGAACTTTCTGCTTTTAGTCAATAGAGAAAAGCCAGTACCAGACAATCCTTTCTGCAATGTTAATGATAAAACAGGAAAATTAAATGAATTGCCTAATTTCCAATGCTAAACTAGAGGCAGACACAGCACAGACTGAACACTCAGGGAAGAGAAACACATGGGATAAGCCACATAATAATTCCAACTTTCTGCTTGGCAGTACTTTCCAGACTAGGGCACAGGGAGAGGGTCCTCCAATAGAGCATAGAAGTGGCTAGGCAAAGTGAGGAGATAGGGATTCAGTTTCATGCTGCTCTTAAAGGGGTTGAAATTTGAGGGTGCAACAGAAAAGGAAGCTGTGCAAGGAACATGTTTGAAAATATGCACAGTTAAGACAGACTGGGAGAAAATACTATGAACACATATACCTGACAAAAGGTTTTGCAAAAATTTTGAATTTTGGAATTATGAAATTTGAATGGGTTTTCAAAAAAATGCAACCCATTCAAATCAATAATAAAAAATAAAATGACCAGATTAAAAATGAGTAGGGCATTCTCAGGCATTTCACAAAGGAAGATGTGCTAATGATCAATTATCACATGAAAAACTGGTGACATTTTTAGTCATCAGGGAATTGCACATTTAAACAAAAATCTAATTCCACCACAGAACCACTAGAATTGATATCATGGAAAAGACTGAAAAAATGAATTTGCTGGCAAGCATATGTAACAACTTGAACTTTCATACACTTCTGATGGGAATGTGAAATGGTACAACTACCTTGCAAATCTGCCTGGCAATGTTTCATAAATTTAAAAATGTACCTACCCATCACATAGCAATTCGAGAGAAATGAATAAAAACTTACAGCCACCTAAAATGTATTCATGAATGCTCACAACAACAATATTTCTAATCATATCAACCTGGAAACAATCTGAATGTTGATCCTCATGAGAATGTATAAACAGAATGCAGCATTTTGCTACATTGGAAATTCACAGCTATATAAAAGAATGACTGATACATGCAGCAAGATGAATGAACCTCAAAAACATGCTGATTGAAAAAATTCAGATACAAATGACTATATATTGTATTTTTCCATTTAAATGTCATTCTATTAATAATATAGGCAAAACAAATATAATGTGAAAGAAATAACAATAGCTGTTGACTGGCAAGAAGAGAGTATTGACATGACAATGTTCTATATCTTGGTAGTTCTGTATCTTGCTAGTCACATAGTTGCATAGTTGCAACAAGGTCTGTAACTATAAATGACTGTATAAAAGAGTAGATCATAAAAAAGTTAAGTATATTTTACATACTAAAGATATTTTTGAAATGTCAGGATGATGAGTGTGGCTTCTTTTAAACACATTTGTAATCACTAAACATAGCTATTGACAAATGAGTCAATAGCTAAAATGAAAAAAACAGTTGTAGTTAGGAAAAAAGTTTTAACTAATATTATTATACTTTATTACCTAATAATATCTAAGTTTATAAAAAGCAAAAGCCATTGGTATTGCATCATTCTATATTAAGCAGATATTTTTGCTTCTTTTTTTATATTCTAGAGCTCTAAATAAAACTGAACAGCTCATTTCTCATTTTAAAAGTAATTTGGATTTCTGTTCTGCTAATGTGATAAAATCAGATGACAGATTCATCTTAGAAGATAGATTACCTATGGCAAGTGTGTGTCTTCTACCTCCTTTAGTACCCAACTGGAGATGATTTTGTCACCTAGGGAACATTTTGCACTATCTGGAAGCATTGTTGTTTGTCCCACTATGGGGAGGATATTTTGCTACAGGGATCAAGTGGGCAGAGGCCAGGAATACTGATAAATGTCCCATAATATACAAGAGAGCATCCACACAAAAAAATATTTGGCCCAAATGATCAATAGTGCCAAGGTTGAGAAACTCTGACTTACTGATATTATGTTTTAGGTCAGTGGGTCTTAATTATTCACACAACTCCTCAAAAAATACACACAAACACAAACACACACACATTTGCTCAAATATTTAACAATGATAAGACATGAAATCACACTAAGATAATTAAAATCTAATATCTTTGTTAAAGCTATATATTAAAATGTGTGCCATTCGATATCAAGAGAATAAAGATTTAGAAGACACTGTCAGCATTTCAAAATGGGAAAATTTGCAGGTGATCCTCTCTAACGTTTGTTTGAGAAAGTGAGAACTATATTTATTGGTGGTGTAAAACCCCCAAATTGGTAATAGCAGTTGATTATGCAACCCAATGAAGATAGATTTGATCAATTGGTGGAAATTTGGTGGAAACCAGAAATTCTCAGTTTTAGTCCTAATTCTACAACTAGCTAATTGTATGATTCTGTGTCAGTCACTGTTGCTCTAGATTCATTTGAAAAAACATGGAAAATAATAAAAAAATATGAACAAGTGAATACCTAAGTTACACACAAGTTTAAAAATGTCTAAGATTGTATTATCTTTTCAAAATTATGACTTACATATGTTGTAAGTCAATAACATATCGGAATGGAAAAAGATTGACGTCAAAGAGAAAGCTATCGAAGGCAATTTGTTGTATATGAAGGACAAGTGGACTCTAAATTGATATTCATTTATCAAAATACCTTTTGTAATATCCACACTTTTAAAATATCTGTGAATATTTGTAATTCTACATAAAAACAAAATGTGATATTTTAATGAATCCAGTCCACTTTGTCTAGTGAGAAATATAGTTTTAACTTAATCCCACTTCTTCTTTCTTGATGCTTTCTCCTCTGTGTCAAGAAAATAAACTTATCTCAAAGTATTTGCTGAGTCTTCTCAAACATTGATATATTTTACTAATGTCTGCTGTTTGAAGCATAAAAGCCAACATAAATGACTTTGAGCTAACGAAATTTAACATCTGAATATCTGAAATTGACATAATATGGAAAATACCTTTTGTAAGAATTAAAAAAATCTGAAAAGATGTCTTTAGTATCAATGTGTGTAGAGAGAGAGAAAATTAGCTAGTGTTCTATGTGACATTATTTCAAATTACATACACAATAAATACTTGGTGTACTGATAAAGTATTGGAGAGGATTATTTGGAAAAAAACTCTTTTGGAAAAAATATTAAATATTAGTTTATAATATTGTATGTACACAATTTGACTAAATAGCATTTAGTCAAAATGCCTGGGTATTGAAAAGCTGCAATTATATTTGGAGAGGTAATTTTATCTGAATTATTTTGACAGACAACTAATACAAGTATTTTTATTATCTAGTACCATATTATTTAGCATTTCTTTATTATCAATTTAAATTTAGGTGAAAATATAATGAGTTGTAGAAGGTATTATAGGATTGGTGTGTCTACAATTTTTAAATCGACAGTGGTAAATCGCACCTTTTTGGTTTGCTATTAGTAAAATAATCCCATGTCCTATTAAATTGACCAAAAATAACAAAAGGAAGTATTTAAAAATTTTCATAACTATTTTAGGAAAATATAATTCTTCACATATATGTAATATACATTGTATAGTAGAAAAAATAGGCACTAACATAATTGATACAAAAGTTTTCAAGTGTACCATGTTTTATCTTATTTTCCATAATTTTAAATGGCATATAATTTCAAAAATTTTTTAAAGCTTATTTTAAAGATGAAAATATTTTGCATATAGCTAAGAAATATAAAGTGCTATAGAAGTGTTCAGTCTAGACTTTGGTGTAGAAAGGCTCACAAATTTTATATACCCCCTCTTTTTTTGTTTTCTCCCTCTTTTCTTTCCTTCCTTTATCTAAATCTCCTTTTTTTCCAGTTCTCCTTTTTCCTCTTATATTCTTCCTGTTCCTCCTCCTCTATGTTTATCTTTCTGTCTTTCTAGTCTTAATCTCTCAATCTCTCTCTCTCTCTCTCTCCTTTTGAACTTTGGGGATTCAATTTTCATATTTCATTTACTTCACTCTTGGTAACTCAGAAGTGGTAAAATATTAATAATTACTTCTTTCTCACATATAATTTTGCAAAAGAGGGAAAATAAAACCTTTCTTCTCCAACTCTACTTGTGTAACCTTTTGCTTCATTTAATCTTGTCTTCTAAATATGTTTAAAGCTAAATAAAATATCTTAAGAAAAAAAATTCTCTGATACACTTTTCTACTTCACCTCTCAAATATTACTGAGAAGCCTACTTACTTTCCCATTTCTTTTGCCTCTTTTACATTCTCCCAAACAAAATTTCTTAATACATTTTAGAAAAAGAATGACAAAATATTTTGTTTGAGGTGAGGTATTAATATTTATCAATTAACAGATTGAGATTTGACCAAAATGTAATAAGACTGACCCAGAATGTATGGACTGACCCAGAAGATAGTAATTCACACATTAATCATAAAAATGAGGTATATAAATCAAATAAATATTAAAGCACATTGACAAAGGTATTAACATTTTTCTGACATGGTGGACTAGGACTTATGGGATTCATCCATTACTCAAGAGAAATATATCATCATATTAACTCATTTAAATTAATGACGACCATTTCAATTTAAAACCCAGGGAATGGTTGACCTTCTTTGCAGGATCAACCCCATGATTTCATAGTAGCTGGTTAAGATTAGTATTAAAATTTAACCTTTCAGATCTACAATTAAATGTAAATTACAGCATTTAAATTTGGTATCATATAAAATTTCACCCTGGAAAATGTGTTTCAGCATTTTATTGGAAAATCTATGTCAGTAAATTGTTTGAAGGACAGAGAAATGGTAATCTTGTTTAAGATTTCCCGTTAGCCATTTTTCCTTAAACAAATTTTCAAAAGTCACATCATATATGAAAAACACAAAATAATCTTTGTAAGGTAGCCTATTTCAATAAAATTTTATATATATGTGTGTGTATGTATGTATATATATACATATATAAAATGGGTTCTCAGCAAGATTTGTTGAAACTGAAGCTCAAGTGCAGTTGATGACAGAATTTTAAAATAAATACTGATTATATCTGAGATATTAAATAAGAATAAATCTTAGGGAAACTTGTCTGTTACAGTCAAATCAATATGAGCTTTAATATCTTGTGTGAGAACATAGGGTTCATTATAACTTTTGACCTTAATTCTCTCAGGTTAGAAATCATAGATTCAAATATAAGATGTGTTTTTTTAAAAAATAAGTAATATTGCTTAAACACATTTCAGTGTGTCTAGCTAGTTTATACTAAATTAAATGACAAAAAAATACATGGCTATTTTCAAAGTATTAGAAATGGAGCAGTCCCTCAATGAATACTTCTCAATTAATACAAATGAATGTTAATACATTTTAGAATATTAAAGAGAATTCTAGCACTTATTTAATACTTTTCATGTAAAACATACATTTATACTCAATGAAAACCTTAAAATCCTGGTAATATATATGGCATACTACATTAAAAGTTATAATACCAGTTTTCAAATTAGGAGACAGAATACTGCTATAAAGTAAAATCATCTTATGAATAATTTCTCAAAAGGGCTGACTTATTCTTAGGCAGTAAATACAAGTTCTTTCTCTCTATAACAGTTAGAAATCTATGTTGACAGGGACAAGAAGAAACAATTAAAACTGGTTTGGACCGTTAAATAAATTTGTGGTTTTATACTGAAAGTTCTAGATATATTTAACATCACATAACCGTTTCTTGAGTAGTTTTAAAGTTGTGACCAGGGAGAGATATCTTTCTTCTCCTTTCTTTGGTGTTAACCACCAAGAGGACTTCAACATTTTCTTGACCAACTTCTGTTTCTATTCTAACTTCAAAAGTCCCAGAACTGAGAACAATTGACCCTGACTAACTGGAAAGACATCAGGTTCTCATTCTTAAATTAAGGTCAAGAGGATGCTACATATCTATTGGATTCCCCTTGTTGGTTAAACACTCAGGGCCCAAACTGGACACTGGGAGAATTCTCACTCAAATCACATGCTGGAAAAGCTATTCCAACTTGGTGTGTGTGGGGGGGGGAAGGGGATAGAGAGGGAGAAGAGAAGTGGACTGAATGGATATTCTGGAGACGCAAGAGCCAATCTGCTAGCCTGACATCTGCCAATGCAAGAGAATTTAGAAAAACAAGCACATGTTTTAATGAGAAAACAGTTTTAGTTACTGGACATAAGATAAATGTCCTACTAAAGCAAAATTTCTGAAAGCTCTGGGATACTATTCATTTTATTTCTAATTTTTCAGCAAAATCAAAATAAACAGTAGCTGAAAATTTAGTCAATCAAAGTACAAAATATAGATATAAGAACTCTCCAAAAAAAAAAGAAAATATGTTGCTTCTTATTTTATAGGTATAGTCCATTTGCAAAAAAGATATGCCACAAGCAAATGGTTCAATTATTTGCATATACTAAAGCTGTATATTTGATATGATTTCAAAAGTGGAGGGGACAATTATATAATCTGCTAATGAGCAATTTATGTAACCACATGACATTCAGGCACTATTTTAAGACATAAAAAAACGTCATGATATTTCACTTAAATGCAGTATTCCTTGATGGTAGAGTAATAGAAATAAAAACTTTTTATCGATTTTTACAGATCTAGAAGAAATAACTCTACATTTTGTATGGAACCAGGAAAGACCCCATATAACTAAAGCAACCGTAAGCAAAAAGAACAAAGTGGGAGGCATCAATCTCCCAGACTTCAAGCTATACTACAAGGTTATAGTAACCAAAACAGCATTTTACTGGCACAAGAACAGACATATAGACCTTTGGAACAGGACTGAGAACCCAGATATAAAACCATCCTCATATTGTCATCTGATCTTTGACAAAGCAGACAAAAATATTCATGGGGGAAATGTTCAATAAATGGTGCTGGGAAAATTGGATAGCCACATGGCAGAAGATTGAAACTGGGTCTGCACCTCTTACCTCTCACATGATGGATAACAGACTTAAACCTAAGACATCAAACTATAAGAATTCTAGAAGAAAAATGTTGGGAAAACTCTTACAGACATCAGTATAGGCAAAGAATTTATGAAGAAGACTCTCAAAGCAATGACAGCAACAACAAAAATAAATAAATGATACCTGATCAAATTAAAAAGTTTCTGCACAGCCAAGGAAACTATCATGAGAGCAAACAAACAAACTACAGAATGGGAGAAAATATTTTCATGCTACACATCCAATAAAAGGCTGCTAACTAGAATCTATATAGAACTTATGAAAATTAACAAGAAAAAATCAAACAACCCCATTAAAAAGTGGGCAAAGGACATGAACAGAAACTTTTCGAAAGAAGACAGAATAATGGCAGGCAAACATATAAAAAATTGCTCAACATCTCTAATCATTAGGGAAATGCAAATCAAAACCACAATGAGATATCACTTATCTCCAGTGGCTTTCACCAAAAAGTCCCAAAACAAATGCTGGCATGGATGTCGAGAGATGGGAACACTTACACTGCTGGTGGGACTGCAAATTTGTACAACCTCTATGGAAAGTAATATGGACATACCTCAAAGAACTAAAAATAGAACTGCAATTTTATCCAGCAATCCCACTATTAGGCATCTACCCAAAGGAAAAAAAGTCATTTTATAAAAAGACATCTGCACGCGAGTGTTTATAGCAGCACAATTCACAATTGCAAAGGTGTGGAAAAAACCCAAGTGCCCATAAATACAGAGTGGATTAACAAAATGTGGTTTATGTATACTATGGAGTACTACTCAACCATAAAAAACAATGATGAACTAGCACCTCTTGTATTATCCTGGATGGAGCTAGAGCACATTATTTGAAGTGAATTATCACAAGAATGGGAAAACAAGCACCACATGTACTCACCATCAAATTGGTACTAACTGAGCAACACTTATTTGTACATGTGAAAATAATATTCATCGTGTGCCAGGCAGGTGGGAGTGAGGTGGAGAGGATATGTAAATTCACAACTAATGGGTGCAGAGCAGACTGTCTTGGGGATGAGCACACTTGTAGCTCTGGCTTGGGTGGTGCAAAGGCAATATATGTAACCAAAATGTTTGTACCCCCATAATATTCTGAAATTTCAAAAAAAATTAAAAAATGCTAAACAGCTCCTGGAGAGTTCTGAACAAAACAAAGCATAATTTTCCTTCAATTTACATGGTATTTGTATTTCTGGAGATTTCAGCATATACTAAAATAAAACAGTATTAAAAAAAATTTAACCTTCACTGGAATTCAAGTTTTACTAGTAGTTGCTCCAAAATAAAATACAAGCAGTGAATGCAATATTGTTAGTGCTTTATATAGCAGAAATGAAAAGCCAAGAGCTCTCAGTTATATTTTGAAGCTATTGAATATTAAAATAAGAAAATCAAATGCTATGCATGGTTGAGTGGTAACTGAGACACTTTGGAATCCCAATTTCACATTTGCAGTCAATTTATCTCTTTATTCTTCTGAAGTAGATAAATTGAATATTATAGTTAATAGTAGGATAGTGGTTTTGAATAAAGCCAAGTATCTGCCTACTCAGCAATGATACAGATTCCAGTGTGCCTTCTTCCATAGATCCTACTGTATGTTCTCTAAGTGGAAAAATTCAAAAGCAGAAACAAATGTCAAATTTGCCAGAGTTTTTCTTCTCAGTTGCTTTATATGGCAGAGAGAAATTTCTATCGTAGCTCAAATACAGAAGAGATGCATTTTGATTCTACGGAAAATGTACATTTAAGTACCCGGGAATGGTTGAATATTTTTTCAAGTGACAGAAAAATACAGCTAATTTTTCCTTCACAAATTTTGAGCACATAAATATCTCCCAAATTAAAAAAATGATTAGGAGGTGGAGAAGCAAGAGCTAAGTATTCTACTAGCTGACTTTATATACAAAAGTATTAAAAACTTAGCATCTTGACCATATTATTATTATGATTAATAAATGTTAGTGATTTAAACTGCATAAGAATGTAGATAACAGTTAATTAATTCTTTCCAATTTGGTGGATTAGGTACCCGTTTAGTAAACAGGTAAAATATATTGTCAAACCTTCAACAAGATGTTTTTAATTTATTCTACTGTTTTTAATTTATTCTGAGTTAGGCAGATATAAAAATTTAATAGTGAACTACAAATCCTACTGTTTCACATGACAATATGGTCAAATAGTTTGAAGAAAAAAATAAAACTTTTATTTTTGCTGACTAACATTATTTTGTATAATGTTGTAATTTCTGATGAAAGTTAAGTAACGTATTTTTCTTTGAAAGTCTTGCTCTGTTGCCCAGGGTAGAGTGCTGTGGTGTCATCATAGCTCACTACAACCTCAAACTACTGGGCTCAAGCTATCATCCTGCCTCAGCCTCCCAAGTAGCTGGGACTACAAGTCCTACACCCAGCTGTTTTTTTTTTTATTTTTTCCTTTTTAG
>VBSM01003143.1:30728379-30787403 GCA_008086735.1 Cheirogaleus medius
CAGAAGAACTCCAGTTGCCGTGTCTTCCTTGCTGGCAAGGCGGGCGCGACAGCCATTGAGTCATTAAATATGATATGGCATGTATATAGAAAATCATTATAAACATTATACATAAATATTATACAGATTATTGGTAAATTTGTTATACTCTGTAACTTCAAACTTATATTCAAAATCATATACATATATACAATATATTTTCCTCTAGAATGGGTATTTAATAATTTTAACCATTTTTATATAACTGGTGGTGATGAGTACTCAACTTGAGTTTCTGATCTGATATGTGGATACTAATTCTGATCTGATATGTGAATACTAATACTAATACAACTTCTCAGTTACTTTGTAAGGAGAAACCCTCCTCATTCTTAATGACCCAAAAGTCATTCCTACCGTTGATTATATTCCAAGACAGAAGTGTCTCCACTGCCAGTTTCTCTAATTTGGATATATGAACCTCAATGTTCAAACAAACTGAATAACAGCTGATTATATCTGACAGGCTTTCAGAGCATCTGGGGTCAGAGATAAAAGCTTTTGAAGTGAAAAATAGATATAATCATTAAAGAAGCAGCACCTAATAGCATGATTCAATTTAATCTAAATAGGAAAAAGAAAAAAAAAACCTAAGTGACAGAGCTGTCAGAGGCACTGAGTGTCTATCTCTATGATGGCATTTCTAATCTCAAGGGCTTGAGGGGAAATATTTTTGTGTGAATGTGTGTGTGTATATATGTGTGTGCAAATATGTGTGTGTATATTAGTGTGCGTGTGTGTATTTGAGAGAGAGGTCTTATAGTATTCTCTTGATGAAACAATTTTAAACATATTACCTCATTTGGGCCTTGCAACAAACTTACACAGTGTAAGGGGCAGTTATTATTGTCCTCATTTTAAAAATGATGAAAGGGAGGCTGCTGTCCTCAGTGGCTAAATGACTTTAGCACAAACAAATAGCTAGTATATGGTGGACTTGGGATTATATTTCAGATCTTCTGTCTGCAAAGTTCTTAGAAGTTATTTACCACTTCAATAGTATAATGTACCACTCTTAAACAAAATTAAATCCAAAAAGATGCTAATATAATTTCAAATTGAAAACATGTTGAATATTTTGTCACATCCTAGTCTAATAAGTTCCAGTTTTATTATATAGATCTAATATATCTTTATTTATCCTTTTCCAAAAGATATTGGTTTTTCTTTTCTCTCTCAATTAATTTAACAGATTATCTTTATTAAGCTGCAAAATAAATACATGGTATCATTTGCCTAAAATCATCTTCTGTTCTGAACATTCTCATAAAACACTTAAAAATTCCTTTCAAAGTCTGTGGGCGGCCGGGCGTGGTGGCTCACGCCTGTAATCCTAGGACTCTGGGAGGCCGAGGCGGGAGGATTGCTCAAGGTCAGGAGTTGGAGACCAGTAGGAGCAAGAGCGAGACCCCGTCTCTACTAAAAAAACAGAAAGTAATTAATTGGCAAACTAAAAAATATATAGAAAAAATTAGCCGGGCATGGTGGCGCATGCCTGTAGTCCCAGGTACTCGGGAGGCTGAGGCAGAAGGATTGCTTGAGCCCAGGAGTTTGAGGTTGCTGTGAGCTAGGCTGACACCACAGCACTCTAGCCAGGGCAACAGAAGTGAGACTCTGTCTCAACAACAACAACAACAAAAAGTCTGTGGGCATCTTTAAAGCTACTTTGAGTCTTCATCTACCCATTCAATTCCCACATAGAAGAGAGGAAAGCCAAATGAGTGTTTCTCTTGTCTCCGTTGCAGTGAGAAGTGGCCATGTGATCCATTTCTGGACCACAAAATGTCAGTGGAAAAATCTGTGCTTCTGAGGAAGTTTGGCTTTCCCACGATAAGGAGAAAGACTTTGGTGCAGCCTTTCCCTTTTTCTCGCTTTAATTTGGACACAATGACTGGAAAGGCAACAGAAATCTTACCACCAAAAGAAAAGATGAAGGCAATCAGAGATGGTAGCCCTGACATATCTGCACTGCTGAAAACATGCTAGCAACTGCCAAACTCTGGATTTGTCTCGGTGGGGTGTGTAGGGAGAGAGTGGGGTATATTGTAGGTTTTGCCGTTACTTACATTCATTCAAATCTGAAATATACAGATAATGTTGTTTTGGTCCCCCAAACTCTCAGTACTGGGAAAAGAATGTTGTATGTCACAACTTAGAAGAGTCAATATAAACAACATCACCAGGCAAATACAAACATGCATCATTCTTGCCTTAAGGCAATGGACATCCCTTAATCAAAGAATAAATGATGTCCTCACTATCATGCTAACATCTTTCTGGGGCTCCCCATATCTGTACGATTAAATATTAATATATGTACGTACATTCCTTTTAAGCACCTTGTTAATACAGACTTACTTTTCAGACTAACACTATATGCTCCTGCCAAGTAACTGTTCGCTGCATAAAGAACGTGTTTTCCCTGTTGCCACCTTCCTTCCCTATGTATGTTCTTCCATCTAGCAGTAATGCTTCCTCATTATTTTCTCTTCTGTAGCAATGTGTATTGAAGTCTAAGTATAATTTTTCAAGCTTATCTGCAAAAATATCTCTTATATGAAACCTTGTCTAATACCTGTAACCAAAGTCATTTTTTCCTTTTAATGTTCCTGAAAAGAAAACAAACAAACAAAAAAAAAACTTGTTACTGCTCATGGGCCATGAATATCACACATTTTATTATATTGTTTTGTATACCAGTCCCATTCCCTGTCCTCTGCAAAATTTTCACCATCACTCCTATTATACCACAAGGCTTATGGAGGGCGAGACAAGTATGCAATTCATTTTCCTTAGTCGTGCAGCACCTAGCACATAGGTGATAGTGGTGTGACAGCCACAGGTACTAGGGTTGAGAGAGTTGATTTCTTTGTAAAAAGTGATTCTCTTCTTCATGCACTTCTCTACCTCTATGTGCTTTTCAAGAACAATAGTAAGCAAACATGATGTGTTATCTTCTGGAAGCTTAACTTTTAGAGAATTTGGTCTTCATGTATAAAAATAGGATTTTTATTTTCAAAGTAGAGATTTCCAAAATTACCTCTGCATAATTTTAGCAGGGATTGGCAAACTATAGTACACAGTCCAAATTCAGCTCACTGGGCTGATTTGATAAAGTTTTATTGGAATACAGCCACACTCATTTGTCTGTAAGATCCAAGACTGCTTTTCCACTACAAAGGACAGGTAGAGTAGTTGCTACAGAGACCCATATGGCACACAAAGCCTGAAATATTTGCTCTCTGGCCCTATACAGAAAAACTTTGCAAACCATTATTATTAGGAAGGTTAAAAAACAATTCAATAGCCAAATAAATTAGAGACACAAAATATTAGCAGTTTTCTTTATGATAGAACTTCTCTAAGCCTTTGATTCTTATTACAAATTTTTATGTCATTTTCCTAACTTGCCAAAATTCTATTGATCATAGGATTTTTTTTTTTTGATGGATTCTATCTTCTCAGGCCAGTTGACCTGAGGATAACCAGTTTGCCAAATGCTGCTTTAGAAAAGTGCAAGAAAAAAATTATTGAAATGAATTGCAGTTTGTCCTTCAAATCATTGCCTCATCTGATAATATTTAGGTCTCTGTGCATTCATTTATTATTCTAGTGATTTTCTCTGACACAATTAAGCCACTTAGAAAACTGTCTTTGCCCTTGATAAAAAGACTACTTAAGCTTCCTTGAGGTAAAAGTTATAGCATACCTTGCGCTATAAACAAGTTAGGTGGTAATTATCTGAGTGATATGGATAATTAACATCAGAATAGCAGCAAATGTACTTGAGGGTATAATCTATGATTTTAGACTTAAATTATTTAATCTAATTTTAATGGAGCCATGAATACCAGGCTTTAAATACATTAATGTGACAGATTATACAATTATAAACTCCATTAGATGTAGGACAAACTTTCTGTATTTTCTTATAGTACTTAAATTACTGCTTTTTTTCAACCTCAACATTTTCCCTTAGAAAATATAATTTGCCTCATTTATATCCCTTTTAAAAGAACTATGTTTCTTCAATGTCAACAACCATGCTGTTGATGTAAAAAGATGCTAAATTAAAATGTTTTTTTCCTAGAAGTTTTAAAAGTATGCACAAATTATTTAGTTATCTCATTTATTTAACCTAGAGTAGATAAATAAAAAAAATTGTAATTATGTTGATGCGTTTATACTCCAAAGAGACTACCTAGGACTATCTCACTAAGTTATATTTGATATGTAAAGATCCACAGCCTCAGGTTTATAAATCACGAAACTTATTTACACTAACCTCAGACCAGATGTCTTCCTAATATAATGGAGTAGCAGTATGATCTAGCAGAACCTACTATGGTTTTGGAGTCAGATCCCAGTTTGGATGTCAGTCTCTCTGTTTGATAATACACAACTTAAACTTTTACATGAGAAAAAAAGATCTTTTAACAAGTAAAGTCTATACTTAAGTACATGTACTTGAAAAACTTTATCCCATATTTTGGCAGTGATATGACTGGGCTCTGCCTGTTTGACATAGAATTCCTTTATTGATTGTTTTTTTAAAATTCTGTCTTTGGTCAATGTTTTGTTTCCTTGACCTGTTAGTACAAAAATTTACCTGTTAAATTATTTATAATGTGATACTTAATTACAAACAGGATTTAAAATAATTAAATAAGATATACAAAATATTGTATAATAAAAATTTAAGTAATTCAATCAAAGTAAAGGTAACATCTTAGAAAGGTTAAGTAATTGAAATGCATATTGAGGAGACTTCTGCAAAATTTACCAAAGTTCATTCTTAATTTGATTGTGTTCTTGCTAATTTATTATGTAACAGTGCAAATAGTATATCAATTGCTCAAAGACAGAAACAGATTTTCTTTATATTAATGGCAGAACAAAAATTAAAATCCACAAAATCTCAAAAAGGAGAAACTAAAAGATGTCTTATGTTTTTATAATTATCGGTTTTTACCTGTGATGAAATAGTTATAATAGCCTCATCTTTATTAGTCATCATTTGAACACACTCCTACCATACAGGTGAAGTGGGGAGACATACATGAAGAATACTTACTCTTGTCTTTCAAGGAATTTATTATACAGAAGGGTAGAGAACTGAGAACTGTCACGTACGAGAGTGTTTGTGATGGAAATTTTGATACTGGTCTATGATTATCTATCTATCTATCTATCTATCCATTTGTATATAAAAATGTGAGACTATATGTCAATAATTCTTAAATAATAAGCAATTTACATATTTTTATTTGAAAGGTCTAAGAGAGTGTTTATTATGAACTTACCTTGAACAATAAATAGGAAGAAACTTTAGGACACAAAATTAGTCTCTTTTCAATTATTCTTTTTCATGCTTTTATGTACTCATTAACAAAATGGAGTCACAATTTTAAAAAATTGATGTGATCCTTTGCATGAAAAAATTATCTGAAATATATTGTTCCAAAGGAATTTAAATATGTGTATATGGGGAATAAAGTTATGGTTGGAAATGTAAAGTCTCATGTGCATTTAAATATACTTACACAGTCATGTCTTCTGTACACAGAATAGGACCTACAGCACTTTAGAAATTTAAGTAGATTATTAAAAAATTAAATTCGTAATTACTAAAAGAGAATGTCATTTTAAATGCTTATTTTCAACACTCTATAGATTCCCCTACCAAACTTCATTTTATGCCACGTTTATGTCACATTACAAAAATATGAAATTGTAAACATATTTTTATTTTTAATATGTTAAAATATTCAGAGAGCAAATACTTATGGAACGTCTACTTTGCCACACCATTATGATAAATGCTATCCATATGCTGATGGACAAAAGAGACATTCTTTTTATCTTTGTGGAGCTACGAGCATAAGAGATAAGATCAGCAGGTATGATAAGTAGCCATATGTATATAAAAGCTCAATATGTATATATCTAATAAATTATAAATTTCTTCTTTATGAGTATTTTTCTTATATATTATGTTCCAGTTTGATCTGAGCTTTTTAGTTATAAATTTAACTGATCACTACCTTGATTTGGTAGAAATTATCCTATTTCTGTACCTATTTCCATAAGTTTCTATTATTATCCATGGATTTTAAATATTATTAGACCACTAAAACACATTTCTCCTAATTTCACTGAAGCTATCTACCCAAATTTTATCTTAATTTCTACTTTGTTACTCCAAAGTTATAAAAGTCATTTCTTCTGCAATCAAAACACAAGCTTCACTTCAGAAACACATAAAAGAAAATTGATTTTCATCCTGAAAATGTCAAACTTCTGCCTATAGTACTCAGCTATGGTTTTTGGAAACAGCAAAGTTCAAAAAGAGCCATCGACCTGATGGCCCTTTGACACTTGATGATGGATGCAATGTGTCTACTGCTTTACTGCCAGAATGTCCTCCAAGAGAATGAGACAATCAGTGAAGAATAATAAATCTAAACTGGGTAAAAGGTTTGCGTATTTTAAATGTATTAAAGGAGAAACAACTGATATTTCATTTCTCTGGGGAAAGACTTTTATTAACTCTGTGATTAACTCTTTTCTCTTTTTCTGGTTTAGATGAATCAGATATAGCATATATCTGTTTAAAGACGTTTATCAATGTGAATGCCTGGGAATTAAACTCTGTACACAATAAACTTAACATGAAATACAGATATAGTGCATTGTTTTTCTTCAGAGGAGAAAAGAAAAAAAAAGGATACAGCTTTAAGGAAAACATAACCACTACTCACCCTAGTGTCTTGTCAGTCTGTCAGTCTCTGGGTTTGTCAACTTCAACTGCTACTAGTGAATGATGTTTCCATTTTCCTATAGGATAGAGGTATTGATCAATACCACATCAAAAACAAAGTCTTTATTCAAGTGCAGAATATAGGAACAATTTATTTTCCTACAGATTATGATTAAACTTATACTTGAGATAAACTATCATAAATTCTGAAAAGGAAGTAAAAAAATTGCAATCAATCCTAAATGGAAGTTTGGAAGCAGCAAATTTAAGTTCTGATTCTAAACTTAACTCTCAGAATGCATATTATCATCTGTGCTTCAGGTTATATTCTTTACTTAGGTTATGAAAAATCACTTCCATCTGCATATTTTTTTATGCCCAGAGTCTGCCATTTCACCAGAATCCTAACAAGGGAGCACTGAATAAATTCTCCTTAAATGACACTTTAGAAATATGGTGTTTATGATATGGTAAACAGATTCGGGACAATTAAGGATAACTATATAGATTGAAAGTCATTTATCAGTCTATAGCATTTTTAGATTTCAGAATTTTATACTATACTATTATTACCTTAGGGTCACAGGTTTTGCATCTCTCTTTTGTCAAAGGAGTAACAAATAATTTTATTGTAATGAAATATAAAATCTAAGATATTTTAGGCATTGCTATTATTCTTACTGTATTTTGATCTTCAAAGTTAGAGAAAATGTCTTAATCATTCATATATCTTATGTATAGATCAGGAAATAGGTACAGAAATAGATAGAAATAGCTATATTTTGTTTCAAACACTTAAAAATGTTCTCTTGAAACCATGTATTAATAGAATACATGATATTGACATATTCATTTAGTTTATGGAAAACAAAAACAATAATTTCTTTTTCACAGCCAAACTTTGCTTGTGATCTGCTGAATAAGTGGAGACAATTAAATTGATAAAAATATTATTTTAAAATAGTTCTAAAATGATCTACCTTAAGTAACATCATGAGAAAACAAATATTTATAAAAATCTTGAGAATATCTATGAAGAAGCTCAAGAAATCACATCCCAAAATATGACTCCTTGGAATAAAGGATATTGTGAATTAAATGCCCTTAGAGATCCGTAGGCATTGGAAGGGTCTTTCCCTCAATTTGCATGAAACCAGATGGATCCATCAAAAAGAACAATTACCTTTCCTTCCCCTCCCTATTATCTCAATATATTGCAGGAAAGAAGATCAAGAATGAAACCAGACCTGGCCCAATGCATTTTAATGGTAATCCCTGTCTCTCAGGTTAATTTAATTTCCAAAGTCAATTTGTTTCCCCCTCCATCCATTCATTCTCTCAAGTATCTATTCATCCTCCATATTTATTGCCCTCCCTAAGCAGAATTATCTATTTAAGATATTTCTCATCTTTCCCTCCCCTCTAAAATGAGGGTATATAAACTTGTGGGCTCCATTGGGATATTGGGTAATCACTCTGTGATTCTCCCCATGCACACAGTAATCTCTTTCTCTTATTAATCTTTCTTATTGTGTGTTGATCTTTCAGTAAACCTTCCAGGAGCAAAGAGGAAGTTTCTCTTAGCCCTCATATCTGCATGGATATATAAAAATCTCTAAACAAAATAAAAATTAAGAATACATACAAGACAATTTTTATATCATGTTGTGGAATTAGTGAATACCTATTTTAAAGGAAAAATGAATAGGACAGCATTCAAAATTAAATAAAAAACAATAAGCAGTATATTCAGCTTTTTATCACAATAAAATTTAAGCTTAACAGCTATGTATGAAACATATCAATAGAAACTTTTAGTCTGATTTATGAATGAGGTTTGATAGGTTCTTCAAAACTTTTACCACCACTAACACCACTCCTTCCCCTCCAAGCACACTGTGGCTCCTTAGTAACATCTGGGACATTTTTGCACAACTCTGAGACTCCATAGAGCACATTTTGATGTGGATCATTCTTTAATACTTTAATAATAACAGTTATAATAAAGGATACTGCAAGGACTGAATAAAATTGAGTTTCTCAATTGGTTTAATCAACAATGATCACAGTGGAGGAAAGTTATGACCATAATCTTTTGAATGGACATCAGCTCTGAGTGTAGCACCAAAGACCTGAAATAGCTATATTTTCCCTAGGGATTCTCTACATTTTTGAATATTGCTGAACTTTCAATTAGTCTCATTCTAAATAAGCCAATTTGCCCTGTGCTTTGGATCTATTTAAAAATACAGTGGGTTGCTTACTATGATTTCTGAGTAATGATTACTCACTTTCTAAAATATAGCAGAAACTGTAACAAATTCCTAAATTAATACTTAGATCATTTAATGCCTCTAGGTCAGCTGATAAAAGATGAATGAAAGAGTAGTTGGTATAATTTAAGTATATGTAAATTGTGAATATATTAAAATAATCTCATTGTGCATATACTTTATCAATATAATTCCAAAGACCAAATTATTACTTAAAGTTTTACTTTTTAACATTTCTGTTACCTAGATTCTTGTTGTTATAAATCAGAGTTTATATAGTGTCATATTTTAATAAATAAACAGTTTATATGTTTTCAAAAATTGAGAGGTAGGATAAAGGTAATATCTTAGTACCAACTCTGTAAGGTATTTCACTTATTGTGAATTAAAATTAAAGTTATAAAATACATATTTTTCTAGAATTTTACTTCAACAGTACCCTTCTAGAGTTCTAGGTAGTATCAAAAATAAACACAAGGTTTTTTAAACTTCTGTGTACTGCCTAAATATTAGGTAGAATAAATAGAGAAGAGAGTCTATTAAATGATAGCACACAATTTTCTACAGAGTGCTTTGGAAATATGTTATCTAATGAACTTAAACTAGTAATAAAATATAGTCATTCAATAATGTGTATATACTTCAAAACATTGTGTTGTACATGGTAAATACATACATTTTTTTCTGTCAATTAAAAAAATCATTGAGAAAAATAATTTTTGCTTTATAAAATCTTATTCATTATTAACCCCTATCATGTAGTAATGTAGTATTTAACCAATAAAATATATTGTTTAACTGCTTTTTAGACCTTTAATAGTGTCACTAAATGTGCAACAGCAGACAAATTTATGGTATGATCTAATTGAGCAACCATTCCACCTATGACAATATCTGAATAATGAATTGGTTTGAAATTTATGTAGGTAAAAGACTCCAGGTTTCGTAAAGGCAACTTCAGTCTCCATCAACATTATCCACAAGAGGGCAATACTTGGAATTGTGAAACATGGTTAAACACCATGGTTAAAGAGAAATGTAAAGTGATAAAAATAGGAAATTATATCATATTTACAATGTAAGTATAAGAGTGGTTGTATGCATTTGTATAACTCACTGCCAATTACCACAGGTAATTCTTTAATAAAACAAACACTTAGGTATGAAGTGAAAATAGTGGAAAACATTGGTATAACTAATTGAATTCTGAAAGTGTTTAAGGATAACAAAAATAATGTGATTTAAATAATACTTAGATTTACTTTTTACTTAAATAATGTTATCAAGCATTAGTAGACATGAAATTATAAGAGTAAAATTCCATAGGTAGCTATTCAATTGAATTTATTGATGGAAAGAAGGAAGCAAGCAAGTATGCATAGACATTAGTAAGCAGCGAGGGAAGGAATGGAAGAGAACTTGATATTTTACAATGTGACAGGATATGTTTAATTTATATCTACTGGAATGTCTTTTAGAAGCTGGAGAGAAGGTAATACCACCACCACTCCCATTTTGAAAGTAATGAAGAAAGAGAGCAGAACGTACTAAGAAATAAAAGCATGACATTCCCAGTAACAGGCATCTGTACGGGGTACACTGGTAGAAAGTATAATTGATTGTTCCCTCTGAGTTTAATTTCTTGTTTGAATTTCAGGCTACCTCACTTCCTGATTTCAACATTTCTGGCTTCACTGGTTCCTTCTCATTTCTCCATCTCTAAATAATGGAATGCCCCAGGGTTCTGACCTTAAATCCCTTCTTGTTTCTACATATAGTAATTCCCTGCCTGTTTTTATCCAGCCTTATGGAATTAGATATCATCTAAATGCTGAAGACTTCAGAATTAACATTTCAGTTTATATCCCTCCAGCTTCTTTTTTTCACAGCTAATTGACTATCTATAGTCAAATGACTATCTATAGTCATTTCAGAATTAATGTGGCCAACACCAAGCTTCTGATTCTCTCTTGTTTTCCTCAATCCTTCCTTCATTGCTCTCCTATTCTCTGTAAATGGAAATTCCATTCCTTCACTAGCTTAGGCCAAGATGCATTTTATACAGCATGAAGCCTCAAAGTTAGAATTAACTATTTCTTTATCTCATACTTTCCTTCCAAAATTTTTATGTTTGAGATATGTTCCCAAACTCCTAAAGACTCATATGTTGTTTCTGTATTTTTCTTGCCATCACAACTTCATTCAGCTCAATAAAATTCCCATCTATATTAGGCCATAATAAGGGTAAGACAGAGTGATTTAATGGAGGGGCTGAGAGTGGAAGGAAGAAAAGGAAGAAAGGAAAGAAAAGAAAGGAAGGAAGGAAGAATGGAAGGAAGGAAGGAAAGAAAGAAAAGAAAGGAAGGAAGGAAGAGAGAGAACAAATGAACGGATGAAGGAGGGGCTTGTCCCACTCTCCTATTTGGCATTTGAGAAAGTTCTTTGCCTAACTACACTCTAATCTATTAATTTATATAGTCGGTATGTTCGACCTGATGATTTCTACCACGTCTTGCGGATCTGTGATTTAAGACCACACAATTTTAGATCAGAAGTTGACACTGGCTTCAACTCAAGAATTAATAGTAGTTATTTGTTAGTAGATTTTTGTGTGAACGAGGATTTGATTATTAATCGGGGAGAGAATGCTGTGGTCAGGATGTGGAATGGCTGACGTGCACCACACAATTGTACCATTTGTAGTAGATTTATTGAGTAAAGGGTGGTGGTAAGAAATATTAATAGCATGAAACTTTTAGCAATAAGAACAACTCTCTTGAATCCAAGAAATAATTTGAGAAATATTTTGGATATTACAGTTCAAGCCTTTGAAGAATAACATAAATTTTTCCTGATTGCTGTGGAATGAATTTCATGACCACTTACCTTCATATAAATCTAGAGATTTTCAAAAGACTAAAATATTGTGCTTGTTTTTCTTAATAGCACTTAGAAAATTGATTTCTATTCAGTGACATAAAGAATATAAAATATGAATTGTCAATTAAAAGAATAAACTTATATTTCAGAAAAAATGCCAATATTATATAGAAGTTTGACTGACAAAAATGAATACCTTTCTTATGAAAAGAAACTTTTAGCCACTGTAATTATTATCAGTGTCATTTCTTAAACCTAAGTACTCATGTAATCAAAATATTACAGCTTTTCTTTTCAAGATAAAATTTAAAAATGTGCAAATAAAGGCATAGCCTTTGATTTTTAAAATAGGTTTAGTTGAGTAAAAGACAAGGCCTAAAACCCTAGAAACAGCTGCTAAGGGAATAGTGCTTTGTTTCTGACCAGAGTGATTAATATATGACTTTCAAGAAATTTTAGTGACTACTTTGCATAACAAGATGTTCAATGAATGGCCACTTCAGAACACTTGAATATTATAAATCATTATAATACCGGTTTGAAATCTAAAAGGCCTTCTAATACTCAGCATGCTACAATAACTCCATGAAATTATTTTTGGCATACTTCAAGAGTATGAATTTCCTCATTACTTTTTCTTGCTGAGAGAGCTCACACAGAACACACCATTCTTTATGATGTATAGAATATTTATGGTACTGTTAGAATGCAACAAAAAACGACCCTGGAAGATGCAAAAAGGAGACATGTGGGCCTATGTATGTTAAAGCAAGAACAAGATTTAAATGTATGTATCTATTAAAACATACACTTCCTTTAGATTGTCTCTGCTTGAGAAAGATTTTAGTAGAAAAAGTGCATTATCTTTGGAGTGTTGGAAGCAGCTGCCTAAGTTCTAAAAGCCTTTTAAATTCAAAGGTGTACAAAAATGATTTGTCTTATGCATATTTAAGCAAAAGTCTGCTGAATCATATTGCAGAGACCAGTGGCTGCTTACTTTCATTCAGATGTCAGGTCATATTTTCACATACAAGCAGCAATGTAACTACATTTGACTAATGCTGGGGAAATATTTCAATTCTGCAGAAAATTGATTTTTACTTTGTAATGGCAAAAAAAAAAAAAAAAAGAAACACTTTAAGATTCCTGGCTATCTTTTTAATGATTTTTTTTAAACCTTCACGTGATCTACCGAATCTTTATATTTAAATTGGCAAAGCCTCGCAAAGGAACTTAGTGGACTGTTTTATGACATAGGTAGGGGAAGGTGACAAAATAGATATCAAGTTTGTGTCTGGGCTAGACATAATCTTATATGTGTGGTCTGTATATATAAGGAATGTGTAAATGGATGTGAAGACTGTGCATATGAATACCTTTCTTAATGAATTGTAATAATTTACATGCCCATCCATTGTCTGCAACTTTTCCTGATTTAGCTATTCTTAGACAAAATCATAATTTCATAGGTAAAAATTCATATGAAATTGGTTAATTTGTATTTTTTAGATACATGTGTAGTTGAAAGTTTTAATGAGTTTGTTCTTCTGAAAATTGTCCATTTTGTCAACTTATTCATTGTTTTTTATATACTTTATAACTTTTAAATGTACTAGATATCATATTGGTTACTTTTTTGATAAATTTGTTTTCTCAGTTTGTAGTATGATTTCATCTTATAGCATTTGACAGATATTAAAAATCTATTATATTTCCTTTTATTTATCTTCCTTTAAACTGAACATTTCTTCTTTAGTACAGATATTTAATGTTCACTTCTTCTATTTTTATATTAGAAAAATTACACCAATATATTTAATCCATATGAAATTGATTTTGATGTAAGGTAAGTGTTGATGGGTCCAAGTATGAATTATTATATTTCAAAACTTTATTATTTCACATTTTATACTATATTTTGCCCATTTATCATAAAAACCAAAACATTGAATTTTATCACAGAAGTAAATATTTGCTACAATAGAATTATATTCTCAAATTCTTGCTAACAGAATATTATTGTATAATTATTCTTGAGTACCATACATAAAATCTATTTTAAAATTGATACTTTCTTATTTTTATTTTTAGAAGTTACCTTTTAGTTTGGAATTTAGATGTAAACAATGCTTACAACTGTATTGAATACTAGCAGTCAAAATCCTACACAAATTCCTGTTTTTAGCGAGTTTACCAATCAAGAAGATAAGTAAGCTCTTGGTCACACATAAGTATAATTCAAGCAGAATGTGATAAATCACCAGAACATTCTGTAGTGCTGAAGAGATTCAGGGAAGAAAGTGGCTCAAAAAACAATGAGAGGTTGGATAGGAATTTAGCAGATGGTATACCCTAGGAGAGGAGTACAAAGTAAAGAGAGAGAAAATCAGCATCAGCAAATACCAAAATCCTGGAAAATGTGTGACCTATTTGATAATCTGTAAATACATGGTTTAACTCCAGATGTATACAGGTCGTGGAAAGATTGAGGAGAGGTCACAAAAAACTACCTACAAGGCCTAAGCACCTGGATTCTCTACCTTGGAGACAGAAGGTTTTAATTTGATTGGTTCTAATAAGAGATTGATCAGTATGTGCTTTAGGAAAATTAAGGTAGAAACAGATTTATTAAAAAAGGGGAGAATAGTTAGGAGGCTATTGCATCAATTCACTCATTTATTCCCTTGTTCATCTATCCAGCAGTGATTTATCAAGTGTCCGCCATGAATCAGGCATTGTTCTGAGTTCTGCACCCACAGAAATTAACAGAGTAAAATAACTCGGGTAAAATTACTGTCATAAAATAGATATGTGGATGTCTTTTATATTATGACAAAAAACACAGAAACCATAAAATAATAGATTATAAATTTGTTTGCATATTCATAAGATTATTTTCATGGCAAAAATATGAAAGTAAATCAAATGCCCTGTTGTGGAAAATACTTAAAATTCACATTTCAGTCACAGTTTTAATTTCTCTAAAATACAAAAAAAAAAGAAAATCTTTATTGATAAATAAGACTAAGTACATCATAGACAAATAGAAAAATTACACTAGTTGTTCTCACTCTACCTTATACTATTGATGTTTCTCTCCTCTTCTTCCAGGTACCTTTTTAAAAACATGTTTAAATTGTTTTTTAGTTGATATTCATATGATTCTCATTCTCTTCTGGGTTTATTTTAGCCCAGGGAGAACAAAAATACCTTGGTTGTCGTGGTCCTTATACTCTAGTGGGAGGAAAACACATTCACTCAGAAAAAAAGAGAAAAAAAGAAAGTATTTATAAACTTTAAAGGATATTGGTTTTGAACAGATTATGTTATGCCAAGGGCCATGGAGGAAACTCAAGTTAGGAATTGGGACTTAACTTTTGATAGTGTGGCAAAGCAGAGTAATTCTTGTGAGGTGATATTTAAGCTGACGCCTAAAACTTACGGAGACAGAAATTTGAGGGAAAGACTACTTGAGGTAGGAATAAGGCAAGTAAAAAACATGCTGGGAAAATAAATAAATAAATAAATAAAGTTGGACATTTTATGTCTTATAATTAATTGAGTTTGGGCAAGGATATTTAAATTAGTTTGCCTTTTTTTAATTATAAAAGTTTAAAATCATTGTGAAAGAATGGTTTCAAAAGAGTTTTACATTATTTCTGTGTAGCTACAGTGTTTGAAATAGAGAAACCTAAGACAATGTTTCTAAAATGCATTTACAAAAACAAGATAGGAAGCAAAAATTAGTAATAGATATTATATAAAAAAACATTTTTTCCTATTCCAATAACCTGAGTTATCACAGTGATATTTTAAATGTTAGTAGTATTTAAGATAATAATATTTGACAATATTGAGTAACCATACTCTTTAGCTTATGATTATTAAACAAATGAGTTTTACAAAGTAATTTAATGAGTTTCATTTAAATTGTGTGTTTAATATGAACTCTCGTATTAAAATATACTAATTGATGATTCGTTTCTTTTTATGCTGATAATACATTTTGGGCTTACGTTTTCCCATTAGGACAAAATTGTCACCTTGAACCATAATTATATCAGAGAGTGCATCATCAGTACTTAAGTTCATGTTAACAAAAACTTCATCACTAACCTTTTTTATGTTTGTTTTTAGTACTATTTTCAATTTATTGACAATAATTTTATGAGAGCTCAACATTTTGAAAAATTTTGAACTTTTAAGGAGGAAGGTCAAAATCTGAGGAGCCTATGCCAATGCAAAGATTATTTTGTATATAAATGCATACAGGACATTATGATAATTTTTATATTATATTTTATATTAAACTATTTAAGAAGAAGTTAAATGAAATGTAGTTTAAAAATTATTTTATGATTGTTTGAAGCTGAATATTCCTTTGAAGTCACTTGTCTTGTGAACTAAAATAATTTTTAATAAATAGGTATTTCAGTAGGATTCGATAATTTACAAACTTTAGATAAGTCTTATAATAAAATTTTGGTAATACAGTTTTATTAATGTTATCCTACCTATTTCCCACCCGTGACTAGACTTACATCTTGATAATCTCACTTTTTTTTGTCAGTATTGTCCTTCCTCAGAGTTCTTAAGTGAGTCAGGGGAGATACATAGTTTCGGCATGATGAATGTGTCTGTGTATCAGCCAACATATTAGAAGAAAATTTAGTAATGCATAACTGAATCTGGGAGAAGACAATATTTTTGGCATTATGAGGTTTGAATTCTATTCTAACATGAGGATACTTAGCTCCTATGTAGGCTTTAAGGAGATATATTGGAAAATTAGAGTGCCATATGACATATTTTATTTTTAGATATTTTGAAACAAAACAAAAAGGACATAAATAACAACTGAATAAAAATAACAACAAAAAAACTTGAACGTGACTTCAAAATGTGAAATTACTGTTATATCCTATCTTCTGTACCTATTAAAACACAGACCTTTCCGCCTAAACACACCCACATAAACGCATACGTGCACACACACAGATGCGCACGCTCACACACACATGCACACAACATATCATAGTGATTAATAATACAAATTCTGGAATCAGTCTGTCTGGAATTAAGTTCCTCATCTATAAACTGATTTTTAAAGTACATGTTGTCAGAATTAAATGAGTTGGTATATGTAAATCACCTAGACCAGTGCCTAGCAAACAGTAAGAACCATGAGTCTGCAAACAGTAAGCAAAATGTGAGTGTGAAATGATATCATTACTGTTACTACTACTGTACTAATACATAGCAGCAGAAAGTCTGTGGAGAGAAGACAAAAAGAAACCTATGGCACTTTATTGGGAGGTAGGAAATGATTTAGTTTGTAGAAATGAACTGACTTCAGTCAAGTTAGGATCATTCAGCAAAACCTTATGAGAAAGCAGAAAAGACAGTGAGAAAGAGACTGAATGGCATTTAACTTTGTGTGACTTTAAAAGCAAAGTGAGCCAATGGTCTCCATCCAGCCCTAGTGAGCAGAAACCATGTCGTCCACATAGACACTACCCTTGGTTGCTCTAAATAGGGACTTCTTCGTTTATTGTTTCACATCCATATTCTCATCTAATACCCAAATACATTATTAGATATAGATATGGTTTATATTAGTATTATTATTACACAGAGCAAGCAATTGATTTTGAAAATGTTGTCACTTATCTAGTGTCAAAATCTAAGAGAATTAGTATTAAAACTGAATTCCTAATATCATATATGTTGCATTATACCATTTGTTATTATTAATGTCCCATTTTAGAAACATTGTCAATTGTTTTAAGAAACAATGATATCACTACTATTAAGATTATGTAATGAAATAAAATTATAGTTGATATTTCTACATCTTGATATACATTGTGAAGTATCATTGATGACCAAAATCTAAGATATGTCCCATAAATATTCCTGAACTATGTACACAATGTAGCTTTTTAGATAAAGTGCCATAAACACCCAATAAATTAACCATAACCAAAAAAATTAAACTCAAAAACTAAAACTGTTTACATTGCTCTCTTTCAGGGGGGAAAAAACAGGGAAAAGATAATAATAGCAAAACCTAATTTTTTTCTAAATGGACAAAATGTGATATATGGTATCAAATAAATTCCACCAACAGAATGTAATTTGATTAAGATATTATTGGTGTCTAGTGAAGTATACTATCATTACACCTGGGATGACCACACATTGTTTGCCCTGGACAGTTGTAATTTAAACCTATTTTCCTAGCATCTCTTTTGTTTAGCTTTTGTCTCAGTTTTTTAAATTTTTTAACAAAATGTTATTATTAATAGTTACATAAAACAAGAGAGGGTTATTTTGGCAAATCCTCACTTTGTACTTCCAGTCGTGAAAATACAAATGGATGGAGAAGAGCATTCTTACTCTACCACATGGTTAAATAAACTATCAGGTATATCTCTTTTTCCCTGATCCTTTCTAGAAGCTGGGTGACTCCTACTAATGTTTTACAGACAGTGCCTATGACCTTCCACCAGTGAAAGAAAGAAGTGTTCAGAGCTGTTGACGAAGGCCCCCACTCGGCCATCCTGCAAGTTGGGCCATGGGCTCTTCTGTGGCCTATGAGATGCATGAAACCATAAAACACTGTTGGTGTTTGGTGGGGGTCAGTGGGAAAATGAGAGAATTATAGTTTTGGTGCATGTGAAATAAGGAAATGTAGACTCAGCAACCAGCCATAGGCATATAGAGAATGGCCTGAGGATTCTTACTTCATAGGACTTCTCATTTACTTTTAGGTGTACATCTGTAATAAATGTTTATCATCTAGTATTTTAGTGCTTACTTATTTTTAAGACATAAACTCCTTCTGTAGCAATGAATAGCCTAACTCCCCAAAAGTACATTTATAATAAAAAAATAAGAACTAAATTTCCATTTCTTACGAAGTTGATGCATAATATGTTACTTCCACATACTCATTGTTGACATTTTCCATACTTATCACTAGCCACATGAAAAGCAGAAGAAAAAGATAAAATTACCAAAGAAGCAGTAGCAACAATTACAGAAGGTAGTAGCTATAATAAGAAGACTTTGCTTTAAAACAAAGATTTAACATATGCAGCTGTATAATGTATTTTTGCATAGCACTTGTGACATTTTATTTAAATCAAATACTTTTTAAAAATTAAATTTGCTAGCTCTCTGGGAGGCCGAGGCGGGTGGATCACTCGAGCTCAGGAGTTCGAAACCAGCCTGAGCAAGAGCGAGACCCCATCTCTACTATAAATAGAAAGAAATTAATTGGCCAACTAAAAATATATAGAAAAAATGAGCCGGGCATGGTGGCGCATGCCTATAGTCCCAGCTACTCGGGAGGCTGAGGTAGGAGGATTGCTTGAGCCCAGGAGTTTGAGGTTGCTGTGAGCGAGGCTGATGCCACGGCATTCACTCTAGCCCGGGCAACAGAGTGAGACTCTGTCTCAAAAAAAAAAAAAAAAATTAAATTTGATCATTTTTTGATTTCAAGGTTTCTTGTACATGTACAGAAAAAGTTAAGCCATAGAAATTGGTTCCATTACTACAAAAGAATTTCAAAATTGTCAAATAATTCCACTTTTATCAGATTTGCCAAGTAGAAAAAGAGTTAATATCAATAATGCATTAATTATCTTCATGAAATCTAGTAATCAAAGTAAATATTTTACAAGTTCTTTCAGTTATCTAACAATACTATGAATTCAAATAGAAAGTCAGTTAAGTAATTCATTATGTAAAGCAAAATAATTCACATTTATGGTGATAATAAAATTTATCTGAAGCACTGGATCATGGTAAAAGAAGTATTTAACTAAATTAAGAAATCAATAAAGCAAAAACATACATGGAATTTAATAGAAGTTGTTGTCTAAGTCAAAAATTTGCATAAATATGTATACAGAGAGATATAAGACTACAAAATGTTTGAGACAAAACAAATATCTAGGCAGTATGCACTTTGTCTCTTTGCAGCTCATTATTTATTAGATGTTAAAAATACTTGAGCCTTTTATGAATTACTTTGTAAATCAACTTAGGTATTCTAAAATGTTGTTGAACCTTTATATAAACTAGTCCTCTAAAATGTGTTTATATTTTATATTAAAAATCAGCTTGGAATGTTTATTAAAATAATTTGATGAGTGACCCCAAATAAATCAGCTTTTAAAGCCTCTAGTAAGTTTTTTATTTTTTATTGTTCCTAGGAACCTACCAGTGAATTTTATTTTATTTTTTTACTTTTTATTTATTTATTTTTTTATTTCAGCATATTATGGGAGTACAAATATTACGGTTACGTATATTGCCCATGCCTCCCCTCCCCCCTCGAGGCAGAGCTTCAAGCGTGACCATCCTCCAAACACTGCACATCTCACTCATTACGTTTGTATATACCCATCCCCTCCTCCCTCCTCCCACCCACCCGACACCTGATAAATGTTATTCCTATATGTTCACTTAGGTGTTGATCCATTAATACCAATTTGCTGGTGAGTACATGTGGTGCTTGTTTTTCCATTCTTGAGATACTTCACTTAGTAGAATGGGTTCCAGCTGTATCCGGGAAAATACAAGAGGTGCTATATCACCATTGTTTCTTAAAGCCGAATAGTACTCCATGGTATACATACACCACATTTTGTTAATCCACTCATGTATTGATGGGCACCTGGATTGTTTCCACAACTTTGCAATTGTGAACTGTGCTGTTATAATTGCAAAGAGGAGGAGAAATATCAATGTAGCCCTACAAAACTATGAGGAATTGATGAAGTTAAAAATAAAAGGTCAAAAAATGAGTAAACTTTCATTTTCAAATTCTATAAATGCTCTTTAGAATATCATGTGGAAAGAATCATTTGATGGACTCTCATTTTTATTTGAATAAAATACTTTCTATACCTGAACAAAATACTTGACAGGTTTTCTAATTTTTTGCAGCATCTAAGTTTGGCAAAACATTTAAAATACTCACAGAGGCAACATATATTGGATTGTGATCCAACCTTAGATTAGCAAACTATAGCTCTCATTCCAAGGCTGGCTCACAGATTGATTTGTGTAGACTGAGCAAAGACTTTGGTTTCTAAAATACTTGTTAATGAAATTAACTTGTTAATGAAATATCAACAATAAAGAAAAATAATGGGTAACCAAGAGACTGTATAAAATATTTACTTTCTGATCTTTTCCAGAGAAAAAAGTGGCAATCCAAGATTGAAAGCCATTGGGATTTGAAAGCTGGAGAGTCATATAATACGAATTACATTTTATAAGGATTATTCTGATAGATGTGAAATGTTCTGCAGGTGACCAGAGCAGAGGCAGCATTATCTGTTAGGATGCTATGGCAATGAAGTAATAGGTGGTAATGGCTAGGTCTAGGATGGAGCTGAAAATTATCTGGATTTTGATATAACCAGAGGGGAAAAATCAATAGAATTGGCTGATTTGGTGAATAAAGACAAGAAAATAATAATAAAAAAAATCCTATAATTATAGCCTGAACTTACTGTGTGGTGATTTTTCTAAGAAGGGACAACCCACAGTGTGTACTTTTTTATATTGTTCTGATTACAAGTAATTTTTTTCTTTCTCTAGAATTAAATCATCTAACTGATTCTATTATTTTCCCATAATTTTTGTTTTAAAAAAGAAAAAGTCTGCTATTGCAAATGAATACAGGAAAATAACAGTTATAAAAGTTATCATCTTTCTTAATTACCATTTTTAATATATTTCCATTTTGATCATCAGTTACTTTTTCTGACAACAAATTTCAAAATAATGGCTTAAGAGTGGCAAATGTGTTTTGTTAGAGACATAGAAAATAGCACAATCATATTTATTTTAAACGTGCTTTGTCATTTAACAGACCCTTAATGCATCTCTACTGGAGTTAGAAACTATTTTTGTAATGCACTTAAGTAGCCTATATGCATTTCCCCATATTGTATAGCTAATCTAAAATAATCATTTCCACAGTTATATTAGTTACCATGAGACAACTGTCAAAGTTTTATAGTACCTATTGTTAACAGTTAAGCTCCTTTAATGCTTATATTCCCACTTTCTTAAAAAAAATTCTTTAAAAACTTATTTCCTCTTTTTCTTATGTATTTAAAAAACTAATTTTTCATTACTTTAATGTGTTTATTCTCCCTGACTTACTGTACCATATTATATTAAGTCATTTGCTTCCTAAAGGACTTTTAACTTGGCCCAAATTTGTAATACTGTAGAAAGAGTTACATGGCATATATGATGGATATTTCACCATCATCCACATCTTACAAAAGAAAAAGAGTGAAAAATGATTATTCAAATCAGAGAAACCTTTCACATTATTGCCAAATGTAGGCTATCTTTCTTCTGTCGAAATTTATCATGGTGTGGATATCAATCTGTTACCACTAACTGAACAAACACTCGGAAGAACAACTGTTGCTTCCAACATTTATGTCTATATCATGGTAAAAGAAGTATGAGAATGGTTTTATGAGGATGATCATAATCCCATTATTTGTCCATGTGATTTTCCGGGTTATAGCTTAAGTTTAAACATTATCATGCACAACACTTTATTGCTTACCAATAGTAAAATGATTGTCAAAGAATTACCTACAAAAATAATTTTGTTGTTCTGAAAATCCCTTCTGCTGGGTTGCACGGCTACCTAATGAGCACTGAAGGGCAACAAGGGCACAACAGCCCTGTCTATGTCAAGGATTACATATTTTGAGTGAATTAGCTAGATAGTTATGACAAAATTTTTACTCTTGCTTTCTGAATTTACTACTTATTTGCCTAGATTGTGCAAATCTTAAAACATGACAATAGGAATTTTCATCTACTTTTGGTCTCTTGGAATTTAGAGTTGGAAATGTTGTAATATTACATCCCCCCTAAAGACTTTTTAAATGTACTATTCAACAATCTGTCCATTTAATAAGAAACCCTCTCCTTTTCTTTTATCATTTACTACTTAAATACCACAAACCGAATCATTGCTTGCTAAAAAGAGGCAAGGTGTTTGTCATTAAAGAAAGGCCAATTCATACAAAATTTTATGTGTTGTACAGAATTCCAGTCATTGCATTTCCACTCTCCAAAAATTGGTCTAGTTTTGAGGTGAGCAGAACCTCTATAGCTTGGTAGCTAAGAGCTTTGTTTTCCATAAACTGTATTCAAATATCAATCTACAACTCAGAGCCTCAGTTTCATGTTTGCAAAATAAGGATTTTATAATTCTGAGACATTTTTACTGAAATAATTAAAATATGTGTATAGACTGACAATAAATGTTGAAGGATGTGGGTGAAGAGAGTTCTTACACATGGATAGATGGAGTTGTCAATTGATTCAAATGCTTTGAAAATTTTTGACAGTATTGACTAGACCTATACATTTTCTTATCCTATGACTCAGCGATAACAACTCATAGTATACAGAGACATGAGAGGAGAGTTCATATGTCTATCAAAAGAATGTTCACAGCAGCTTTATGTTTAATAAGCCAAACTAGAATCTAAGTATTCTTCAATAAGAAGATGGGAAACAAATTGTGGTCTATTCAAACATTCATAAAATGTAGGAGCTACTGATAAACAAAATATGAATGAATCTTTTAGTCTTTGTGTTGAGCAAAAAAATCCAGATACAGGATAGTACATATTGCATAATTCCATTTGTATGAAATTCAAGAACAGACAAAATTTATCCATGGTGGCATTAGTGAAAATAGTGTTGTACACTGGAGTGGGATATTGGCTCTCAAGGTATGAAAAAATCTTCTGTGGTCAGAGAAATTTTAATAGATTGATCTATTGGTTATTGGGGTATATACATGCACAAGAATTTATCCAGGCTTATACACATGGAAATGCAACAAGTTGTCAAGGAAAGCAAGCAATTCACTGTATGTAAGTTAAGATACAACAAGACATTATATAAAGTACTTTGCATAATATCTGGCAAATATTGTGTAAACATGTTCAAAAGAATATAGATATACATCAAAATAAGTTATCTAAAACCTTTACATACCAATGTCTAATTACATTTAAATAAAAGTGAATATGAATTAATCAAAAAAGATTATTTTTTTAATTTAATAATTGGCCAAGTGTTCTGTAATTTATACATCATAAATATATGTTTAGAATATCAACTTCACACCAATAAATTATTACACAATTTAATTTAGATAGTCAAAAACATATGCATATTTAAAGTTCAGAAAATTTTAGAGAAAAATAATTTACCATCCATCTATGAAATCTATAAGATGCTTAATAAAACTATTTTAGTTAATAAAACTCATAAGGTTTGAAATAGTAGACATAATAGATATTCCTCTTTATAAAACAGTTTATAATTCCACTTATAAATGCAAGCTATATTCTCTCATTATTTTTTGGCACTAATAGAAATGAAGTTCAGATGTACTAGTCTGTTGTATTTAATATATTGTTTGATAAATTCATTTTGACAGATGTCTTGTACAATATTGCTCCTCTAGTAAAAAATAAACAGAATTTATTTATTTTTTAAATGGACTCATATAGTTTCCCATTTTTATCCAGATTTATAGCAATTAGCTGGTGAACAAAACAGAGATAGCAATATGTTTTTTCCTTGTTTCGATCCAATCTTTGTATTAAACATCTCAGAGATTAGAGACTATGATTAGCCGTCACTAGTGAACATTATATATCTTTATTATAGCTTAAGACTAAATTTTTGTTTCTGTCACGTATCGTGTTAGATATAACTAAAAGCATTCCACAAGCCTGGTTTCACATTTTTATTCACTTTTCTATCAGCACCTTTCCAGATACAGATATAGATACCTATATTTTTCACCCATATGTTTATCTCTTGGAATTAATTTGCTATATCGGTATTTCTAAAAAATGTAAGGTCTCAAATATCCAAACACTTATTTTTAATTTTATCTTTTCTAGCATTCTTTTATCACTTTAGGTGACACTAACACTTGTCTCAACAATGTAGGATTAGAAAACTAAATGACATGCTAAAGGAGCACCTAGTTTGGTATCAGATCTAGATTCAAATCCCAGATCTCCCATTTATTAGACATATGGCTTACTTGTGTTATTTAATCTCTTTTAGGCTTAGTTTAATTTCTTTTAAAATGGGAATGACAATACAATTACAGGATGTTTGCAATGATAAAGATAAAATCAAGTGGCCAATTACTGTTCCATAACCCTTTGATAAGTGGCACCTAATTTAATGCAGGCTCATTTCTCACACTGCCTTGAAACCCCACCAAACCTTAAAAGTTTTCTAAAGCCAATGGCCAACTATTCTTTTTCAGTAGCCCAAACACTTGAGATTTTTCATTCCTCACCACAACTTTCCTGAACAATTTTCATGAGATACATACTGTACTTTTTAAAAAAAAAATTTCTCAGCATCTCAAAGCGTGATACGGTGTTTGAACAAGACAGCAAGCCTCTGCAAATCCCAAATGTTTGAACTACTGAAAAAAACAGTTAAGAAGAGAAGAATAGACTTTATTTGAAATTATATTCTTCATACAAAGAAATATTTAGCTATCCAACTGTCATGTGTAAGGGAGTAATATCATACTAAGATAAAGAGACTGTTTCTCTTTCCTAATTTCCATAGCCTATGGATATTCATTTCAATATCTGAGAAAGACATGAAAAGGCAATGTGGAGCACACGCCTCACTTCATTAGCTAGTTCATCCCACTCAGCATACTTAAGTTTAAATGTCAGTTTCTTCAGAAGTAAGACTAGATTTTTGAATCTTATTTCTTCTGTCTCTTCCATAACCAAAACCACTGGGAAGTTATATACAGTACCCTTCCCCAGCTGGCTTATGTTATGACACTATTTATACGAGAAAGAGACTGATGTTTGGCAGGAAAAAATAAAATGATTTTACAGTGGCCTAGGAGACAAAATGCACCCTACACTCACGTACAGAGGAGTGATTTCTCTCTGTGAATAGATATTAAATGCCTAGGAAACCGACTCAGAATGTTTCACAGTAGCATGTGTTATTTTCTGGGTCATTTCTTTCTTTAATACTTTTCCAACCTTTGATAAAGTCTTCTTTCCAATGCTTCTAATATTGAAATGTGGGAGTTTCAAAGATGAACCCAAAGGAATCGCACTATAGCACATAATTAATCCTGATATTGGTGATATCCTGACCTGCATATTAAGTTATTGCTTGTTTTATTTCACTAGACATTTTTCTTGGTTAAAAATAAAGGAAATCAATCCTACATTTCATAGATGAAAGGATATCTCTCTTTTACTGTGTATGCATGTGTGTGTATATATGTGTGTGTGTATACACACAGAGAGACACATGTACATGCGTATATATGTATACTTGCACATGCATAAATGTATATAATGTGTTTCTTTTGTGTGTGTGTATATATATACACACATGAATATAGTCTCTTTATGGGAACATGTGAATTAAAATATAGATAAGAAATTATATATAAAATATGTCCACATAGATTTTATTAATATTTCCCATTCTCTCAAAATAATTACATTTTTTTTGATAACTGCCCAACACTTTAAGAAAGGTAAGTGAATTTTGCCTGAGTAGATAAATTCTTACAAATTTATTTACTCTTTTGTGTAAGAGAAATTGCCCTCAAGCTGGGCATGCTGTACTTTGTACATGGCAGTGTATAATTTTAATGAGTCATATAAACCCTACTTTCCCTTGTTGAGTTATGTCAGAAATTCTAGGGATCCTCATATTGATGTTGAAGATAATCAATATTCATTATAGAAAGTGCCAATAAAAGAATAGCAGAATATAGAATCTGAAAAAAACAATTTTATAGAAAACCATAAGAAGATATGTTCCTTTAATTTAATTTTACTTGGTTTCAAAGCCATCTGTTGTATCATAAACATTTTAGAGCTATTGCCAAAATTTATTTGCCTAATCATACTTATTTAGGAAAACATATATATAATTATATTAAAATTTAAGAAGAAAGTTATGAAATATGATTCTCATTAGTCAAAATAACTTTCACACTGATTTAAGATAAGACTTGCGTACTACATGTATAAAATGAGTTCTACTATATAACCTCGTCAGGTTAATAGTTTCAACATTCTTCATCATTTATTTTTCCTACAAGTGAATAAAGAAATGTAAATGGTTCAATTTAAATTCAAATTAATAATTCAATATATTAAATTTTCATATGCTAAGTTATATGCTTCATCTATGAATAACGATAGTTTTTCCATTTATGTGTGTTTCATAACTTTCTCAGGCATTCAGTACTTGAGATATTTGTCTTACATGTTCATGAATTAAACATGAAATAACTGTTTATATATGTAGACATTCAAAGAGGCAATTTTCATAGTTTTTCCTTTCGATCTATTATGTATGTCCCTGAGGTTAACATGGGCATATTGAGAGTAGTGTTGCAGCTTGATACATAATTAGATAAATGACCAGGTCCTCTAAATAATGATAATGCTGTAATCCAAGAGTTTGATGTTGAAAAATAATTTGCTAAATAATATTAATATTAGCTAACATCTGCTGAATGCACGCTTACAATGTGCCAAAAACAGTGCTAAGCTATACACACAAACATACATACCCCTAGTTATCCATCAAAATAAATTTATAAGCTTGGCATGATTATTCTTACCACTTAACATATTAAGAAAATGAACTTTGGAGGAGTTAAGAGTGCTGGCATCTTGGTCAAGGACTTATATTTGCAGAGTGGTGCTTTCAACTGTGCTATTATAATAATTCATTGTCTTTCTTCTTCGTTCTTTAATAAATCAGTACATGAAAATTTCCCATTGGATTCAATAACTGATCTTTTCTCTCTTCATCATTCTTCTCTCTCAAAGAATATGGTAGGTATTGTAATAAATAATATTTATGTGTCTCTTAGTGTGTATCAAACTGTCCAAAGTAGTTAATGATAAATTCCTTTAATTCTAATAACAATGTTATGGAGGATGAACCATTATCAATTTTTACAAATAAAGAAACAGAAGCATCAGTAGAATAAAACTTCCCTGAAAATTGCAAAGCTGGACAGTGATAGAATCATGATATATGAACTCTGCTAGTCTTGCTCCATGTTTTCAATCATCACTGTGCTTGTTTTCAAAGCAAAGATATATATGACAGTTCTTGTTCTCAACTAGATTATCATTGTGATAGAGAAATAAGACACATACACATGAAAAATAACTAGCAATATAAGCCAAACATGATGAGTGACATAATAATATATAGTGTGGATGAGAAGTGCTATTGGAATTTAGAAGTAGAAAAACCCATCTCTTTCTCCATTTTTGCTTCCTCAAAGCCTTTGTCTCACCTTCTCTATATATCTCCAGAGAAGGTCTAATTCAACATATGCTGAAAACATTATAGCAACTCATTGTACCTCTGAGCTAACTGAGTTTCAGTCATTCACTTTGCTCAGTCTAGCAGTAGCTAAATCACACACACATGACATGGAAGAATAGAAATTTCTTTTTAGCTTATGTTATAAACTGAGAAAAGAGAGATACATGCATGATAGATTTAAACAAAACCTATACCTATTAGTAAATAAATAAAAATTGTGAAATAAAATATTTCCCTCAGGAAAATTTATTCTAGAAATATTCATGAATGTAATGGAAGATGATATTTTCTTTCCATTATTTTATTATACATTAAAATGAGATTCAATTTTGAAATATTAATAATATTTGAAATTGCATTGTCTCTTTCACTTTCCTTTATCAGTCATAATCTTTGAAAATATGTAGTGCACATGCTGGTTCAACTACACAGAAACTAATGCTTTCTTAATTAATACAGCATATAATTGAAATAAAAGAAAAAATATTTCTTATTTATTTAAGTCTTTATAGTTTTGGACACTAATAACCAATAGTCAGTGAATTTCCTTCCTTCTTGGTTTTGATGACTCAGTACATTTTGTATTTTATTCTGAGGTTTGATGGCTCCTTTTCTTATTCTCTTAATTTCAATGGTAACCATTTAGTGCTTCTATACGCCAGACATATTTAACCCTTAAGAAAAATAGTGTTTATTGTACAGGAAAAATCTTTTGATATAGATTAGCCAGGTTTTGCCAAAGCACTTCTTGTTGCTCTTATTGACTATGAATTTATTAAATTATAAAAACGCTTTTGTAGAGATAATGGTAAAAAGTGGGCAGGAATAGCTACATAACATTTTAAAGAAGATTACAAAACATAATGTGTCACAGTTATTTTGTGAGAAGAAAATTTTAAAAAATTAAAAAATGATTTCTGCCTAAGTAATTCTAAAATCCAATTGTCAATATTTGAAACTGTTATCCTTTTATGTTTAAAGTTAGTTACTTTAAAATGTTCATTCCTTCTTTGTACCAGGTGAGCCAACTAGTTAAGTTAAAGAAATTAACTTACTTCTCAGAGGCCAGACTAGAATAAACTTATTCAGCTTACATTCTTCTCAGCTACCTACCTTCCTCCTTTTAAGACTTTTCAAAAAGATATTAACTTATCAGCACTACCAATCTATAACACAAACACATTCTGATGGAGTAAATTTGACAACTTTTAAAAAAAATTCTAACTAAACCAACTTGAAACCTGAAATTCTTGAACCCTGAAATCCTTGAACTCTGAAATTCTTCTTTCTGTGTTTATTTCTTCTATAATCAGCTTTCTTTTCCTCTAAAACACACTTTTTAACACTTGCAGAAGGAATAAAGTCAGGAAATCTAGATATTGATTAATTTTGCCATTGCTTACTTACTATGCAATTCTGTATGAGTCATGGTTTCTTAATAATTTCACTGTAAGCTTCAGATTAAATAAGGTTGTTATGGATGGACTTGAACTTCAATAGAGTTGTTTACATTAGTTTCTTTCAATATTCATATTTTTGTAATACCACAATGTAAGCATAACACATTAAGTTTTGATTCTGGGTCACCAAACAGAAGTTTCATAAAAAAGCCTTTTATCCATTGTTAGTGGCTGTATAATAAAAAGAGGTGGAAAGAGCAAATATCTCATTATCCATTTTATATGTTAAAGAACCTAATTGACCAATGTTTATTCCTGGTAACTATATTATCTTCTTGAAATATTATATTTTGCTTTGTAATTGGCATTTCAGTGAGCCAGAAACTAAAGGTATCACTTTTAAGCATCTAACATTTATTTGAATGTACCTGTTGCTGTGATAAGATATCATACTTATATGTCAAACATTTCACAATTCTCTAAAATGGGTGGATATTCAAATTACCATACATTTTAGAAGACAGCAGGGGCCTGGCATGGTGGCTCAACCTTGTAATCCTAACACCTTGGGAAGCCAAGGCAGAGGATCACTTGAGGCCAAGAGTTTAAGACCAGACTGAGCAACATAGTGAGACCCCATCCCTACAAAAAAATTTAAAAAATTAGCCAGGCATGGTGGCTGTGGCTGTAGTCCTGGATTCTCAGGAGGCCGAAGCAGGAGAATCGCTTGAGCCCAGGAGTTTGAGTTTGCAGTGAGCTATGATCGCGCCACTGTACTCTAACCAGGGCAACAGAGAGAGACTCTGTTTCAATTTTCTAAAAAAAGAAAAGATAAATTCATTTTAGTGTAGTTATATTTTTAAGGCTGAATATAATAGACTGGTCCTGCCACATAAACTTACTTAGAAGATACTTTATTTTCAGATAACATCTTTTTTATATGTTAGCTACTACAGTGGAAATACAAGCACAGTGTTTCATATATCACCTTGGATTGTTTTTGAAAACAAAGCACTTTAAGAGAACTTAATATGTAGTAGCTTCTACAAATTATTACAACTCTTTCATATTTAAAATTCTTCAGACAAGTAAAAAGAATAACTATTTAATAAAGGAATGACTATTTATCAACTCTTTAGTATATTTAAAATATGATTTGTTTTATCTGTACCTTTTTTAGGAATGCTGCCCTAGCCATCCTCACTGTAGTGGATCAGTGGCATGATTACTTGGGGAACTATCAGATAGACAGAGTTGTTACTTGAGTTTAATTTATATAAACCCCTCTTTTTTCTCTTGGACATTTAAATGACTCATTCTAGGTTTAGGAGGCAGCTGTGATTTTAAAGTTGTAAGCTTTGTTTTCACAAACACCTGTATTCATCAGGTGATACTAAGTCTTGAATTTTGACACAAGGATGAACATAGTCCAATAGGAAATAAAAAGTGGAGTCATGTGGGATCTATGAAAATTATTTGACCTTTCTCGCTACTTGACTTTATGTAATCAAGCAAAAATGCTGTGTTCTTCATTTTAAGGCACTTAAAAAATAACATAATTATTTAAAAGAAAAAAAACACCTAAAATAAAGGGAAATCTATGGTTCTGCAACCTGCCTTAGGAGGTAGAAAAAGAAATGTGTATATAGATGATCTACAGAAAGTGAATAGTGAGCTATCACTTGGACCAACTGTGTTGATTTAACAATCAGCAAATCATGGTTAGTTATGAAGTGTCTTGCAAGTAGTATGTCCTTCATCGCTGTTAAAGTAGCTAATAATAACTTTTTGCAGTACCCGTCAAGAAATCAGGACTCCCCTATTTCCAATTTAAGTGGTTCTAGTGAGCAGAATCTATCCTTCAGGTGCAGAGGTGGATAGATGACCTATGTATGGCACAGGTATTTCATATCCTTAGTACAGTGACTGGTTGAGCAACAAACATGTAAACTGAGCTCAAACAATGAGTTGCTTACAGAAGAAAAGATTTCAGGAAAGTATTACTCTTTCTATTAGGTTGCTACACTGGTAGAATATAAGCTTGGAACTATCAGAAGTCACGTTTGCCACACAAGGGGAACAGGGCCCCCCTACTCCCTGAAAATGAAGTCACCAGAGTCATGCAAAGCCTGCAGATCATGTAAGCATGTGATTTGAATCATTAATTCTAGCCATGCTAGAACCAGCCTTACCCCTAATTGTCTTAGTCATGTAAGCCAGCATACATCGTGTTTCTGGTATTTGCAATTGGGAAAAACAAAACAAAACAAAAAAACCTCGAATAATATAGCAGCAACATGCTGCTACATTAAATCTAATGATTTATTATATAAAATGAATGAGAACCCCAACTTACATCAATTACATCATTCGTATTTACTTCTCCCAGACATTCTTGTAGACTAGAGAAAAATGTAATGTTTGAGGTGTTCCAGGAACACCTACGGATTGAAACTGTTTTGTGTGCTGCGGCAGAAAAATAGCAAGGGCTTTTGATCTGACGTAGTAGTTACCTAATGCTGGTTCACATATTATTAATGCTCATTGATGACATTCTACCAGTATGTGGAAAAGTAAGAAAAATAAAGATTATCAAACAAGTTATTCACAAAGCTAAATGTATTCACTTGAAAGAGCTCCCTTTCCTTCTTAGATTATAAATATCCAGCTTTTTTAGTGGAATAATGCGTTTTTAATGCAATGATAATTTCAATAGATAGGCCTGTTTTTTGGTTTTTCAATGTCCTTGTTTGGCATTAAAAAAGGTCAGTTTTTCTGTGCAGCACCTTCAATGCATTAAGTTTGTTTCCCCTAGACTTAGAAAATTCTGGGATCAACTGCTTGTAGTAATTTCCTTGAAAGGGTTTATGGTATCACAGCTGTCGCTGGACATTTCAGCCAGTCATGTGAAGTGAGTGAGTTCCTTTCTAAAGATAATGCTGAGAGACTAGTACTAAGCCGTTTGCTGACTTGGGATAGAATAGTATTGAAGATATGAAAGTTACCAATGTATACAGTTTCTGGAAGTCATTATTACCAGACACTGCTGCAGCTTTTGAAGAAGCTCTTGGAAACTGCTGATAACTTGGAGCTACTCAGAGCCAGTATAAACTATCCCTGGGACACAGTGAGTTAAGAAGCAGCTACAGGGAAATACTTCTGCCAGGATTTGTAGTTGCTAGGATAGGGACAGCAAATAAAGGACATGCTTCTCTCTCTTCCATCACCTGTAGTGGATATGGCTAATTTTTAAAACCCTTTTTCCTGCTGAGTACAGATACAATTTCAAAATTTATTTCTATGAGAGTCACTAAAAATCCGATGGGAATAGCACCAAAGATGAACAGTACTTCTCATGGCAGGCCTAAGGCCAATATAGTGTGCCAGTTGCAAAGCTCTTAACTTTCTGCTTCCAACACACTGTTTATACATTTCTCTGTGATGCTGGAATTGGAAACCACAAATCACATTTCTGCTAAGGGATTGCCTCCATCTATTAAAGGGAGGCAGTAGGGATAAGGCAAGGCTGAAAGAGACAAAAGGGCACTTTCCTTGTTTGCTTTCAGTTCCTGTCCATGTCAGCCTACCTAACAAAGTTTCCAGTAGTTTCCAGTTCTTTAGAATAGCACCAGTTGAATCTAGTTAATAGTTTTCCCAACACTCACAGAGCCAGGCTCATCACACCCTCTCAGATACTAGCACCAGCACCCTCCCAAGTGCCTTCCCCAAAGGTGGGTTCAGTAAAAGCAATTGTAGCAACATACGAAGGACATATGATTATGTACTTTTATTAAGAAAATAATAGGAGGTTTAATATCATATATACAAGTGTTTATATATTAATATGCATATTTCTAAGTATAAAATTAGTGAATATTTTAATGAAATATTTGTGATATGTTACAATTTTCATGTAATATAATAATGAATGCAATGTGGGAGATAAGTGAAACTTTAAATGCCTATCTCAGGGCAATGAGTATATTGTTGCTTTCAAAATTTACCAAAATTTATAATGTCACTGATAAGATAGAGGGTTCTTTCTTTCTTGTTTAATTCTTTAAACACACACACACACGCATACACACACGAAAGCATATTGTGTGGATATTGGTGATTTACCTTTCTAATTTTCAGTATGGCACATTACACGACTCTCCTAAAACTTGGCAGAAGGCTACAGTCAATAATTGAAACAAAACATAACAAAACAAAATATGTTGCAAATTAAAATTGCTTGACTATGTGTGTGTGTTGTGTGTATATTTTTTCAGATTTCAGCCTCCCAATTTAAAAAAAAATTCCCTCAAATTAGGATAATGTAAAAAAATAGGTATTTACTTCAGATGTCAAGTTGTAATCCAGCTTTGACTTGGTAGAGTGGTGAAAGAAAGATGCTTTAATTTTCCAAGTCACATAAGTGCACTCAGAAGACACTGAGGGAAAATACCATCATCTGGAGGGCTAGATTTTAACCAGATATGCCGGGTTCAGTAGTCTTCTCTTAGCTTCTCTTTGTTCAGTTACTTAACTTCAATTTGGGTGCAGGCTCAGCACTAAAGGGAAAAGGTTTTCTCTGGGTCTGAGGTCAGACTATGTGTTCTTATGCACTATTTGTTCTTATGCACAATTAATATCAAATAATACTATAATTAATATAAGTGCATTTAAGGCCAATACTATAACGTTAGATACATTTTGGAGAAGTCTCTGTTGCTATAACTGTTGGCAATATCTATATTTAAATAATTCATATATGTGATTAAATAATCAAATATTCTGATATTATTTTAAAATCAGATGTCTTTAAACTTCTGAATTACTTACCAACATAATCAAAGTTGTTGACTGAATAGATATTTTTTACATTTTGGAAAATAGGAGATTAAGCTAAAAGTAGATTTTGATCAATGATATTTGGCTTTTTTAAAAAATCTCATGAATGTGAATATTTATATTAATTGATAGACTTTCTTGAAAGTGTTAGGTTCAGATCTCTATATATCTGATCTCTCTCTCTCTTTCTCTCTCTATATATATTCATATAATTATGTATAATATTTTCTTTCACACTCTTCTAACCCAATGAACCAGTAACAATTATCAAGTAAGCCCCTAGAACTTCTTCACCATCAGGAGTGTTGAGTGAACACACCTCTGAAAAACTGTTATTTATAAAATAGTCGTTTACCATCTACTATATTATAAAACTGCTTAAACACTATTAATGTAACAGCGAATAAGACATATATAGCCTGTATCATCATAGTTATACTCTATATTGAGAAGCATAACATTTAGTAATATGTTTTTACATTACACTCAAAATCTTCCTTTCCCCTAAGACTGAAGCACATATGCCTAAGTTAGTGGCTTTGGGGCCTGAATAGCCACTGCACATTTCACATACTGAGAATGGCTCCATTATTCATCCAGTCAAGCCTGGAAAGTTTGAATTTTTTATGCTTACTTAGTCTTGTGACATAACTGATGGGAAATTTCTAATGAATTGATTGGTTGGCTGATTGAGTGACAAGTTCTCTCTCCAATTACCAAGGTCACTAGGGTACCAACTTAAAATATAGCTGAGAGAAATTATCCCTGAGGAAGGGACTAAGATGGCAGACTGGAAGCAGCCCACTCATGCTGCTTGTGGAGAGGATTGAAACTTGTATGCAAATGCTCACCTATGGATGGACCTTCTTCGAGAAAACATTGTAAATCAACACAGAAGTGACAGGAGACACTTAGAGTGAAGGAGAGGGAGACTGGAAGGTACATGGGGGAAGCATCCACATGTGGGGAAGGATAGCAGGTAAGAACCCTGAGATTCCATACTCCTCTCATGACCACTGCTATTCGAGCTGAGAGGGGATCCCCAGTACCACTGCAGACTTCTGGAATGATCAGGGAGCTGCTTGGAGACTGTGCAGTGACATTACACTGGAGAGTGGGCACAGCATCAACTCAATAGCTTCCATTCCTAGGTCACTGCAACTGACACCAATCTAAGCGCTTGGGTCCAGAATGCCTGGTCTACACAGGGCTTGGCTATGCTGCAACCACCTCCACATGGTGCCTGCTGAGCTGGAGAAGGAGCATGGAGAGCAGATGCTCTCATGCTCCCTGTGTCTGGGAGCCAAGTGCCCACCAATGAGGGATTCAAACAGAGTAGATGCTGCAAAGGCCATGTGAGAAGCCCCACTGCAACTGCCTCAGTGGGAACTATGCAAGGAGAGAGCCCCAGCTGCCTAGTGGCCCGGCTCCAATCCCTGCCCCTGTGTCTCCCACATTGCTGCCTAGCCCCGTGGCCTAGTCCTCATGGATCCCACACTGCCACCAGTGTCTACCTGGCAGGACCTGCCTATGCAGTCCAGCACTCTGTTACCGATGCTCTAAGGTGCATGCCACCATTGCACCTGGACCTGGATGGAGCGAATGTCTACAGCCCTGACACCTGTGATCACCGCCTAGAACTCCTTGCTCAGCTGTCACTGCCACCACCGCAGGGAGACACGGTCAGAGTAATCACCTTCAATGCTCACCTCCACGGAGAGGCATTCACCCAGACTCACACCCAGGCTTCCAACAGTGGCCTGGGAATCAACATGCCATTGTTCATGAAGATTGTCCTGCACTGCTTAGACTTTGACAATAATAGGAGAATAGGACAACACAGAATGGATATTACAGGCTATCGGTTCTTCTGCCCCAATCCTGCGGCATCAGTCTTTCAGAGTAAGACACAAAAGTACCTTCTAGGGACATCTTCTCCTAACTAAGTGGGAGAGCTCCCAGCAAAGGAGAACAGGTATACTGGAAACCCATCTGCCCTGAGCTGAGAGATGAGGTTTCAGATGAGAAGAAATGAGCCAAATAACTCTGGCAATATGGAAAACAAGCTACATCAGGCACTAAATATAGCATAGTTAAAGTGACTTCAGGGGAACGAAGAAAGGTACCACGGTGAGTTAAATCACAAAGAAAACCTACAGACGATATAAAATTCAGAAATTCAGACTTATCTCATTTATAGAAAGAGGCTAACAAAAGGAATTTAACAGCAACTGACCAAATAGAATGCATGGAGCAACCAGGAATGGCAGTCTGAGAGCCAGTCTGTGATGTCCCTGTTACATGAGGAAGTAAGTTTGATGGTACATTGTGGGAACCTCTGGATCATATGAGTAAAGGTCCAGAAAAGGGACAGAGTGGCATAAGCCTGAGTTCTTTAACAACAGGTTCAGAAATATTGCAATTCTTTAATCACAGGTGGATCTCTACCACAATGAAGCATTTTAATATCAGCCTTTGGGTGTACTACTACTTTCTATTCAAAATCTAAATATTTCTGTTCCCTAAAGTAAGAATCGTATCTTCATGTCTTGAGAGTTATATCACTCAAGGAACACAAGTTTTAGTAAATCATGCCATGCATTTTTATTATAAGGTAGAACAGCAAAGCTTATTGTCTACCTCACCCAAGTGCCCAAGCGAGACACCTCCCTATTATTCTAAATTCCTTCCTCTGTTCAAACACATGGACATATAAACATATGACTGAAACATAGAATGATGAATCTTTCACTGAACTGTGAGTGGTCCCTAAGAAGAAGAGATTAAAACTGTCTGACTCATCTTTTAGTTGAAGATCTAGCATGGTTTTGGAATTATAGCACATACTTGGAAAATGGCAATAGAGGGTTGGATTGAAATATCTGTATACATACACATGAGGGTGGATGGATAGTTCATCCTCTATAATCTACTAGTTTCAGGATTCTTCACTTACACCATCTAAATGGATAACTTCATATAACTACTTGGGGCATTTTCCTTTCATAGCTTACAGAAGAGTGTTTTCTTTAATCAGATAAGTTCCCTGAATGGTATTACATTCCATGAAAACAGTTATTAGGAGTGGAGTTTTATCTGAAGTTTTTAAATCACGAATTCAAATTTATTAATGTTTATAATACCATTCATATTTTGTATGTTAATTTTGAGTTAGTTTGTATAAGTTAAATTTTATATAAATTTGTTCATTTTTCAGTGTTTTAATTTATTGGCATAAATGTATTTTATGGTATTTTTGAATCTTTTAAAATGTATGTGTTAGATCTATACTAAGTCCCCTTTCCATTCATAATACTGTTTATTGGTGTCTTCTTGTTTCCCTCCCATGATCAATTTTTCAAAACCTTTTGTCATTTTGTAATATAAAAACATTTAGCTTTATTGAACTTTTTATTGCATTATCTTCTAATTAGCTTCTATCTTAACTAGCATGTTCTTCCTTTTCATTTCTTTCAGCTTATTTTGTTGTTTCCTTTATAATTTTATTAGCTAGCTATTTACTTGTTAATTTTCAGCATTTTTCCTTTCCATTATAAGCATTAAAGATTAAATTGACTTCTAAATACCACTTTAGCTATATTGTATGCATATGGATATGTGATGAATATGGATATGTGATGTTCCATTATTTCAATTCTAAGTATTATCTACTTTCTATTAGGAGCTCTTCTTAGACTCCAAAGTTATTTAGAAGCTTATTCCACAATATGTGATATTTTGTTATCTTGTTATTGATTTATAACTCAATTGCACTGTGTTAAAATAATATATTCTCTATGATATAGATATTTTGAAATTCATTGGAACTCATTTTTATAGCTTTCTATGTTATCAATTTTTATTAAAGTGTATTTAAAAGTCCAGGAATATTATCCATTTGTTAGATGCACCAACTTATATACATTGAATAGTTAAAACTTATAAATTATCTTGTTTAATTCCAAATCTTTTATAGCTTTATTGTATGTTCAGTTATTTTAATCAACCAACTACTGAGAGGGATATGACAAAAGCTTCTACAATCATGATATATTTATTTCTCTCTGCAGTTATGTTGGTTTATATATGTATATCACACACACATATATATACATATATCTGTATACATATATAAAGATATATGTATATATATAGAGAGAGAGAGAAAATAACGTCTTTAGATCCACAGAAGTTTAGATTTTTTTTTTCCTCCTGGTAGAATTAGAACTTTTATCATGATACATAACCATTTTACCTCCAAAATTTTTTTTTGTCTTAAATTTCTTGTCATCTGCTATTTATATAGTATAACTATTTCTGTTTTTGTTTTTTTGTGGGATGAGAAAGCATTACATTTTTCTGACATATATTTTTTAATCCATTTATTTTCAAACTTTATGTGTCCTTATGTTTTAATGAGTCATTTTGCAGATATATTAGCTAGATTTGTTTTAAATCCAGTCTGATCATTTTTGTCTTTTAACTAGCAGGTCAAATGCATATACATTAATTATGATAACATGTACATATTTGTATTTATTGCAATTTTATTTAGTACATCTTAATTTTTCTATTTTTTTCTGTACTTGGATTTGTTTTGTTTTGTTTTTAAGAGACCAGTCTTGCTATGTTGCCCAGGCTGGTCTTGAACTCTTGGGCTCTTAGCCTCTTGACAAGTGGTGATGATGGGCACACACCACAACCCCAGACTTTGGAAGTTGTACTCTATTTAACTAGTCTGTAGTAGTGACTCAAATAACATATTGTTTTCACATTGTAGTAGTACATCACTGTAATACAGACTTTCTGTCCTTTTCACTCCTAAATTTCATAGTGTGTCAATGTTTTACAATGCAATGGTGGTACTTCTGATTACCCTCAGGTAAACTTGCACTTGAAAAAGACCTTTATTAGGATGTATTACGTATTTATTTAGTTCAATGTTAATTTCTTTTTTCTTTTTTGTCTGAGTAAGCAACACATACATTGTGAATTGCTGTGTAGGATTTAGGTACAGTCTGGAGTTGAAAAAATATATTAACACTAATTGGCCCCCAAAGGGTTCAAATCCATGATCTTAGGCTCATTAGCTCTGGGCACCTAAGCAAGATAAATACAACAACAAATCCATCATGAAGCAGGAAAACAACATTAGGAATTTTAAGATTTTAATTTGTTGACTTTGAAAATTGGAGAAAGGCCATGATACAACTTTCTTTTTAGTGCTGTATTGTTTATCCTTCATAATTTAATTCAAATGATAATTTGGTGTTTACTTAAGCCTGATGAAATTGCCACTGGCAAGAAGTTATGCATTTGTACAGTGGGCAGATGTGTGCATGTAAGCACATACATGAACCTTGTTATCTTAACGTTATCAAAATGAAAGATAATTCTTTCATTATTTTCCATAATTTCAAATAAGTGGTTTCACTCATTTTGAATACATTTTTCATTTTCTTACTTGTTAATTTAATACTCAGCAATTTGTTTGTAATGGGCACAAGTCACGTGGATAAAGTTCAAGACAATATTAGGTGGGGGGAAATAAAATTTAGCATTTGTTTTCCTCTTCTTCCTCCAATTCCTTTCAGCTGTTTGTGACTCTGGCAATACTTCTCTGCGTGTTATAGTCACAGTTGTTTTCCTGTGTTTCAGAGGATTTCTAAAGTTACCATCTGATGTATTATAACACAACATGAAGCAGTGTAATGTAGTGCTTGACACCAGTTTTATGAGAGGTTGAATAGAGCTGGGTTGAATAGAAAGGGTTGAATAGAGCTATTACGTGTACAAACTCTGACATTTGATCACTTTGCTTCTATTTACAGATCTGTTACTTATTATCTGTATTATTTAAAACATATTACTTAATTTCTCTGTGCTTATTTTTCCTTATATGTAAAATACAGCAAGGCCTAAAATATGAGAAATAATAATGAAGCAGCACATATTAAAGTGTTTGGCAAATAATAGGTGCTCAATTATGTTTAAAAATGTTGAAATAAAATGGCAGTTTATATTGCACATCTAGTTTCCATTCTGTCTTTATATAATTCTTTTGCTATATCTTGAAAGTCACATTTGAATCTTAAAAAATCTAAACATGCTTAGAAAAAAATTTCCTGTTTTTTCTATTCCACTAGTACTTTCCATTCCGTTTAATATTTATTTTACAGAATAATCGATAACTTTACATGTATTATTAGTGAAAAGTCAATTTTTAAATGAAATTTTATAAGTACAGTATACTCAAATTTATGACAATGGTAAGGTACAAAAAAAGGGAGGGGGAAGAATGGGAAGAGATTGGTCAATAGTTACAAAGTTAGATAGGAGGAAGAAGTTCTGGTGTTTTATTGCATAGTAGGATGATTAGAGTTAACAGCAATGCCTTGTATATTTCCAATAGCTAGGACAGAGTTTTTTGAATGTTCTTTTCACAGAGAAATGATAAATGTTGAAGGTGATAGATATGCTAATTACCTTGATTTGATCGTTACACAATGTACACTTGTATCGAAACATCACATTGTACCATATAAATATATACAATTATTATATGTCAATCATAAACTCAAAAAACTTACCTAGGCCTTTTATTTTATTTTTTTATGTATACCTAAGTCATAACAACGTCTGAGAAATATAGAAGCACACTAGGTTATTTTCCCTCAGATTTGTAATAGGTTAAGTCACATATCCTCAGAACCCTGGTTCTAGGCATTTGTTTTTTCTCCACGTAAGTAAAGCTTGGTTACAACTACCATTGCTAAATTATATCCTGCTAAAGCAAACTCTCCCTGTGAATTCTAGAAAACATAGAAATGATAAACTGAAGGTCTTATGTCTGCATCCAGTTTGGCATTTTGGCGTATGATTTACAATATGATGGAGAATAAGAACATATATACAAGATATAAAAGTTCTGCACAGAAGGATGGTAGGGAGTGGGTTCATCAATACAGAACGTAACTATTCAGCTGGATGCACTTTGGTAACCGAGAAGCAAACCTCGGGGATATACATGACACTGTTATTGCTGCTAAAGCAATGCGTTTACTCAAGTTGAGAGAAATTTGGGAGACAATTTTCTAATGGTTACTTTTCCCTCTTATCCACTGATATCATATCAACAGATAGAGAAAACATTTTCAAAAAATACTTTACAATTCTAAATAAGAAAAGGTAAAAAATAATCAATTTTTTTCTTTTCTTTTTTTTTTTTTTGCTATGTAAAACTATCTTTTCTGTTGCCAGGCATGTATTGTCTTGTCATATCAATTCACAATGCTTTAAAAATACTCATATTTTTATGTTTACAGTTTTTGTGTTTTTATGTTTATAGTTCAATACTTTAAAAATGAAAGGTTCTATTATTCTTCAGCAAGTGATACACATGTAATAAAGCTCAAGTACCTGCTCTGCTTACCGTCATGTACTTTTAAATTTCAAAAATGCTATTGTTGATGAAGGGGCATTACATTCATAATGCTGAATCATAATTTAAAAATTTATAAAGCATTACTAGTTAATGTGCAATAGAAATAATAGAAAATTTACTAAAATTTTGATTGCATGAGAATTCATTTAAATGACACACACACAAAAAAACTGCTAGTTACCACATCAAACATTGCTATTTTCTTTTGTGTGCATAAATCTTAAACTAACAAAATATGATTTTCATAATTTAATCAAGGGCTGAAAACAAAGAGGAAGATTAATATTTTGGAATTAGGTTTTCTTTATTAGTCTAACAGCTGTTTTAACATAAGGGTCTTACTTTGAATTAAAAAATGTACAGATTTTTAAAAATGATTTTTGGTCATGCTCAATATATGGTGCCTTAAAATGCTGTAAGAAGGAACATTTCTCCCTTTTTAGAAAAAGTCCTTATGACACCAACTTTCCTTATATTTATTATTTCTAGTCCACACAGTAACCTTTTAAAATAGGCATGTGTGTTTTCATTTGGCACACAAGAAAATGGAGGTTCAGAGAGATGAAATCGATTGTTCCAGGTCACATAGCTAGTAAGAGGATTTGTGTTTCCAGCACATTCTTGAGGAACTCCACAGGCCACTTCTTTCCTCCGCACCACATTTCCTCTCTATTGCAATCTATGAATAAATTGCTTATGAAATACGGTAGTGGAGAGTTAACAGAATAACACAAAGCCAGTGAAAATAAGATAGAAAAGAAGAATGCTGTTATGAATGAGGAAAAGCGGTGGAATCAAGAGGACAGGAGAGAAGTTAATGGTAGTGCACACTATTATTTTTGCCATTGACACGATTTCTGGACACAGTCCTGATTTAGGTTTGGACAGGATCCCTCCCTGAGTTGCAGCCTAGGTAGTAGCTTTGGATGAGCTGATTCCAGTGCAAGCAGAATGTATGGAGCAATTGACTCAGAGTTATGTCAATCACATACTTTATTCACTCAGCCTTCACGATAGGTAGGCCAATCAAAGCAATTAAAATCAACTTGGGAAAATCAAGTCTTTGTTGAGCTCTGTGTTTGCTCTCCCTGATGAATTTGGACTGTAAGGTGTGGAAAACTTTGGGAGCCTTGCAGAGCTTCTCTGATAATAAAGCTAATGGTATGAAGGGGAGCCAAGAGAGGAAATTTTGTGACTTCATTTGACCTATTTCAGCCTGCATCTAAATCTTAACTTACCCTTGTGTTTTCAACTATGGGGATTCTTCCACTTTTTGTGTGAGAATCCTGGATTTTTCATAGGTAAATTACAGTTTGCCAAAGTCTATATTTAGCTGATTTCTCCATTTATATCTCCATTCGTATAATGAAATGAGCAGAATTCACAGAAGAATGAGTCTCTGGATGACAACATTCTCTCACAGTCCATTGTGTGACTTTGTTTAAATAATCTCTATGTTCATCCTATATCCTGGTAGAAATATTAAAGTTAGGGGACTTAGATCATAACTTACTTTAGGAGGAACCTCTCACTAACCCCAATATGTTTTACTCTGTCAGATATGTCAATACTCCCAAATAAAGTTTTCTCATGATTAGCAGATCACAAATAAGTAGTATCTTCTCTATTTCTACTGTGCTTGTATATCCTGTTTTGCTCAAGGATGTCATTATGTATACCTGTTATTCTAGCATAATTACTAATTCTGCCTTCTTTCTCTCAAAATGGTTCTCAGTTGCATGAAAAATTATATACTCAACTATTGCTAATAGTCCCATTGTAGGATTGAATCATTACAGCATTAATGATAGCTACCTTTGTGTTTACTATCGGATATATGTGTCTAAAGTTCATGATACTGTATTATTACTTTTTTATATATGCATTTCACATTGGTACTCTCAAAATATTTCTTGTGACAAAAACTTCAGATTAATATATTATTTCAAAATATAAGAAACATATATAAATGTAAAATTTTATATATTTTTAAATTTAAATTAGATGCATTTTAATATTCAAATCTGGTAAAGTAAATAATAGTATCACAAAAGTTTTAAGAAAAATTTACAGCAATATTTTGAGAAAATAATAAGTTATTTCTTTTTAAAAGACTAACATTCATATTCAAATGCCTCAATTTCCAGCTAACGTAATATCAGTTTTTAATGAGTGCAGGCTGAGAAAAAAACAAGGAGCTGAAGAACTAATTATTTTTCAAAATAACATTGGAAATATTTCACACAATATTGGGCCCAGCAATCCTGATATCACTCACACATATACACACACACGTGACATTCCTAGAATTATAGGTCTGTTATTACAAAGAAACTATCTGACTTATCAATCAATGTTTTATTTTTAAACTGTCCAATATCTTTAGGGGACTACATGCTATGGTAACCCACATAGGTACTGTCAGTTCAATCCCCTGCCACTTTACATGATGTATCAGAAGTAAAGCCACAGGTTATTATTTTCTTCTTCTCTTTTCTTGACTAGTTATTATTTTCTTCCTTTCTTTTCTTGCCTTGTTAGACTGCCACATCCCCAGTGTTATGTCTTGTGAATCCTCTTAATCCCAAGCATATGGATCACACTATTGGTGACTTAAAATGGTGCCAAACATTGCTGTGTGGCACATCAAGGGGTTGTACTAACAAACTTTCTTTGATCTGAACCAAAAAAGATAATAACAGTATCTTTCTATGTTTTCTTCTTAATTTCAAAGTGTAAATCTCTCTTAATTTTTGAAAATATTTTTGATTTATAGAATTTATTTCATGGCATGAGATTGGACTCTAACTTAATCATCTTATTTAAAAAATAGCATCCACAGAATGATATAGAGTCATGCGCTGCCTAACGATGGGGTAAGTTCTGAGAAATGAGCTGTTGGGCGATTTTCTTATTGTGTGACCATAATGTGTTCTAACACAAACTAACATGCCTACTACACACCTAGGCTGTATGGTATAGCCTATTGCTCCTAGGCTACAACCCTGTACATCATGCTACTCTACTGAATACTGTAGGCAATCATAACACAATGGTTAGTTTTTGTATATCTAACCATGGAAAAGGTATAATAAAAATATGTTACTATACTCTACCGGGACCACCATTGTATATGGGGTCCATTGTTGACAGAAAGATAACTATGTGACATATAACTCTATATTTTTCCTATAGATATGAAAAGCATATATATGCACACCCACACTCTCTCTCTCACACACACATACATATATATATTAGACGTGTTATTGTTGAGTTAGGTAATTAGGTGAGCATTTTCCTTTCAGTGTTTTCTACATATTCCTTACTGAGCCTTACTTTTCTAGCCAAAATTTATAATTAATTTGTCAATTATAAAAGAAATCCCATCTGGTACATACAAAATGTTAGTAGCAACAGTGTCATTCACAATAGCTAAAACCTGGAAACCACTCAAATGTCTATCAACAAGAAGTGCATTCATACGATGTGATACTTTTCAGAAACAAAAAGAATCAAATCCCTAATACAACAGCATGAATGGATCTTAAAATTGTTGAGCGAAAGAAACCAGACACAAACAAATACACAGAGACACAAGCACACACAGGAAACACACACATACACACAAAGTGCAATGCATAGTGTATGTTCAAGAACAGGCAAAATTAATCTATGGTCATAGAATTCATAATGTCATTTCTCTGAGATGAGGGGTGGGGATACAGAACAAGGACGTGAGCAGTGGTGTGCTGGCAAATGCCTAACTTTCAAAATAGATGTACATGTGCGTATGTGTATGTGTATATATATATGTAAATGTATATATTAAAATTTTACTGATAAAATGTATAGCAACATTTATACATAATGAAATATACAGTGCTCTTTATTATAAATTTCATAGATCCAACAAAACATTTTACTGATATTTGCTAGAGTCTACTATCTGTTGATAATGAGTGCAATCTACCCTTGTTTAGACAAATAGAGTTGCATCTCTATCTGCTCACTTTTTTCCCAATAAATTTATTGTCGTTAAATCTGATATTTGTTTTACTATAAATTACCACACTCTTGTGTAAAATATAGTCGTTAAGCTGAAATCTCATTCAGCTCCAACACTAATTTCAAGCTACCAATGAGATGTCACTGAAGGTAGATTGAGTTGAGATGCCCAGTGGCAGATCCTATGTACTGCCTCTGTACAGGAACAATAGATGCAAATAAACTCAACACCATAAATTATGGTATAATGTTGTAAAACAATTAGGAATTTATAAGTCTAGACTATTCCATTAAAAATATATACTTTATTTAATTTTAAGTTTGTATAATCCAATGTTAATGTGTACCCTTTTTAACAACATGCTTGCAAAATGCCTGAAAAGTTAACATTTGATTCTGATAAACAATACTAGCTGACTCCAGCAAACTATTGGCCATGAGGAAACTTTTTGCAATGATGGTCACATTCCATATCTGGTTTTGAGTATTGGGTATATGGGTGTATCCCATTATTAAAATGTATTCATCTAAACACATATAAAATACATGATGAAATTTATGTTAGACATCCATTGAATATATGCCTTTTGAAGAAGTGAGAAGAGAATCAACATTTTAAAAATATCGATTCTTTTCATCCAGGAATACGATATGTCTGCTCTTTTATTTTTGTTAATTTTGTGAATGAAATCTTTTGTTTGTATGTTGTTTCCTGATTTTTCAGAACTATTGATCCATGATTACCTTTTTGTCTTACTGAGTTTTCTGTATAATTTTAAGACTTCTTAGTTGATTTGTTGATTCCATGTTGATAGTCATCTACAAATAATAATGATTTTGAATCTTTATCTTTGTTTATATATTCTTTTTTTTGCATTTTTTTGGTGCTGTTCTCTCACTGTGCTTTAGATGCCAAATGATTATTCTAAAGATTGGGTATCTTGAATTGAGAGCAAAATATGAATTACGAGAGATAAATCATCGTGCAATCTTTGATCTTTGTCTATAGCTATTCATAGCAATTATATATTTATTTACATATTTTAAAAATCTTACTCAACAGATTAAATCTTGATTTAAGCCAGCACTGTCTAACAGAGCTTTCTGCAATGAGGGGAATGCTTTATATCTGTTCAGTCCAATATTTTATCCACTAGCCTCATTAAGCTTGTATACATGGGAAATGTGGCTAATGTGACTGAGGTACTAATATTGATAATCTATTTATAATTTCATTTATTTTAATGTAATTAATTTACATAGCCAAATCTGGCTAATGGATATACTTTTGACAATGCAGATTTAAACATTTCCTATGTGCCAGGAAGGTATTATTAAAAAGTCAAATGCCCCTCGATCAGAGAGCTGCAATATATTTACCTACAAATTTAACTACAATAAACTTAGCTTTATCTTCCGAGCTATAGCTTTTACATGCCCCTTTATCAAGGATACAGTCAAGAATTTTCTTTTCTTTTCTTTTCATTTTGGTTTGTTTTTATCTGCTTTCCTGACACTGCGAACATTCAAATATCTATGTAATTTAGAATTCCCAATGCTTATGACTCCATAGAAAGAGTTGTCAGAAACATAGTCTCTTTTACTCCCTCCAGGAAAATGGACTGAAATGCTGGCATAAATTCATGTGGCAACTTGATATGGGAGAGGTCTTCTTAGTTTTATGATTACAGATTTGGATACATCTTTGTACTAGCACAGTGCAAACTTTTTGTCTTCTCATTTAATTTACATAAACAAATTATCAATAGCTAGACTTGGTCCATGAAAGATCTACTCCAAGGCCATATATATGAATACTACAATTTATTATAGAAATATATAGACAGTGTCTAATCTCTGGTCTTTAAAGTACAGGGAGACCTTGCCAAATATAGGTGGACTGATTTCTTAAAATCATAACTTATTAATTCTGGATGGAGTTTCCCCAAAATAGAAAATTTTAGTTTGCCTCAGTTAGCAATGGGGCACATATACTATATAATAACAGAATAAGCAAACAAATAAATAAATAAATAAATAAATGTGGATGAATGAATGTTGTCAGTATCTTTTCCTTCTTCCTGTATCCATAACCTTTGTAATGTGACTTTGCAAATCTCCCCACAAAAAGGTGACATCTATTTCCTTCTGTGCTTAAATCAGGGTTGGCTTTTACTAACAGACAGTGGAAGAGGTTGTGCTTGTTCTGAGCCTATGCTTTAAGTGTCCTTGTGTATTTTTGCTTGCTCTCTTAGAATCTTGTTCAGTCATTAAGTGAATCAATCCAGGCTACCCTGTTCCTTACATAGAGTAGAGACCAGGCATTTCAGCTGAGGCCATTCTAGACCAGTGAACCTTAGCTGACCAAACAGCAGACAACAGAATGGTGAGCAGAGCAGAGATGTGGAAGGTCCCCTAAATATAGGCTCTCTTGCACTACCTTGCACACAATAGGAGGTCGATAAATATTGGATGAATGAATGAGTGTTATTTTCTTGCTTAATCCTCCATTTGCATGGAGAATAAAATCAGAACTCTATACTGTGGCCTGCAGGGCTTTCATAATGTAGCTCTCTTCCTCCAGTTCATGCTTCATCTCACACTATTTTCCCAAATGGTACTTTTTTTTTACCATTCCCCAAAGGGCAAGCCCATTCTCACTTCTGGATCCCTTTGTTGTTTCTCTTTCCCTTATTGTGGTTGGAACCTCACTTATGATCCTGTCCTCTTTTTGAATACCAGAAAGGCTTTCGCAGTATTAAACGCACTACAGCCCAGCCAGCCCTTGGTCACTATCATATTATCATCTTTAGACATCTTCTTAACTCTTTTACTTAATTAAACCCATCTTGTTTCTTATTTATTTTACTTATTTAGTATTTGTTCCCCATTAGAGTGTAAATTCATGAGAAGATTATTTTTTGTCATGTTCACTATTTCACAAACTGCACTCAAGAACTTAGACCAAGGAATGGCACTTAGTAACATCAGTACATGACAGGTTAATGAACGAACAGCATCTAATGTCCCTAATTGATTAAAGAATAAAAAAATACCCGATGTCTTTAATTATTTTCTGGATTAATTATTGCTATAATTAATAACATCAAAGAATGTTTTTGTAACCTAAAGCTTTTAAATTTAATCGCCCCAACCCTACATCAACATTGCATTAAAGAAATTAAAGCAAAATCCTCTTTAGAGCAAGGTAGAACTAGAGCAGATGAGGGATGTCAATTTAGTTTTGTATGATCAGAAGTGGTTGGCCAAGTGGTAATAGTTTAACAAAACAAAAAAGATGAAATCCGGCTGTCGTGTGGGAAGCCAGGAAAAAGAAAACCAATTTGTGCAGCAAAATCGCTTAAAAGCTATATAATTGGAGATGCCAGATGCCTCTGAAGGGTTGTGGAGTGTGTGTGTGTTTGTGTTTGCATGATGAAGACAGAGGCATAAAAGCCGAATTCTTTCACTATCAAAGTGAAGTATAAGAAGCAGTTGGATCCCCCAAAATCGTCTCCAATCTCACACCTAGTGAATGCCACCCCTGTCTACCCACATATCCACATATTCACTGAGCAAAGGGAGAAACTTTACTTCTCTGCAATGTTGAAGCAAAGATTCTCTTGTGCATGATAAATAAATAAAAAAAGAAAACAAAAATCTAATTGTGTAATTTCAAAACATTATAGAGCAGCTGTTAAAAATTCTGGAGAAATAAAAGAGGTCAGGAATCATAATGCCATCATACTTCTCAATAAAAATACAGAAACTAGAAGGAAATGAATAAATGTTTTAAAAATTCTGGGACCAATAGATTGGCATGCCAAGCCAAACTATAAAGTTATTTGCATATACTCAGTTCAAAGAAAACACTGCCAATGCATCCTTTCTCAGAAAACTATTTGAGGATCTACTCTAAGATCTAGGGACATAAATCAATTAAGAGCAAGCCTTGGAATGTAGGAAATAGATAATCCAGGGTAGGAAAGAGGCATAAAGATTCTAAGGTAATGATGGACTGATTCCTAGGATAACTGCTTGGAAGCAGATTTAGAGGGCAGCTAGCCAGAGTAGAGCAGAAGGATGAAAGGTGCCAGGAGAAACACTCTCTAGTATGTGTTACCATTTTGAGAAATGTTAGAGTTTCAATACAAATGGAGGGCTTAAGTCATGAAAACTCTATTGAAAGCTAAGAAAATTATAGAAGAAGGTGATTTGCATCGACAAGACAGAACAAGTGTCTGGGTAAGAAAGAAAATATAATCATATCAGTAGCTCAATTATCAATATTATTAACAGAATTGTAATAATGTGAACATGAACCATTAACAAGACATATGATATTGTCATATTCAGAGGATGGGAGGAGGCAATGAATGTTTGTGGAAGAGAAGGAGTGGTGAAAAAAAGCGATCTTTACCTTGTACAGGTAGGCATAAAATATAGATACTTTTATTTTACATTTTTTACAAATTTGACAGCCTCGCAACCCCTAACTGTCCCATCTTTAAGTACTTCTCTTAGAGTATGCTAAATATGCATGTTTATTTAGTGAAAATCAATCAAAGTCACAATTTATCTGAGGCAATGCATCACAGATTTACTTGCAGGGACTGATGGAAATGCTGCTTAATGCACTGTATTCACTCCCATTTTTCACAGCCCATTGAAATATACACTGCTAATGAGGGACAAGCACTTTGAAGATCCTGAATGGGGAAAAACAATGAACATAGCATGTGTAATGTTGCACATACCATGCAATATAAAATAATGTCAATAAATTGCTTGTTATATATATTTGCCTGTTTCAAGCCATTATAACCACCCTGTTCAAAAAGTCAATATATCATGTGCTATTTTCAAAAAAAGCAAGAGAGATAGAGAGTAATAGCTCTTCAAGAATGTTATTTAGGATAATGACGGTAAAAACAAAAGAAATATTTTCTGTGAGCTGAGAATCAGTATAGAAGAAGCATGGAGAATGAATAACTTTTATTATAAGCCTTATAAGGATTGCTTGACTTTAAAACAATGTGTATGTATTGCTTTGGTAAAAATTAAAAGAAATAAAGCCAAAATCTTTCTCTCTCTTTACTACATAGAAATTCTTTTGCAAGTGAGTGCTAAATGTGAGTGTCTTTGGGCTCACCTACCTAAAAGTTATCAAATATATGTATGTTTGATTTAATCTGATATCTCAATTCAGTCGATTTTCAAACTGTAAAATAGAGGAAGCCTGCCAAGCTAAATTACCCTAGCCATTATACTTTTGAGACATCATCTGATATTCTAAATACCTCTTATATCTGTTATTTTTTAAATTATGATAAAATTTTATCATTGGCTAATTTCATTACCAACATTTTAAATCTCCTGTGACCTAGTGGACTCATTTCAATTATACCCGACACAATTTCAAATTTTACAATATAGTAGTACTTATCATTTATTTCCAACACAATACCTTAATAACTTATTTCTTGTAAGTTTTAATCATTAGCTAAGCTCATGAGCATTATATATAAATTAACTACTAGGTCCTAAAAGCAGATAAAAATGATTAGCAACAAAAGGAAAGGCCCAAAGGGTAATATTTTTCCTACAGTAGTGAGTTTATCATCTCTTTTATGCTCTTTAGACTTTGCATAGTGAAGTCTATAAAAATAAAAAGTTTCAATTTTTTTTCTAGAAATCCATATAATATGGAATTCTCTCCAATATATTTAAAATTATATAATTTTATACTATGGCATAGGCACATGGTTCTTCAGAGAGCAAAAGAAAATAAAATGTAAAGTATTATCTGGAAAAAAGTGCCTAACACAATTTTTCAAACAGAAAACTATAAATGATATGTATCTCCTAAAAGGAAATAATGGTGTAGCCAAAATAGAGGCTTATAGTCTGCTATAAAAAAACGCCTTAAATAGTCTTCAGTGAGAAATGCGTCCTGTTTAACATGTATAGCAGAAGATATATTTAATGCACTGAAAGTAAATGTACTGAAAGAAAAAAAAAATACAGCGTTAATTGCAAATTTACTCAGTACGACCATCTTATTTTTATTACAGTGTATGTGAAGTTAACTAAGTAAGACCCTGTATTGACTGTATTGATGGCATTTTCTTATAAACAGTATGCATAACTATGCCCAAATGGTTAAGTCAGTAATAAGGCAAATACAGAAAAATGAGACAACACCCCAAATATCATGTTGTTGGACTTCAGTTTTCTTTCAAATATTGTATAAACCAACCAGGCAAATAAACAAAAAAAATGTTGCAGACCTATTAGAAAATATCACTCTTTCATATAAATGAGCAATTTCCTTTGGAGAAGTAGACAGCAGAATATAATATTGGTAAAAGTAGCAGTTTCAATTTGAAATAACCTGGTTTGGGATTCCCATTTGACCCTCCTCTACTCACATGCACTTGGCTACTCTTCTTATTTTTTGTAACTCAGCACTATAATTTTTAACCACTTCGGTAGGAGCATCGACTATAGTCGACAGCCACAGATGAAGGCGCACAGCCGAGCGTGGACTTCAGCCGACAGCCAAAAGCTTTTACTTTTACAGCTTTTATCTCTGCAGTTGCAGTGCTTACGTTCAGCTAATAAGTTACTACGAATCTGTGACCTTTTAACAAGTCCTTAGTAGGAGTTATTATAGTTATTTTCCTAAAGCTGCCTGTAAAGTAAAACAAACTTTCGGTGCTTTAAAGCTTTCCTCATCACACAAGAGCAAAACGGATTCATCGTCAATGCACAGCACAAACTATTGTGCGGACTATGAGTGCCGGCTGCGGGCAAGGTTTCGCGGCCTGTGAGTGCCGTACCGAAGTGGTTAACTATATGGACAATAATAGTAACCTGCTGACCTTTTCTGTGTCTGTTGCAGAACTGCTCTACATAGGGACAAATATTAGTGTTTTAAGGGACAAATGAAGCATTTTATGTGAAGCACTTATAACCTAGTGCCCGCACCTATGACATAGTAGAGCTAAATAGGTATCAGTAATCTAAAGTTTATTTAATATTGTTATATATAAATAATGTAGCAATAGAACATTGTCTTTTTTGTTTGTCCTAAGCTCATTCTCCTTCAAAGAGTACAGATTAAAATTTTGATTTATTGAAATAGAATTAGTAAACTTTTGTTAATTTCTAATTAATTCATAGTTGCAGTATCTTCTGATTATCACATATTCTCTACAAAATTACATTTAGCATCTATCTACACACACAGGCACACATATATATTAACACAAAATCTTAGCACTCAGGGTAGTATGATACTCTTTTTCAATGGCCTGTTAATGATTCATAAAGTGATTTAAGCATAATTAATTTTTATTTAATGAATTAAATAACACATAGTAATTCATATATCACGTTTATCCATATTTTTAAAACATTGAAATTTTATTGCACACACATATTACACCAGACAATGCACTGAATATATAATAAAATTACGAAGACAGAAGAGTTTTCAGGGGTATAGGGTATAAAAAGAGAGAGATGTATGGAAAGAAACGATGGACAGAGGCATGTGGAACTTATAGATAACAGAGGAGGGTATGACCTCTGTCTAGGAGAATGAAGAATGCCTCAGCATGATGTCATGTTTCACCTAAATCTTCATAGGTAAACACATAGGAAATTTTATGTTAGACTTATTGGTGACTGGAAGTAGCTATACTAGGGAGAGAGACGGAAATTAGAAAAATTATAGAAACTTGAAAAAGTGAAAAGTGTCATTGAAGGATAATTCAGCATATATTACAAAGTGACAGGAGCTGAAACTGGGAAGGCTGATTATGGTCACACATTGAAAGGCCGTACATGCCCTCGCAGACATTTTAGAGACTCAAAAGATCGTTGCCTTTTCTTAACAAAGCAATGTTAAGTTCGCAAGACCCCCAGTAGAATTATACACAGAGATATAGAGACACATTGTAATTTACCTGAAGAATTACAAGTAATTCAATATTAGTGATATATAGACAGCGAAGTAAGGAATGGAGGAATATAGATGGATAGATAGATAATAGCTTGTACCCCTAAGGAACTTGGAAATTTAGCCCATAAGTGATAGTGTCTTAAATGGGATTTATTGGTTGTAAACAACAAAAACTGAATCTAGATAATTCATCCAGAGGATAAATTATTAAAAAGATTTTGTGAAGTTCCTAAAATCAGTAATAAATCTAGAGAAGTTGGTCAGAGGAGAATAAAATCAAAATAGTTCCTGGGATCTAGGTACCAGGTACTTGCAAGAAGTCTTGATTACTAGAAAAAAAATGAAGTTTAAGTTTTTGTTCCATTTAGTTCTTTATTCAAAGTCTCAGGAGTTGTTTTGAATAAACTAACTAGCTAAGGTCACTAAGCTAACCCTTTAAGGAGGCACTCTTGCTTATTGTTCCTTCAAGTCTGCACAAAACGGAGATGTCTCCCTAAAACAAAGTTGGGAATCTGTTCCAGCAGAAGGGGAAATGAATGCTGGTTCCTTTAAATTAACAAATTTCCATTAAGGATAAGAAATTATGGTAAGCTTTGAAAAAAATTAAATGCCACTATCAAATTTGTTTTTAGATGGATGACTCTTGGATGAATCAAGAACAGAATGGAAGAGTACAAAATTTCAGGATATTGAAATTGTTCAGTGAAAAGATAATGAAGATTTTGACTAATATAATGAAATATATTTGACTAATATAATGAAAAAGATACAACTATATTTGTGTCTTTGAAAGAAAAATAAATGCTAAATTGCACATCAAAATTAATTAATTTATTACTAAGTTCTCAGTATTTGCTTACTTTTCTGGAGTTTTTTGTTCTTAAAGAACAAGTATAGGAAGTAATATTTCTAAAATAGTAACAAGAAAAGTAATTATATTTCAATTTTTGGACAATATAAAGGTAATACTGTCAAAGTTTTACCAGGTTGACTGCATAAGCGATTATTGACTTTATTTTTAATAAACATAATTATATAATTTGAAACAAAATTATAAAATTCAAATCAATTGTTTTTATATATTTTAGATTAAGGTATATATGACCTTATATGCTATTATAACAATATCAGCATTATAGTCTGTGTTTTGCTGAATGTTAGACATGTGAAATTTAATGAGGTAGATCTTTAATTTTTCTTCATATAAGAGCTCAGCTATGATACTGTAGTTAGATGTTATTGGGAATATTCTTATCATTTAATTTGTAAATAATTTTTAAACTGTAATATTCAGCATTAAAGTTAATAGAATAGTATTTAGTGGATTAACAATTTAAAATGTGAAAATTTATTATGAAGCAAATAGATAATAACTTGGAAAAAACTTTATTCTTATAGAAAGTTATTTTCTAATATTGTATATAGAATAATATATAATTTTCTTTCTAAAAAAATACAAATGAACTGTGTTAGGCAGCCTATAACAGGGTCTTCAACAATTCCCCTGCTGGAACTTACTCCCTTGTTTAATTTTCTCTTATTGAGTATAGGCCAAACCTAGTGACTTGCTTCTAAGAGAATATGGCCAAAGTGATGGGGTGTCACTTCTGATGGTAAGTTACAAGAAGTCTGTAACTTCCACTTGGAGTGTGCCCTCTGTTGCACTCTCTTATCTGCTATGAGGAAAGCCAGCTACCATGTTGTTCAGTGCTCAATGGAAAGTTCCATATGAAGAGGAACTGAGAGTTGCTTCCATTTAACAGCAAAGAGGAACTGAGGCACTCAGCCCAACAGTCCTTGAGGAAATAGAGCCTGCTATCAATCAGGTACATGAGCTCAAAAGAATCCCATACTCCCCCAGGTAAGCCTTCAGATAAGATAACAGCCCTAACTGACACCTCAATTGCAGCTTCTTGAAGTACCTTGAGGCAGAGAAACCTAGTAATGTGTGCCTGGACACCTGAAATAAACTGGGAAATAGTAAATGCTCATTATTTTAAACCAGAATATTTTAGGATAGCTTGTTACTTAGCAATAGAAAACTAATACATACATATTTGGAGAAAATATTTTTTTTATTATTTTCTTCATATAAAATGATATTATCATTCTGCATACTTATACAAATAAAATATGACATATATAAATCTCCCATACTAATTATGTAGTTGTTTTTTACATGATGAAGATATACTGAAAAGTTTGGACTATTATAATAAACATGCTTTTAAAATAATTTTTAAATATTTTTCTATAGATATAAAATCTTTTGCAGTTATTGTCAATAGCTTTATTTTTATTTCCAGCTTTGTTTAACCATGGAAAACATTTTTGGTGTATGCCTAGTTGCAAGGTTATTTGTACCTGACAACTAGATACTTTATTGCTGAATTGGTTGCTTCTCAAAGATAAAAGTTATGAAAAATACCATTTTTATATTCACAAAGCATGTAAAGAATAGGAAAGTGTAGTAAATGCATGAGAGTTCAGCCATAATATCAATATCTTTTGTGCATACATTTATATCATAATTATAATAATAAAGACAAATTTCTCTTTATAAAATACACTAGTTCAATCTTTGTATAACTCAAATATTTGATAAACTTTCCAACTATTGCTCCTAACGATCTAACTACCTTATTTGTGCTACTCTTATCTAATCCCAGTATATGCAAACTATAAAAGCAGAGTAAAGAGAGGGAAAGTGTGGTTTTAACAACCTACTATGTTTGCTTCATGTCTACACCGGCGAATCGCTGGTTATAAAGAACTGAAGTGAGTATGAAAAAGGTATCAGAATTGTTTTTCTTGTTTTCTCATGAGAAACTATATATTAAAAATGATAGTGCTTTGTTTCCCCACTGAAAATAAATAAGATAATGTACATAGTAATCTATAATGAGGCTGCTCCCCCAAAAATATTATGAGAAAATGACAATAAAAAGGATAAAAGTGAATGACACCAGTATTAAAAATTAACTAAATGGAAAAGCTCGGTCTCAGTCATCCTATATTCTTTGTAGGTTATGTTGATGGCTATGTTGGAGAGAGGTGAGCATTAATAATAATTTAGATGCAGTCTTCACACACCCACAAATCTAATACTTGCTTTTATATATAACTAAAATATAGCACTTTTCATGTACTTGTGAAGTTCACATAATTTTACTTAATTACTGTCATAGCAATGGTAATAATAAGAAAAAAACAATAACCAGCACATCATTCATATATGTTATATGCCAGAAGTCTTATATATATTATTTTTACTATCACAACTGTTCAAGGTATATATTATTATTTTCCTAAAATAATAGGGTAATAGCCGCCCTTTGAGATTCCATAATTTTGCCAAAACTTACACAATTAAGTTTAAACTCCAGAATTAAATCCCTAGAATGTACAAACACAAGGTTCAGTTTTGATCTATCACCTCTTCCTCTTAAAAGACAAGCAAAATAAAAGTTGTTAAGTCTAGTTGTAAGCAGGGAAGAAGTGAAAGAATAAGGAGATTGACCTCTTAACCAAATTTGAAGACATATCATATTCTGTTTCATATCATAATAATTTAAATTAGTAACCATGCTGAAATCTAACAATTTTATACATCAATAAGTAAGACAAGGACATTAAGGTTATTATAAAATGAAGACATTTATGTTACCAGTTAGGCTCAATAAAGTCCAAGGCCTTCCTTTTTCTTCTCTTTGCCTCATAGTTTTTCCTCATAATAAATTATCATTGGTAAATTAATCCTTTGATCTAACAAACCTAAGTACTATGGAATTATATTCTTTGCACTTTATAAAGAAATGGTTTACATCTTAAAGATCTTTAATTTTGGTTATTTCTTAAAGTCCATATATTCTTCCCCCATAATATCTCATTCAACAGAAACAAAATTAAGAATATTATATTACACTCTGAGAAGAGCTCCCTTTCTTCCTAGTAGATTCAAGACCTTGATCACATTGGCCAGTTTTTATGTTCATCCAGGGACCATTACGAACAGTAAGAATCTCATTCTGTTTTCTGACTGAAAGGTAAGTTTAAAATTTAAAATATATATTATCTTTATTGTAAAACTGCTGGGACAAAAGGGTAATAAAAAGAAAAGAGACTCGAGAGGCCAGGTGACCTCAGTATACTTCAGTTTTCTTTTCCTCTCTTTTCTTTTTAAAAACTTTTGAAAGTTTTTATATTATAATATTTAATAGGCTGCAGTGCTACTGTGGGGTTTGAAGACCTTGATTTAAATGAAGTTTCTATCTGACATCCTGATACATATTATATACTTAGTAAAGGGTAGCCATTAGTACTACTCTAATTAAATAAGCACTTTCTTATTATGATTGTGCTGGGAAATGCCTTTTAAAAATTATTCGATTCAGACAAATTGGAAGGAATTTTGTAACGATTGTCCCTAGACATATTCCCTGGGATGTGGTTGAGGGTAAACTGACTAGAACAAAATACTTTTCTGAAAATACATCCACTTACACCCTTTGCCATCATAAATACAAGTAGCTTAATTTATAATTACTCAGTTAATGAGATGAGCAACAGAAAGTATTCATTTAATGAGAAATGCTAATTTTCAAATATTGAGCCATTTGTGCCTTATTAAACACTAATAGAAATGTCCATATTCCCAATATAAAGAAATGTCATAAAAAGAAATCAAATTATTCCACAAATCACGGAGCAATTCTACCTTTAAAAGGCAGGATTAACAGCATATTTTGAAATAATATTGAAAATTTAAAAGGTGGCTTTTTTCCTATTAAATGTACCTAATTTTTATATGAATAAAAAACATATATTTGAGAGAAAATGTTAACTACAAATGGACTTCAACATTAAGAATATTCTATTGATAGAATTGGTAAACCATAGCATAATACTATTGGTTTTAAATATATTTAACTAAGGAGATAAAAGACCTCTACAGGGAGAACTATGAAACACT
>VBSM01003143.1:30798027-30865561 GCA_008086735.1 Cheirogaleus medius
TAATGAGTGAGATGTGCAATGTTTGGGGGATGGTCATGCTTGAGGCTCTGCCTTAAGGAGGGAGGGGAGTCGTGGGCAATATACGTAACCATAATATTTGTACCCCCATAATATGCTGCAATTAAATAAATAAATAAATAGAAAATACCAGAAAGGCAATGTTAAGAAAATACACATTTTAAAACGTTCAGAGTCAGGGAAAACCAAACAACATTTTGTTTCCTCAAACATTACATGATATTTTTAAAAAGCAAGGATAGTGGTTACCTTTGCCAGTAGTAGGAAAATCATATAGTGAAGAAATAATCAGTAATGAAATGTCTCCCAACAAAGAAAAGTACAGGACTGGGTGGGTTCACCTCTGAATTTTACCTTCAACGAAATAATAGCAATTCTCAAACTATTCCAAAAAAACTGAAACAGAGGGAATGCTTACTAAACTATTAATAACCCTGATACTAAAACAAGATAAAAGACACAACAATAACAATTAAAACAAAACAAAACAAAACTATGGGCCAATATTCCTGACAAACATAGACACAAAAATTCTCAATAAAATGCCTGCAAACTGAATCCAACAGCATACTAGGAAAATAACACGCCATAATCAAGTGAGATTTATTCCAGGAACATAAGTATGTTTCAATATATGCAAATCAATAAACAACATATATCACATCAATAGAATGAAGGACAAAAAACAGGTCATCTCAGTAGCTGCAGAAAAATCTTTCAATAAAATTTAACATCACTTCATGATAACAACTCTTAATGAATTAGGTGTAGAAGGAAAGTACCTTAACATAAGAAAGGCCATATGTGACAAGCCCACATCTGACATCTTACTGAATGGGGAAAATCTGAAAGCTTTTTCTATAAGAACTGGAACTGATAAGGATGTCCACTCTCACCACTCTTCTTCAACATAGTATTGGAAGTCCAAGCCACAGTAACTAGGTAAGAGACAGAAATAAAGGGCATGCAAATTGCAAAGGAGGAAATCAAATTGTTCTTGTTTACAGATGACATGATCTTGTGCAAGAAAAACCTGAGGACTCTCCCAAAAAGCTCTTAGAACTGATAAACACATTCAGTAAAGTTGCAAGACGCAAAATTAATACACAAAAATCAGTAGCATTTATATACATGAACAACGAACTATCCGAAAAAGAAATCAAAAAGACAATCTCATTTAGAATAGCCACCAAAATATTTAAAATACCTAGGAATAAATTTAATGAAGGAAGTGAAAGACCTCTGTATGGAAAACTGCAAAACACTGATGAAAGATAATGAAGGGATAGAAACAAATGGAAAGACATTCAATGCTCATGGATTAGGATAATTAGTATTTTTAAAAGGTCCATACTATCCAAAGTGTTCTACACAGTCAATTCAATCCCTATCAAAATCCCCAAATTTAACATGCCTTTTATCATGGAGATGTTAAATTTTATTTTCTCACAGAAATAGAAAAAAAATCCCAAAATTTGCAAGGAATCCCAAAAGACCCTGATAGCCAAAGCAATCCTGAGCAAAAAGAACAAAACTAGAGGTAACAAATTACTAGACTTTAACATAAACTTCAAAGCTATAGTAACAAAAACATCATTGTACTGGCATAAAAACAGACATATAGAACAATGGAACAGAATGGGGAACCTAGAGATTAATTTGCATATCTGTAACCAATTTATTATGTTTAAATTTTTTACTTTTAATTATTATGAGTATATAATATTTATATATATTAATAGGGTATATGTGATGTTTTGATATAGACATACAATGTGAATTAATGAAATCAGGGTAATTGTGGTATCCATCACCTAAGGTATTTATCATTTCTTTGTCTTAGGAATATTCTAATTCTATTCTTTTAGTTATTTTAAAGTGTACCCTAACTTATTATTGATTATAGTCACTATGCTGTGCTATCAAATATTATTGATTCTATCTAATTATTTAACTATATTTTTGCACCCATTAATCATCCCCACTTTATTCACCCTACCCTGCTACCTATTCCACCTCTGCTAACTATCATTCTACACTCTGTCTCCATGAGATCAATTATTTTTAATATTTAGCACACATATGAGCAAGAACATATGAGGTTTGTCTTCTGTGCTTGGCTTATTTTACTTAACATAATGTTCTCCAAGTTGTTGCAAATGGCAGGATTTCATTCTTTTTTATGCCTATATAATTTGCCATTGTTCTTACATACCATAATTTCTTTCTTCATTCATTTGTTGATAGACACTTAGGTTGTTTCCAAATCTTGTACAGCCATCTGATTTTGTACAACAGTGCCAAGAACACTCATTGGAGAAAGGAGAACCTCTTAAATAAATGGTGCTAGAAAACTTAGATGTCCGTATGCAGTAGAATGAAACTAGATTCCCACTTCTCACCCTATAAGAAATCAACTCAAAATGGAAGAGAGACATGAATGTATACCTGAAACAATAAAAATTCTAGAACAAAACATAGAAGAAATGCTTCATGACATTGGTCTGGGAAAAGATTTTGTGGCGAAGACCTCACAAGCACAGAAAAAACAGCAAAAATAAACAAATGGGATTTTAGCAAACTAAAAAGCTTGTGCATGACAAAGGAAAAAATCAACAGTATGAAAAGTCATCCTACAAAATGGGAGAAATATCTGCAGACTAGTTATCCAACAGGGTTTAATATCCAGAATATATAAGAAACTCAAACATCTGAACAGCAAAAAACCACACATTCCAATTTTTTTAAAAAAATGGGCAAATCGGGTAAATAGACATTTCTCAAAGAAGATATTCGAATGGCCAACATATATATATATATAATGCTCAACTTTGCTAATCATCAGGGAAATGCACATAAAAACTACAGTAATGAACATGATCTCACCCCAGCTAGGATGGTTGTTACCAAAAAGACAAAAAATAACAAATGCCGGAGAGGATGCAGAGAAAGGGGAACTCTTATACACTATTGGTGGGAATGTAAACTAGTATAGCCACTATAGAGAGAAGTATGAAGATTCCCCAACAAACTACAAATAGTACTGTCATACGATCCAGCAACCCCACTACTTGGAATGTAATCAAAGGAAAAGAAATCATGACATTGAAGAGACATCTGCACCCCCATGTTTATTGCAGCACTATTCACAATAGCCAAGATATGGAATAAACCTAGGTGCCCAATAGCAGATGAATAGATACAGAAAAAGCAGTATATATACACCAAGAAATACTAGTTATCCATAAAAAGAGAATGTAATCCTGTCATTTGCGGCAACATGGATGGGACTGGAGGATATTGATTTGAGTAAATGAGTAAGGATTAGAATTAAACACCACTGTTCTCACTCATATGTGGAAGCTAAAAAATGTTGATCTCATAGAAGTAAAAAGTAGGACAAAGGATACTAGAGGCTGGGAAGGGTAAAGAAAATGGAAGGATAGAGAGAGACTTGTTAAAGGATACATAATTACAGCTAGATAGGAGGAATACATTCTAATGTTCCATACCAATGCAAAATGAATAGAGTTAACAATAATATATCATATAGTTTCAAATAGATAGAAGGACAGTGAATGTTCACAACACAAAGAAACGATAAACGTTTGAGATGATGGATAGGCTAATTACCCTATACCTTATATAGAGGGTAATTTGATCAAAATACATTATATATACCAATATACCACTATGTACCCCAAGAGTTGTACAATTATTATTTGTCAATTAAAAATTTAAAATCAAATAAAAGCACTTAAGGTTAAAAAAGAATATAAGAAAATGCAAGCTATAAGTAATGTTCCAGTTCTTGGATTGGGTAGTGATTCCATGGGTCTTCATGATATTATTTGAAATTCTGAAATTAAAAGAAGTAAAATAAATGTGTGATCAATGATAATAGTATTCTATGAGTCATATGTTATGATTGATCTAATTTGTTCCTCCGAAGCACAATAAATAAATAAATATATTTAATTGGATATTTTTCCTAGAGAAAAATAAAAGTAATTGTCAGAAAACATTTACTGAATATCCATCTGGCAGCAATTTTAGTATAAATTGCAGTATTCTAATTGTTGCATTATTAAGGTGTCATATAAAACATCCTTATATGTAGTAGTAAATTGTGTGTAATATTTCCATGTAAATTTAATATGAATATATATAATCTTTGGGGAACATAATGAAAATATTCTATAGTTATATACATATCATATATATAAATAACAAGCAATTAAGGAGTAATATATGAATTATGATTTTATATATCATGTTTTTCCTAGTTTATTCACAATGTAAGAGAAAGTACTGATCTTAGATAGAAGATAATTCTGGTTTATATTTGCATCTCTATTTCTTGAAGCAAAATATTCTCAATTCATCTCTTTCTTATTAATTAACTCCCCAAAACCACTGGTGAATAGATATGTAAATAGTTTGTCTTGAGGTCTAGTGTCTACAAAAATGAATGTTAATTATTAAAGTTATTTTGATTTTCTTATTTTGCTTAGACCAAACATAGTAATATTTTTAAAAGATCAATCAGAGCCTTATGAAGAAGAAATAGTAAACACCAAAAATGACCTAAGAAATTTAAATAAATTCTTAGTAATAATATTCCACTACATGTTCTATTTGTTTTCTATATATATCAGAAGAATTAAATTATCAATATTACAAGCCCATAGTACTCACTGGGCAATATTCATAGTTCATAGGTTTGAAATTATCTTACTTGTTTTCATTGAAATTTTATTGGGACAATTAATAATTCATATACACTTGTAAGACATCATGTGCATAGATCATATATACCTTTTTCTTAGTTTCCTTTAATGGCAAAAACTTGCAAAAATTATAGTACATTATCCAGGATATTATATCAGGATATTGTTGATACAATCTACAGCTATTATTCAGATTTACCCAGTTTTACTTGTAGTCAATTGTGTGTGTGTATGTATATGTGAGTGAGCTTGTATGTATTTAGTTCTATAAATTAATATCATATGTGTAGGTTGGTGTATCCACCACCACAATCAAAGCACTAAATAGTTCCTATAGTACAGGATCTTTTTTATTGGCTTTTTGTCACTTCACCAAAGCCACCTTCTCACACCCCCTAGCCACAGTCCTAAACCCTGTCAAACACTAATCTGTATTTTTCTCTATTTCTATAATTTGTAATTCAAGAACACTAAATAAATGAAATCATATACTATAAAATCTTTTGGGACTGACGTTGTTCACTCAGCATAAATATGTGTATCAATAATTTGCTCCTTTTTATTCCTAAGTGTCCCATTGTATGAATGTACCACAGTATGTTTAATTATTCACCTAATGAAGGACTCGGGATATTTTCAGATTTTGGCTATTACAAATTGCTGTGAATGTTTGTGTACAGATTTTCATGTGAACATATTTTCAATTCTCTGAGATAAATTCCCACAGGTACGATTGCTGAGTCATATCCTATTAATTGTTAAAATTTAACTAATTAATAAAAAACAATATGTCATCTTTATTAGTCAGGATAGACTAGGTTATGATACAGTAATAAACAACCTTCACATTTTCATGGCTTAACAAAATAAAGGGTAATTTCTCAAGCACAATGCATGCCCAAAGACAGTGAGAGAGACAGATCTGTTAATTAAGATCACTCAAGAACCCAGATTAATGGAGGGTCCATCTTCAAGGCTTACTTGCCAAAGCATGGGCAAAGTGACTACTGGTTCCTAAAGTTATCACCTGGAAGGAATCTAATAAATTTTTGTTCTTATATATAGTGAAAATGCAACAAAAAGGGGATGGGAGAGCACTCAAAGAATATTTTTGAATAGCAATAATAATTACTATTCATGGGCAACTAAACTTTAAAAAAACTATTCAAACCTTGTTATTTGTCATATATCTTTCACTGTATTTTTCTGAAATCCCTCAAATGATATTTGTTTCACAAAGAAAGTATAAACACTTGGTAGCATTTCCTCTCCTGTGATTTGTGAGCCTTTATACAGAGAGTTATCAGGGAAATCTCTAACACATTCTGATCCTGACAGAGATGTATATTTTGGGGGCAGCAAATTATGCTCTACCCAAATATCAGTGCAATAAAAAGCATTAGCACAGCCAAACATTCTTCAGTTCAATAATTCAACACCTGCTACATCTTGGTGGCCTAGATGTAGTCCTACCTTAGAAAAAACAAGTTTATTTTTTAAAAAAGATATTCACTTATTCTTTTAAAATATTTCTTATTTACATAGTTGTCCAAATTAAGAAATATTGGAACTTCAGGACTTATATAGTTTTATATTTTTTCTCTTTCATTAGAAGTCCAATAAAAATGTTTTTTCTTGTAGCTAAGTAGATAATAAATATAAACACACACTAAATTCAGGAATATGGACATAAAAGTAGCTATTGAAGTAACATTGAGGAGTCTAAAATACCACTAGAGCAAGAATAAATCCAAGGGCCAAGGGATATAAAGTGATAAGGACCTAGGGCAAGTCAGTATTAAAATTTGGGGAAAAATGTTTTACTATATCCCCAGAAATATTAAAAGTCACCAACAAAGGGGAGTAATTTAAACTCAAAAAAATGAATACACACACATATACACACACACATATTTAAATTAGAAGATTATTACGGCTAAGACATTAAAGGAATTTCTAAAATATGTTGTTAAAAATTGGCTAAACTGATTGCAATCTTCAGTAAACATATAATTTCAACATTCAGTGAAAGAGGAAAGAAACATATTATTAATAAAACGCAAATGGATTTTTGCCAAATCATGCTTAGTTAGAATAGAAGGCCTGGGATAGTTGCAATGATATTTCATTTAATAAGGCAAAATTTAATTATAGATATTGAGGATCGTAATACCTGCTTAGTTTTCAACAATTATGAAATTTCAATTATTTATAGACTCACAGGCTGCATCTAAATGGGTTCAAAACAATTCACCTGAGTAGAGAGATAGACAGAAATAGTGGGAATGGGGAAAGGACAAGGTACGGAAAGAGAGAAACATTCATGAACGTGTGCACACAAGAATTTAATTAAATTTTTTGTTTGTTTTTTTTCTTTTCTATTTTTCTTTTTTATTTCAGCATATTATGGAGGTACAAATGTTAAGGTTACATATATTGCCTTTACTCCACCTGAGTCATAACTTCAAGCATGTGCATCCCCCAGATGATACACAGCACCCAATATATGTGTATATACTCATCACCTCTTCCCTCCTCTCATCTGTCCGATACCCGATGAATGTTACTACTAAATGTGCACATAAGTGTTGATCAGTTAATATCAATTTGATGGTGAGTACATGTGGTGCTTGTTTTTCCATTCTTGGGATAATTCACTTAGTAGCATGGGCTCCAGCTCTACCCAGGATAATACAAAATATGCTACATCACCATTGATTTTTGTGGCTGAGTAGAACTCCATGGTATACATATATCACATTTTATTAATCCACTCATGTATTGATGGGCACTTGGGTTGTTTCCACATCTTTGCAGTATGAATTGTGCTGCTATAAACATTCTAGTGCAGATGTCTTTTTTGTAGAATGTCTTTTCCTTTGGGTAGATGCCCAGTAATGGGATTGCTGGATCAAATGGTATTCTACTTGTAGCTCTTTGAGGTATCTCCATAATACTTTCCACAGAGGTTGTACTAGTTTGCAGTCCTACCAGCAATGTATGAGTGCTCCTATCTCTCTGCATTCACACCAACATTTATTATTTTGGGATTTTTTGATAAAGGCCATTTTCACTGGAGATAATTGATATCTCATTGTAGTTTTGATTTGCATTTCCCTGATGATTAGAGATGGTGAGCATTTTTTTGTATGTTTGTTGGCCCTTAGTCTATCTTCTTTTGAAAACATTCTGTTCATGTCCTTTGCCCACTTTTTGATAGGGCTGTTTATTTTTTTCTTGCTGATTTTCCTGAGTTCTAAATAGATTCTAGTTATCAGCCCTTTATCGATGTGTAGCATGCGAATATTTTCTCCCATTCTGTAGGTTGTCCGTTTGCTCTCATGATAGTTGCCTTGGCTGTGTGGAAGCTTTTTAATGTGATCATGTCCCATTTATTTATTTTTCCAAACCAATTACTTAGTAAAAATATGTTTTAATAAATAATTTGTTTGGTTAAATTCTTTTTTCTAAAAAGCCTGACTGGACAACATCTAACTCATCCTGTTGTCCCCCTTGGCTACATAGCTTGATCCTTATGTCTTCTAAAATTTTACTACCTTGGAATTCATTCATGCTTATAATTTAATTTGTATGAAATTAGTAATTGTTACCATAGCTTAACATCTCTTCAAATACAGGAATTGCTAAGATTTATCAAGAATGTAACATTACCAATACAGCATGAGAAAACAACCAGGCATTGTGCATTTTAAGTGAACCATAATAAGGTATTTCTTTTGTCTAGGATAGTGTGCAACTAAATTCCAGAAACATTAAAACCTATTCTTGTAAAGTATATGGCTCATTCCATTGCACATAAAACTGAATCACTAAAGTATGCTGAGTGATCAATAAAGTTTGTGGCTCCATTTGTAAAGTGTGCAAAAATGAAACCATTTCACCATTTGGTTCAGTGAGTTAAGTACATAATAGTTCAAACAGTATTTTATGCATTTGAAGTCAAGCATATTGCACATTGCAATGTAGTCAACCATGAAAACATGCTATTTCAGTGATTAGATAAGTATTAAACTTGAAATAAAATTAGTAATTTGGACAGAAAATTACACAAGATGCTAGTTAGTCACTGAATTTCTTTTATCTGTCTCCATCTTTTAAAAACTTTAAATATCTCAGCATCTCTTATATACATAGCACTTTTTTTGAAAGCAACTTGCTTATTACTGATAGCAGCCATGAAAAATGCATTTATTATATTTTTAAAATTACAACATATATGGCAGAAATGCATGAGTTTGATACACAAAATTGTTTTACATAAATAACTAAAATCACGCTTTAAAAATCTGGTTATTTACATGTATGTCCAAGATCAGTAATTATTTCTAATACAAAGGAATGATAACATGGTACATTATAAGGTAGGTTTTTTTTTAAAAAAAAAAGAATCCCTTTTTTTCAGTTGATTTTCTATGTGACTGTGGTTATAAAATGAATGTCTCTTTTAAGTGAGGGTTTTAGAAGGTGTTTTTTTTTTTAGAGACAATGGTTTAGAGAGTTCAGAGCTTCAATAACCACACCACCCGAAAATACTGGTATTAAGGGCAAGACATCTTTTCTATTAGCAAGCGGTCAGTGGAATGGTTAGTAACAGATTTAAGGAAGAGAAGATTCAACTGAACAGAAGTTTATGCTCTTCTGCTACTTGGTCAAGACTGGGCATAGAAAAGAAATGTAAAGCAAGATCCTTTTCTTATGGGGCCTGCCATCTTTTGGAGAAACAATATTACATACAGAAATAAAACAATATGAAACATTACAATATAATTGCAATGCCATAATATATATAAAAGCAACAGGTGCTCTGACATTTCATAAATGGTAAATACTTTGTGAAGTTTGTGTGACTTGAAATATAAACAGGATTGGGAAAAAGGAAATGAGCAAGAGGTTATAAATAAGAAAGAGAAAATTTACAGACTGATCCTGGTACTTGGAAGGGGAAAAGAAAAGGGACTGTGAAGGAGTATTGGAAGCTAAGTAAAGGAAGTATTTCAAGGGACAGGGAGTGGTCACCTATGCCTAAATAGGGCTAGGACATTGTGTAAGATGATGACTGAGAGGCAATCATTTTATTTGGAAAGCTGGGGGACTTACACAATCTTAATATCACTCAGATGGTAAAAGACTGATTGAAATGACTTACGTATAGAAGGAGGTCCACGGACATGGAGATAGGATGTATGCACTTCTTTTTTTAAGTTTTGCTGAAAAAGGAAAGGAGAAATTCAAGAGCTAGAGTGAGGTGAAATAAATCAGATTTTTAAAAGATAGTTAATAGTATAAGTTACTTTAGGCTGAAGTAAATAATCCAATATAGAGTAAAGACGCATGGTGCTGGGGAACTAAGAAATCTTGGCAGATGAAAAGTATTTAAGTGAAACACGGTGGGATTCAGTGCACAAATGGAGTGGTGTCTGCCCTTCTCAGTGAGAGCAAGGATTGTTCATTTGGTGTATCTGAAGAGAAGCCAGAGGATACTGTTTGTGTAGATACTAGGGGAGTCATTGTTTCCATGGAAGTAAAATAATGTAGTTCTAATCTGATTATTTTCATTTTCTCACTAAATATACAAAGCCAATGGAGAAGGGAACAAATAGGGAAGAGGAAAGAGACCAGTAAAGGAAGATAGAGAAGCTGGCAAGCAAAGGAGGGATTGTCTATTGAACATAGACATGATTTATTTACACAATATTTTGGAGAATAAATAAAATTGAACAAAATTGATTACAATAAAACAACTTGAACACATTAATAAAATGATCAGAAATGCAATTTTTTTATATCAGTGGAGTTCCATGGAGTTCAATGCATATAACCAATTTCTACACTCTCGAAGAAGAAGGAGAAGAAGAGGAGGAGGGGGAGGAGGAGGAAGGAGAAGATGAGGAGGAGGAGGAAGAAGAAGAAAAAAAAAAGATTCGTTTTACTTGTAGCTTACTTCATTAAAATATTCTTCATACACCATTTGGAAGGCAAACCTTTAGGTAATATTGCAGGATGTTAAATTCATTTAAATACAAATAACATATGCCATATTTGCATTAACAAGTTAACCCAAGTTCATCCTACCTGTGGGGCTTTTACATGTTACAAAAAGGACAGATAAGCAAAATCTTGGTAAGTATTGAGCTTCAAGTCTCGAAATGTAATATGAAATGTGGAAAGACAAATGCCTTTTCTTTGATCTCTGTAGGAATTTGGGGCTGAAATCTACATCAGCAGCTGGTCTGTGAACTGTGTCTTGTGTAATGAATAGATTCATGGTGAAATCCTTTAGGCTTGTTAGCTTCTTTTCTATTGAATAGGGATGCCTCTGGGGTAACTTGATGGTCCACAAACATGAACACTAAAAATGAAATCTTTAGATGGCTAAGAAAGAAGAAAAAGAACAGTGAAATATAATAGTATACCTGGCTATGCTATTCCTTCCAAGCAACAAATCAAAATTCTTCAGGCTGTATTTAAGTAGAAGGCAGCCTGATTAATTCAAGATAGGCACCAATAAGCTTGACCAAACTCATAGTTTTCTGACATATGAAATGCAATTGGTGTGAATTGGAATATTTTGTATTCTTTCAATCTTTCATAATAATTCTGTTGTAAGGCTAACCTTCCCTCATAATAATATCCTACTGATGGGTAAATCTGTGAACATGAGAATACAGGGGCATAAAAGTTAGGGCACAGTTATCACGGGTGGCTATACTCGTACTGTTGTTTAGGAGATGTTAAAAGGCCTTCATGAAAACATTTGATGCCCCATCTGGATACCTGCTACTAATACTCCTAGAATCACTGTGTTATGCTTAGTATGCATCTGTTCATTGTATTTCCAAAAAGCCACCACTGCAATATTAATACTTGCATCAGTAACACTATTGTACAAATACACTCATATATAATTAGATAAACTTAGAAAAAATGAGATGCACATTAATCTTAAGAGATAATCATCCTTGGAAAGTTCCTGAAATGGCTATTAATAACTTCAAAAGTTTTAACAAGTTTAGAAACTTTCGTTCCTGAAAGAACAAATCTGAGATGAGTTTTTATAATCAGATTTTAAAAAGTAAATTCTAGACTGATATTAGAAAATATGTTTGTTTTAACTCACTACTTGCTAGATTCTCTCTGTTGTCTGCTTGGAGTCACTGATTAAAGGTCAATTTGTTGCATTAGCAACAAGGGAAAATTTAATCTTTAGAGAGCCAAAACCAAGTAAAACAAATATAGTCACCCTGCAGTTTCTGCACTGCATCATCTACACATTCCATTTCACTGTGGGAGATAGATACAGATGTTTATATCATCTGTATCTCTGTGTCTATGTCTATATCTATCTATATATCTACATATTATATCTTTTACTTATAGATTTATATCTTTATAAAGATCTTTATATCTTTATAAAGCTACAAGTAAAGGTTAATTCTTTACCCATTATATCTTTAATGGTGAACCTGTAAAGATGAATGCTTAGATGTGTCATTGAAACAATTTTAAATGGTCTAAGAAATATGACAGAGACAAACAAAAATTATATAAAATCCAAACATCAAAAGTAAATAGTCCCTTCTTTGTATTGCCAATATGGAAAAAGGAAATTTTCATGATTTGGCTAAAATAATAAACAATAAATTTTATCCCCACCCTGATAAACCTAAATATGAATTTCCCTATGATATTCCCTGTTTTCATTGATCATTCTTAAACTTTTAATCCTATCCAGGGCTGATATATCAAAACCAAACTGAATAAAGTATAAAATATTCATAAAAACTGAATAACTATCTACTGTAAATTCCATAAACACATGAAAGTGTTTATGTTTCTTCAGTATTATATTCTCAGAATATAACACAGTACTATAATTATAAGTAAATATTACTTATTATATTTGCTATATAATAAACATATCTTGAATAAATATATGAATTAGTAACTTTCATTTTGCACTTATTCCTCACAATAAAAATTTTCTCAGGAACAGAATGACAATTTTTATAAGTATATCACTGTAAAAACTTGTGTTCATAAAAGTTAAAAGGCATGCCTCAAATAATACAAATAATAATTTACAGAGGCTCAATTCTGATTGCAAGTCTAGTATTCTTTGCACCATGTTGTAGCTGCCAGTGACTCCTAGGTGTTCGGGTTCCTAAATTCTTACATTAATTGAGAACTTCTCTATCCCAAGAAGTCCTCTAAGTATTTTCAATGTGCTAATTCATTTAAATATTATTAAAATCTATATGTTGACATTATTCTTACCATGTTTTACAAATTGTGGGACTCAGTTATGCTAACTCACTCCACAGCTCAGAGGTTGAATATTTTTATTATGCTTTATTTTAAAACAAGAATTCAATGTAAGAATTAGAAGGCAAGATGAGGTTGGTGGACAAAGACATTAAGAGAAAAAAGAAACTTTATGCTTCCTTCTCTATTTACCTTCATTTGGATGGATTTTCCTACTCACAATTCCTCTTTCTCCTCCCCCTACAACCTGGCTAACACGTTATACCCTGCAGAGAGTTGTAGTGAAGTTAACTTACTATTCTTGAAGAGTGGTGTGTATTCCATGTACTTGAGAAAACAAAGGAAAAAAAGAATAAACTATATTGCCAAATAAAGCATATAAATTATTATGTTTTTAGGAAATTAACATACAATTTGAAACAGAGATTTGTAAAGAACAGGAATCTAGGCTAAATAACAAATTAGTTAACTGCAAAAGTTAACACATCTCCCACCCATATATACAGGACTATTCATGTAAAGTTAATATGCAATTTGCATGTATGGGTGTGCATGTACATGTGCATATTCAGAGAGTCTTTCTGAGTTATGTGAAATTCATTATTAAAGAACTTCCTCTTTTTGTCAGAAAATTCCTAAGAACATCTGTTCTAGTTGGTTTGTCTGCTGAACCAAAACTTACTCATTTGTGACCAGCCATGACAGGTGCTGAAATCTCAACTCCTCTAACACACAAAATAGGTTCTCCTGCCCCAGATAGGGTGCGCAAAAATATGCTGCAAGTGATTGTGATGCATGAAATTGGCAGAATACCTGAGAATACTGCCTAAATAGTGAGTTTTCTGTCATTAAAATTAGGTAGAGAGAAGACTTATTCTTCATACTCTCCCCACACATTTAACCTAAGACAAAAAAATGTTTTCCCTCTAGCAAACCTGTCCACTGATTTGTATAAATATCCTTCACAGTGAGAACTAAGCTCGAGAGGAAGTGTAGGGTGTCCCACACTCCTAGATTTGTTACCATCTGTTGATTCCAAAGTTTAAATTATTCACCAATCGTTTGGGAAGCTATTCACTCTTCTTTCCTTCTGCTTCTGTCCAGGAAACTTAGTCATCAATGAAACTAAGAGTGTACCACTTTTTTCTAAACTTGTTTTTCTTATACTATATATTAAAGCTCAATTTATTCAAAAAATATATTGGCCTATTTTTTTCTGTTTTTCATTTTTTTCTTACCATATTTTTACAGTATTTCCATTAAATCACTGGTATTTTTCAAATTAACCTTTAATCATTGTAACATATTCTGAGTCCCTCTATAAAGTGTCTGACATAGGTTTCTATTTGGTTGTTGGCATTTCAAATTAATTCATAACAGTTATTTATATATTCTAGATGTTACTTTCATTAATTAAACCTTTTGCTAATATCTTCGACTTTTTATGACTTCTATTTTTATTTCTATTTTAGTGTCTCTTGACAATTAGAAGTTCTTGAATGTAATGCTGTTCAATTTGTTAATTATTATATGTATGGTTTGTGTTCTTTTCCCATATTTAAGAAATTCTTCACAATATCTCTCTGTCTTGCAAATATATTAATACATTTTCCCTTAGTGTCTTCTGAGAACTATAGAGGTGCTATAGTTTTGTTTTTTCCATTAACATCTAATCTACATAAAAATGATTTTTTTTTTTTTGGTCTCATTACTTTCTTTCTGCTCTGATCTACACAAAAACAGTATCATTCATAAATATTTATAAGAATTTGGGATGGTATTTGTACATTCTATTTTGTTTCATTGAACTTTTGTTATTTATCCATATAATAATTCCCCTTAGATGTAATTACTATATCTATATAATAAGTCTTCAAATCAAGTAGGGTATGTATTTCTTGTTCTCTTTCAGTAATTTGTTTCATTTAGCTCCCTGAATTTCTTTAAATATTTTAGAATCACGTTGTCAAAATCCATGAAAAGTCTTTTGAGATTTAACAGCATAGATTTCTATGAAATCTGTTAATCAATTTAAGAAGAGTTGATAGCTATATTTATTCTTTGTTTTTGCCCAATAATGAGGTGTATATAATTGTAAATATTTAGCTCATCTTTAGTGTTTTCAATGCAGTTTTATAATATTTTCATAAAAGATATTTATTTCTAGGCATATCATTGTATTTTTTAATTTATTTTTTTCAGCATATTATGGGGGTACAAATGTTAAGGTTACATATATTGCCCTTGCCCCCCCTCCTTGAGTCAGAGCTTCAAGCGTGTCCATCCCCCAGTTGGTGTGCATTGCACTCATTATGTATGTATATTAAGTACAATTTCTAACTGGAGGTGGTTTAAAACTTTTTTTATGAGTTGATTTTGCATCCAGTAACCTAACAAAATACCCACATTAATTCTAAAAACTTGCCTGTGGTTTTTTGTTTGTTTTGCCTTGTTTACTACGTCATGTGAAAACAATGAAGGTATAATTTTTTTTTCTTTAGGAAGCTTACTATTTTGCTTACAAACTCTTAAGATTCTCTAATATAGTGTGAAATAGAAGTAGTGATAGTGGGCACTCCAGATTTTTTCTGGATTATTAAGTAATGTTTTTAACATTTTGCTAGTAAATATCCTATTTATTGAAAGGATGTTCATGTGCAGAAATACATAGATTTTATAAATTTATGAAATTTTCATAGTATTTCTAATTTGCTGATTTCTCTTTCTAAATCATGAACAGGTGTTCAAACTGACCAAAACAATTTTAAAATGTAGTGTGTTTATCATACTTTCCTTTCTTTAACGCAGTGAATTACTTTAACCAACTTTTTAATACTAAAACAATTTTAAATTCTGGGAATAAATCCAACAAGTATACCTTTTAAAAATAATCTGTAGATTCAATATATTTATATTTTCATTAGGAATTTTATAAATGGATCCGTGATTTTAATTTCTTAACTATATTTATTTGATAATATATCAAATTTATGTGTGCCCCATAAAATGGGGGGAAATTCATCATTTTATTATTCTTGGCATCATTTAGCATAAGACTGAACTCATTATTTCCTTAAATATTTAAATATATAATATTTACTATGTCTTATGACTAGAAATATTTACCAACTGTTATGCATATGGTCCCCAATAGCTACCCAGATTGGGAAGGTCCTAGGCTCATTTCTTACTTCCAATGTTCATAAGGCTCTCAAAGCAGAGGATAAAGATCTTCAGGGTTTGAAAGAATTCTTTAATATGATTGTCGGCTTTAGAGAACCCTTACTTATGTATTCCTGTTTTCACTTTACTTGAAGAATCTACAGATTCCTTCATTTTATGTTAGCAAAGAGATTTGTTTAAAAAGGTATGTTTGTAAAATGTCTTATAGCTTTTTTTTCCAGTTTGGAATGTCATTCAGAGTATATATTTTCTCTGACATTATTACTTTATTTTTTCAGTTTGACTAATAGACATTGTTTTGATTTTAGGTTGACCATCAATGAATAAGAGATCCCAAAACTCAAATATAAGTTTCCTTACAACCCAGTCTTTTTGCAGGTTGTTAATGATGTGTTAATATAAGGCATTAACTGTACATTAATTGAATTTAAATTATAATCAGATTTAAAATGGCCCTGTGATGCCTTACCTATTGAAAAAGAGAAAATCTTTCTGAAATGTGGATCTTTCTCTCTACCCATATTTTTCAGTCTGGGCAAGTTAAGGCTGTTGTATAATAGGCACACCTAAATTCTTGTGAATACTTACATGTATTTCTCTATTCTTGGTTATCCATTCATTCTAAAATATCACACAGAGAGGATCCAAGTAGTGAAAAATGAACTTGTATACTGCTGTGATAATTCCACCTGCTTTGTTGGAAGCATAAAAAGCTAGTATTATGACAGAGTGCTAAAAATAGCTAATGATCCAGTTTTTTTGTTGTTGTTTTTTATTTCTCCCAAAATGTGCTGTAATGTAGAGCTTGTAACAGAGAAGTTCTGAGGTGATTTTTTTTTTCACTCTACTCAAGAACCACATTAATTATCTCCTGACTTAATCTGTGCCTATAAGCAGTATCTCCATTTTGCTGCTTCCATTAACAGAGTAATTAGAAAAGCTATCATGGTCTCTAGACTCAAACTCTTGTAAGTATTTGAGACTTTGCCTCATAAAATGTTTAGTACAGGACAAATCACCCTATTTTAAATAGAGAAAACATCTCAAAATATGCCTCTTCTGATCCTCATTGCCAACATCTCAGGTTTGTTCACTACTGCTGTTTATGAGTGTCAGGTTCAAGTTCATGTCATGTTTCCTGGTTCTTGGTTCCCAGTACTGAAGAATGGTTACTGGTACTGAGTCGTTGGAATGCATGAGCAAGCCAAACAAGGAATAAACAAACCAAACAGCAAGACTTATTAAAGCACAGTACATTCCAGAGTGGGAATGGGTCTCAGTGGGTAGAGAAGACTCTGGGTTTTTAACACATTTCTATTTTTATGTCTATATCTTATCATATGCTAAATGGTGAGCTGACTATTTGTTTTGATGGGGAGATGAGGGGTAGAGATTTCCTGGAACTGGGGACCCTCCTTTAACTTGTCTTTCTAGGGGTTGCCATTACATTTGTAAACTGTCATTGTGTGGGTGGGTGTGATATTTACCATGTTAATGAGAATAGTTCCCCTAAGTTGCTGTCAACTTGCCTGTATGCATGTCTCGAGGTATTTGTTTCTGCAGTTGGGCGGTTTCTTCCGTTTGTGGTTCTCTTACCCTCCTCTAATTAGCTGGCAACAGTATTTCTACCAAATCTCCCTCCTCCGCCTCCGCACCTGTTTCCCCTTCCTCCTGGTCTCTACCTAGTATGATTACAGTCATTAGTACTAGTTAAGCTCAGAAGTAATCATGCTCTGAATCTTATTTTTTGAACATTAACTCAATATTTTAAAAATGACTTTGTGGTACTTGTTTGAATGGACAGAAAAGGATACACCATAAACTATGTGTCAGTGTAGTCAAGAGTTATGATTAGATATGTTAACATGCTGTTGAGAATTCATTTAAGAAGCATAGTTATATATTTCTATGCATTGTTTTACTACTTCACTGGAGTTAAACAGAATATATTTCTTTTTGCCTTATTTTGATGGGAAGGGGCATATATCTCTTCGTGAAAGTTAGAAAAAAAACGCCAAAATTAAAAACATAATAAGCTTAAGTTGTAGGTGGAAAGTGTATATATTAATTTAAAGTTACATATTTTTGCCATGTTAATTAATAATCACCCTATTTTTCTATTATTTTTTCTGTCTTTAAGTTATGATTTTTATTTACACATTTTTAATGAACATGATGTGTTCAAACAGTGGTCATTTTCATCCGCATCAACAATAGGTCTAGATTCAATAAATAAAGAACTAAATATCAACTAGCCGGACTCAAATAGAATTTCTAATTTGAAATATATATTTGTAAACATGTAAATAATGTTTATAAATTGACAAGACAAATTAAAAATACCACTGAATCAGAGGACTATAATGTCTTGAGGGTTTCTTACTCGCACCTTTTCTGTCTGTCATTTAAAATTTCTCAGTCAGGACTCTACAATTCCCGTCAACTTGAAAAGTACCCAGAGTCTGAGCTCTCCTGATAGTGCATTAAGCCTGAGGCAAGCCCACACTCTAAAACAGGCTGCTTCAATTTTATACTCCATTTAACAATTTTTTATTTTATTTTTTTAATGTTCAAACTTCATTGTAGTCTGCAGTGTTAAAATTCCAGCATTTACCTGATTTGGGCAATGGGTTTGGATTAAATACTCACGAAAGGTAGTTTGGCTTCAATGCCTAAGGGATGAAAGCCATTCTGTTTACAACTCTGAAAAACTTACTTGATTTTTAAAACCAAGAACCATAAAGCTACACAAAAGCAAGCCTGGCTTCGAAAAGAGCTACAAAATAATACTCTGAAAATAGTGGGAGCTTCACTAACAGATGGTGCATAGATCATATAATTGATATGCAATGTCAGGGGGAGCTGGCAGGAAAAAAAAGTGTGTGTAGTAGATGTGCATACAAATTATAAAGATATTTAAATTCAGTAAAGCATAGCAAGCAAAAGAATTTTTGCTTCTTTTGGACAGAAGTATGAGTTCTGAGAGATAAATATGAAAATCTAGTATTAGTTTTCTTTTGGAATGAACTTTCAGGTCCTGACAGTTCTCTCAGGGTTTTTTACATGTCTTATGGTCAAGCTGACTCCATAGGCAACCTGTGCAGCTGTATAGAGTCCACAAACAGAAGGACCCCATGCTTGGTTTAATGTTCTGTTGTTGCCATCTTGAAATTCTTCAGAATATTTTTTAAAAAAGAGGTCCCACATTTTCATTTTGTATCAAGTCCCATAAATTACATACCCAGTCTTGACTCTTCTATATCATACAAATTGTATTTTTAAAAAAAAAAAAAAAAGCAATCTGAAAAACATCAATTGGAAGAGGCATCGTTTCTCCTAAGTTGTAGATTGACAGAAATGGGAAGAGAATAACAGAGCCCATGAGTAACCATGGTGAGGTTCTCATGGCTTTTTAGGCTTATCAAAACAAAATGTCTTGCAGTTACTATTCCTCCTATTCTAATCTGAGCTTTTGCGTTTCTGCTATAAATGTATAATTTGTTTGGTGAGAGATGGCATTATTGGATGTTAGGGGCTTTTGAAGCTCTGTTTTCTAAAAATTAAGCAGAGTAATTATCCAATAGATTATCATGGTTCCACATAAAATAAGTAAGATGGTTTATTGCCAGGCATTTATTTTTCAAAAGTAAAGATTCAAATAGAATCTCTTTGCTATAAAAGACAAGCAAGGTGAATAAAACTAATAATAGAAATGGCCCATTTGGCAATATTGAGATTTCGTGATGTAGATAGATTTGGTCAATCCTCTTTGGATGAAATGCATATTTAGGCATATATATCAGTACCTCTCAATTGCGTTGGTAAAGACAGAAGCTGGGGTATGTGCAAAAAGGATGAGGTATTATTGATTCTTTATAAGCTGTATTCATTGAATAACTTTAAGAAGGGACATGTTGATTATATCTCCATGACAGTAATGAAGGTGTTCTATTTTTAACTGAATATGCTTTCTAAGTAGAGTCTAGTAGACCACATTCACCTAAAAAAAACCTAAAACTAAGATTTATTTTATCATTCCCTTGTTAAATTTACATTTATAAATTGTCCTTTTCATGACCACCTCAGGGTTCTGCTTCAATTCAATATTAAGCCATGTACCATCAAATATTAATGAGAAAAGTCAGGTCCATTTATATTTTATGCTGAAATGTAGCCCATTCTTCCATAGTGATAATACAATTACGGAACTAATTTTGAAGCACATGATGGATTTTAAAAAGTTAACTTATCCATAATAGTCTGGAGCCATATGTTATGTAAGATACCAATGGGGGAAAAGACTAATATTAGAGTATATTAACAGTCTAGTATAGGAAAACTTGAGTTAGCATAATGCTATGTAACCATTAAATGTATAATACATATTAATTATTTTCTTCAATATTTTGTTTTCTCCAACATTTCCAACATAGTCTTCCCTTTTTATTCTAAGTAACTAAGAAGTCACTCACAAATTCAGAGGCCATGTTTAGTGAAGGGCGTGGGGATATGGAGTAAGAGCAACAGAAGAAAAGAATTTAATATGCCAACTGTCTCTTTTCTCATCTCTCACTTGCTTCCTTTTATTGCCTCCCTCATCATTCCATCACAATAGTTTTTCCTGAGCTCTTTAAAAAAATACATACTGCAAAATTTAATGATCATTGTTTTTCCACCTTACCCATCATTACCACTAAGTTTCTAAAGACACACTTTTTTTTTCTTTTTTATTAAACTCTTACCTTATCAAACAGGAGAATCTCATTTTTCCTTCCTGTGTCTTTGGCCATTCCTATTCATTTTCCTTGGCAGATTCAGCCTACTCTTTTCATTAAACGAAGGCTTACTCCTGGTCCTTTAACTCTTATTTTTTCATGGAAAATCTCACTCATACTCAGCACTTCAATTATCATTTATATAACAGTGACTCACACATGTATCTCTACACCAATCATCTCTGTGGATCAAATCCATATATTAAACTGGCTCACTGAAACTTGACTTCCTCAAAGACAGTAAAAACATACATGAAACCAAACTCTTCACGAAAAAAAAGAAAAAGAAAAAGGTGTCCTGTTCCAGAATTCCCTTTTTCAACAAATGTTATAAGTATATATCCAATTACAAAAACCTGAAATCTGAGACTCATTCCTTACACTTTTCTTTCCTTACTCCTCATTTATGAAACTTTTCCAAATTCTATGGTTTTGCCTCCTGAATATTTATAAAAAATATTCACTTCTATCTCAGTGACAAACACCCTAGTCCAAACAAACAATTTCTGACCTGGACTAATGAAATAGCTTTATAACTATTAGGTATATGTTGACTTTTGCTAAACCTGTTCTCTAGTGCTCAGAAAGAGCAATGTTTTAAAAATGCAAATTCAATCGTTTCATTTTTCCATTTAAACTATCAGTAGCTACCTATTTTTCCTATGGTCAATGCCAAGATCCTTAACAAGACTACCTTTTAAGACCCTGCACCGCACTAACTGATCTCCTTCCATGCAGCCTGCTTTCAGCGCCATTTTGATACCAAACTCTTTCTGCATTCTGAGCCTTTGCACATGGGTTTCTTCTGTCTGCAGCATCTGCTCAGCCTTCTCATCTCTGTTTTTCACCTGTTTGACTCTCTCATAGTTTCCAGATTTAATCAATCTCAAATATCACTCCTTTATTAAAGACCTCCCAATTGCTCTACTCCAGACTGGATCAAGCCCATCTATTTCACACTGTTGACTGTTGTGACACTATGTAAACAAGATTGTAGCACTGTTCACCTATGGAATTTCACATTGATTTTTAATGATTTTCTTAACATATATACAAAATCTTTTTAATAGGTCAGGCACCCTAACAGTAAATTTAACTGTAACCTACTTTATGAAGACTTTACTCAACAGTTGCTGAATTGTTATTTGAAAGAATAAATTAACTGATAGATATATGAAAGCCAATTTACCCACCTGTTTAGAAATATTTCAATAAGATAAAGCAAGTACTTAAAATAGTTTAAAAAATAGATACAGCTTCTTTGCTTCGTTATTGCTTTCCTTACTGCTCTTCTTCCTTTCTTTCTTCCTTACTCCATTCTTGCCTGCTAGCTTTCTGCCTGCATTTTTTTCTAGTCACAATTAAGGACTTAGCAGAGAGCTTTGTATATCTCAGATGCTCAATAAACTTTGTTAAATGAATTAATGAATCAGAATATCCAATTTTAATTTGGATTTTAACAAATTCTTGTTATATAATTTTGACAAGGTTATTCATCCTCTATGGTTCTCAGCTGATGGTCTGTCAAATCAAATGGGAAATAAGACATCTATTCAAAGAATTCTTTTGGAAACTAAGTGGAAAAAGGAAAATAACTCATAGAAGTATTTTGTAAACTTAAAAGTTGTCACAAATATAATTGTCACCATTATCATTTTTGAATGTCTATTCTGTAAAATATGCAAATCAAAATGAAGCTTTATACAAGAAATGACTTTGTATATTGTATTGTTTTAGTGTTAAACTAAATCTTAACTCTTATGCTATTTCTGTAGAGGTCTCTTATAAAATCGAGAGACATTGTAGTGGATGCTCTAATTATCACAAAATTCCACACAAATCCCACATAATGCAGACGACTCTCTATGGTTTTCTAATCAAAAAATTTAGTTCTTTTGTGAGTTATATGTTCTTTACAGAGCTCCTCAGGCTATTAAGGTTAAAGGTCTTAAGGGAATGCTTCTAAGCCTTCCTAGGGGCAAATAAAGGCAGCTTTCTGGGTAAATCAGGATGTACAGCAGACTGACAGTGTACTCAATTTCCCTTTTTGGGAAACTACATTGAGAGTAAATTCTCAAAAGAAAATAAAGACGAATTTTACTCTGAGTGGAGGCCATTCCCCAGTGTTTTCAAAGGGATTGAAAAAAAAAAAAGAAAATACATATTTCAGAAACTTTGCTGTTTTTCTCAAAAGAATGAGTTATGGTCTGATCATAACGGTACAGTTTATGCAGAAATTCTGACATAAAAATGATTGTATAACTCCGACCTCTGCACTTAACTCTCACATATTATTTTTTTCTATTTCTCATTATTATATACCAATAATTGATTTTAACCAGTCACATGATCTATTTTTGCCATCGTAAAAAGTTTAGGGCATCTCTCCTGTACTATTTCACCATTTTAAGCCTGTTTTTGTTTTTGGGCCCCAATTCTCCTATTTAACTTTTCACATCCCATGTAAATTGACTGCTATTTGGCTAGGAAAGCAAGACAGACAATTATCATGGGGCAATTATCACAGCATCAGAAATGAATGCCCAGTGTACATCTTTAGGTATACTATATAGTTCATATAATGCTAATTTTTGGCTTTTTCTGAATATTCATTGGTAATCAGAGTTTAGATAAAGAGAAGAAATAGTCAATAGATGGTGTAAACAGCAAGAAGATCCTAGGTTTGGAAAAATAAGTGGAAGAAATGTGATCTATTCAAATTCTAATACAGAATAAATTAAATATTAACTAGAGATTAATAGTTTCCTTAATCTTCTCAAAGATATTTTATTTTCAATCTATATTTTCTGTAATTCTCCTATACTGTTAATACAGGTTTACACTGGGCTATTGCCTCCGCAGATATGCAATCAATTAAAAAAAAAATGACATTGTCCCATAGTATTAATATCACAAACCAGACATAAAAACAGATAATTCTTTGATATATATTTAATAGTACTTTAATATTATATGTACACATATTAGGATTTCTACACTTTATTTTTAGCATGCATTTTTATTTATGAAGTTACTATGAATATATTTTATATTAATAAACCTTGTATGACATCATTTTTAAGGCATGATAATATTTAACTTGCAATGTAACAGTACATTTAATTAATTCACTTTTCTTAGAACCTCAGGATGTTCAGGTTTTTCTTTTTTCTTTTTTTTTTTTAATGTATTATATAGACTCCTTAAATTAAACCTTCATTCCTATTCAATACTGTTTTCTTAGGAAAAATTCCTATAGCTAACATTTTGGGGTACTGAGGTAGAATATAAAACATAAGCACTAAATAAATGTTTGTTGAATAAATAATTTAGAGTGAACAAATAAATTATCATAAGAACTGGTACCTTCCTGGATTTCATCCCCTCCCTAAAGAATTAAAAGATAATAGGAAGCAGCCATGACATTGTGATGGTTCCAAAATAGCAGGCTGCAAAATGGCAAGCTATCACTCTATTTTCTTATTAAACATTTCAAAACATGTAGCTGTGCCAAGCAGCTTTGTTTATTAAAACTGGTTTTGCAGCTTTGTTTATTAAAACTGGTTTTGCAAAGTATGTACTGGTATTTAACCTGAAGTGGAGTACAGATACACTTGGAAGGAAAGATGTTCTTTCATTTATTTTCTTTTTTCATGCATTGTTTAAAGATTTAAATAGTAACAGCTGTGAAGATAAATTCTGAAATATGAAATTCTCATTTTCAGATTCACATGACAATAACTAAATAACACTCATATAATATCTAATGATGTTTCTTTTTTTCCATCAAAAATATACAAACTATAAAGAAGAATCTCCCTTTTGAAACTTCACTGTGGGCTGATAAGGTGTTTCAATCACTGTCTTCATAGGAACACACTGCATTAAAACAATACCATGCAATAATTTTTACAGTTTCCAAAACATGCTCCCTAGCTTGTTTTAGCTAATTGCTATGTTATGCAAATCTTAGTGTCTGTCCTCTTACAAAATGTTTGAATATGAGAAACTTTTAAAATTATATATCTATATCTTTATTTATATCTGTGTATCTATTTACATTTCTTTGTAATGTAGAATTTAAATTTATAATGAAAAGTTCCATCAGATTATGTTATATCTGCAGCAATAGTCTATGAGTTTCTTTGCTTATATAATTTTTCATTCATTAAACAAATATTTACTGAATATCACCTATGTTGGCTAGGTGCTAAGAATACAACAATGAAAAAAGCAGACAACATAACAAACCTACTGTTTACAAAGTTGTATTTTAAAACCTGGCCTACACTGAGGTCAAAATGGGTTACCCATATGACATTCACCAAATTGAATTTATCTGATTGGTCACAGTCTTTGCCTATATTTTGCATAATCATTTTTTATATTACTAAGTCAGACTTATCCCATTTTCAGTACTCAGGATGAAGGATATTTCTCTTTGCATCCTTATACTTTCTTAAATTTTATTCCATAATTCTTTTCATGCATTTGTGTGAACCAAATATGGATTTAATAGACTTGCTATTTTAGGATCCATTTGTTAAAATTTCAATTTTCTTTTAAAGGCTCAAATGAGTTCCATGATTTAAAACTAGCATATCATTACTCCCTTATTTTTTGCCTAAAATGGGGTATTCATTTATTTTATATTTAGAACTCAAAAGTGTTATCCTTCATTAATACAGATGCACAGTGCTAATACATAAAAGCTATTGATTAGAATATTTTAAACATTCAAAATAAGAAGAAAAGAACAGCAATTACAAGTTACCATAGTATAAAATAAAAAAATCTTCAACTGAAAACAAGTTTCTACTCAAAAGTCTGTTTCAAGTTGAGGATTCAATGAGTCTGTGATCATTTTGCTTAAAGGTCAACCAAATTAAAATGCACATGCAAATTTTAGAATGGGACTTAGTTATATTCACTTCCATCATCCTTGCTCCTATAATATTATGCCTAACATTTAATAAACATTAAGTATTGATTAATGAATGAATAAATCAATAAACAAGGTAAACCTATATGAGTTGGTGACAGAGCCAATACTATCATGAAACAATTTTAAATCACTGATTTGCAAAGTATTAGGCTTAAGAAACTGCCTTAATAATGCTACATTTTTCTCTTTAACATTAGCAAACAGAAAAGGATCATTTGGGCAAATCAGTGGACTATGGGCAATCCTTGACTTGGCCTCACAGTAAGCTAAGGCAGTGACAGTGAGCACTGAGCACTGTTCTAGATGTGGCTCTATCACCAGGGCAAATGACAAGTATGGTCTGACAACAGGAAATCAACTTTTTTCTTATGGGGTGTGTGTATATGTGTGTGTGCTTTGTCTATTTTTTCATTTTGCTAGGTCAAGGGAAAATAACATACACATTAGAAGATAAAATTAATTATAAAAAGTGATTAACTATTAGGAAATGCAAGAGAAATACTGAAATATGAACTTTTCAGTAAGCATATGTCTGTCTTTCCACTTTTCTTATATTTCAGTCAAACTAAATCATCATCAGTCTTTAAAAAACTGTCATCAGAAGCAGACTAGCATCATGTTTAAGGGCATGGAACCTGGAACAAGACCGAATTCACCCAGCTATTTCATTTACTAATTGAAGTATTGAGATAATATGCTTACTATAGATAATAATTTATTAATTTTTATATATCTTAATATAATATATGCTTTGAGTATTGAAACAAGATACTTTATATATATATACATTAATTTGTATATACTAATAATATTAAGAATATTTTTGTTTAGAAATATTCTTCATTTTACAGTTTTTCTGACTGTAAAATGCTATGGATACCATTCTTTCAGCTTTTATATGCTAATGTACAGAGTACCAGGCACATACAGGCTGATTTTCACACACAAAAAAAAATTGGGGGCAAAAATAATGCTTGAAAACATAAAATTTGCCTAATATCAAAATAATACTATCATAGAAAGCAAGCCACCTGGTTTTCACAACACAGCAATTTCAACTCAGGAAAGCAAATAAAAGGAAACTGACATCCAAGCCAATCAGAGCAAAACTGAAAAAATTCAAATAAAAAAATATAAGTGCACAATATAGTATTATTAACTACAGCAATTATGGTGTACAGCAGATCTCTAGAACTTATTCAACTTGCAAATTGAAACTTTGTACATTTTGACCAATAAATACCTTCTCATTTCCCCCTCAGATCTGTTCCCCCAACTCTTGGCAACTACCATTCTACTCTCTGCTTCCATAGGTTTGATTAATTTAGATAACTCACGTAAGTAGAATTACGTGGTACTTGTCCTACTATAACTGGCTTATTTCACTTAGCATAATGGTTTCCAGGTATATTCTTGTTGTCACCAGGATTTCCTTCTAAGACTGAATAACATTCCATTGTATGTGTATACCATAATTTGTATATATGTAATTGTCAATAAACACTTGGGTTGTTTCCATATCTTGGCTATTGTGAATAATGTTGCAATGAACATGAGAGTACAGATACCTCTTCCAGATCCTGATTTCAATTCTTTTGCATATATATCCAAGACTGAGATTACTGGATCATATGGTCGTTCTATTTTTAATTTTTTGAGAAACTGCCATATTTTTCTCATAGCCAGGACTTTTTGTTAGCTATTTAAAAATTATAATTTGCTGTGATTTTTTAAATCATTCCAAATAAATATTTACTTATGGATATAAAAATAAAAAGTGCCAATCAAATGAGATGCCATTATTTGTAATAATTCTCTGTTTATCCACAGTTGCTTGATAGAATCTATCATTGTAGTCCTGTTGTGTACAGGAGAGAAGACACCACTGTATTTGTAGTCTCTCTCCACATCTTCTGAATCACTAAACAAAGACCAGTTGTTTCAAGTTCTTTCAACAAAAACCAGGAACTGAGATCATGAATTTACGTCCCCACATACCATTTTATGTATATGAGACATAGAAATAAATCTAGAGTTTGAAGGTTAAGAACTGCCTGTTTAGTAAAATCATCTTAAAATGAAAGAAAGAAGAAAGAAAGAAAGAAAGAAAGAAAGAAAGAAAGAAAGAAAGAGAAAGAGAGAGAGAGAAAGAGAGAAAGGAAGGAAGGAAGGAAGGAAGGAAGGAAGGAAGGATGGAAGGAAGGTAGGGAGGGAGGGATGTAAAACCAACCAAATAGTGAAGACACATGACCTGAAAGGAAGCAAACTTTACTCCAGGTCTTCTCAGGCTGGCATTTTATAGACCCCTAATAATTTGTGCATTTTATATATGGATTTGTAAATTTCCTAAAATTCTACACAAACTGTATATCAATCTGTCTATCTAAATATTTATTGCTATTGCTTGAATGTGTCCCCTAAAAGTTCATGTGTTGGAAACTTAATTGCCAATTTAACAGAATTAGAAGGTGTAAGCTTTAAGACATGATAGGGTCATGAGGGTGGAACACTCAAGAATAGATTAATGCCATTTTCCAGGGAGTGAGTGAGTTCTCAAAGGAGCAGATTAGTTCTTATAGGAGTGAACGAGTTCTTGACAGAGTGTGTTGTTATAAAAGCAAGCTTGGCTCACTCTTGTGGTCTCCTTTACACATCTTCACTAGGCCTTCCATTCATCCACCATGGCATAATGCAGCAAGAAGACCCTCACCAGAATCAGGCATCGTGTTCTTGGACTTCCTAGCCTCCAATACTATAAGAAATAAATTTCTTTTCTTTATAAATTACCTAGTCTATGCTACTGTGTTATAGAAAAAGAAAATTTTTTAAGAAATCCCTCAATGTTTTACTAGATATCATATACATAAATTTTATATGAACTATACATATGTGTGTCAGTTGAGTTGTGTTACCCAAAGAGCTACATTGAAGGCCTAACCCTGATACCTGTTAGTGCATATGAATGCATATGTTCCAAACTATGTATTACAATATTTAAATGTTTAATAGTTTTATTATCTTAAACATTAAAATACATATTGAGGAAGGATAATGATTAGAGATCATCTTTGCTAATGACAGAAGGGTATTGGGGTGAGATGTCTTAATATTCTCTATATGTTTATAGTGTGTCAAAATTAAAACTTAAGAAACACACAGCATTTATACTGTGTTGGGAAACTGAAAATTTGTCTTTATTACATAATTTTAATTTGGACTCTAAACTACTAAAGAAGAGCCTTTCTTGACCACTTTCTGTTCCCAACTCCAAACTCTTTAACATACATAGTTCCCAGTACTGCCATTGTAACATTTCACTTCTTGGCAAGATGAGAATGAGTTCTAGGTACCCTCCGGAGGAAGCAAGATGACAGGAGCTTCCACACAGATTATAACATTTTGTTTCTTATCTTTCAGTGTCAATGCCTTCCAAATAATGACAGTGAAAATAATATAAAATTAGCCATGGAGGTGAAAAAAATAAAGAGAAGAAATAGTGAGAAATAAAATTAGAGAACAAGAAAAAGATAGTTTGAAAACAAAAGATGGGAAGAAAAAGATTTATCTTTGTCCCCGGTTAACGTGTGCTGAATTTTAAAGAATGATAGATTGTTAATGGTGATGAATTTCTAAATTGAAAAATTCAAAGTGTATTCTTTTAAAAATTAAAAAAAAAATTAGCCAATTGTGTAACTAGTGTTCTTAAGATTTTACAAATCTCAGTGATCAAAATTTTGTTATTTATCATGACATTATTATTAGAAATGAAAAATCATGGAAAATGGAAAGTGAAATATTTTCTACTTTTCAATTTCTGTCTCTCCATCTCTGACTTTATATCTGTTTCTTTCCCTTTTATTTTTCCTGAGGGAGGGAGAAAGTTAAGAAATCCCAGATAACAGTAAAACAATACAAGACAACAAATATTTAGGACTTTCTACAATGTCAAGACAAGTTTGGGTCTTGCTGTTCTAATCTCCTTATTTTAGAAGCACTGAAAATATAATCAGTGCAAAGACAAGTCCCTATTCACAACTTGCTTCACAGCATTCTAGAAGCTGTATATCCTGTTATTATTTGAAGTTAAGTCATAGTTTCAAGAAAATCAATTCTTAATAACAGTTAACAGGGTAACAACACTTGTATATAATTTAAGAGATCAACTAAAATGAGAAATAGAATGAAAGAATGTTAATTTCAATAAAAGATTAAATAAATTAAATCTTTCTGGAACTCTCAATTGATAGTTGATTTTTTGCTAATTTAAGGATTAGTGGAGAGAATTTGCCAAGCTCTTAGATGCAGATTGGCTCTTTGGAGTCACAAAAGGGCCAAAGACTACAAGCTCCTTGTTATAACTTTCAATCACTCTTGGTCAGTGATGGTTATTTATAGCTAGATCTTGAGCTAAAAAATCCAAAATTATTGGTTAATTTTCCTGGTTTTATACAGCTATCACTGTCCATAATTTCATACTGAAGTATTGATCAAGTGAGCTTTTCTGAAAGTGAATGTCCTTGGTGAGAAGATGAATCAGGAGAAATAATTCACCATTACTGGAAAACATTTCACTGTTCATGAATCAGTAATATCTTCTTTATATAATTATGGCAATTTATTACTATATATTCTGGCCATTAAATGCCCTGTTCTCATTAATCTTTTACTAAATCTCTGTGATGTTGCTTTGCATTTAGGAGTCCAATGTGTTTGTAGTCTACAATAAGCCTATTAACATACTGAAATCAGTTATGTAAGTACCTGAACTCACAAATAGCTCACTCTAACATGTCATATATGTAGTCTAGATCATGGTTAATGGATCTTTTATTAGTCAAGACTATATTTGAATATTTTCCCAACATTAAAATAGCTTAGAGCTTTAAGTGGCAAATAGAACACATTCACATTAATTAATTTTTCTTCTGTACTACAGAGAATATATTCTCTGGTCTTGTTAAAAGGTACTTCCGAGCAATTTTCATTAAAATAGTATTACATGTTTCACCCTTTCCACTATAACGCTTTGACTTAAAGATGATTTTTCTACATCAGCTACTATTTTAAAAGCTGAAGGCTACTGGAGTCTTTTCTCTCATGAAACTCGTAAGATAGGCATGAAAAAGCTTTGTGTCAGCATCATTTAAAAGAAAAATAGGCCAGGCACGGTGTCTCATGCCTGTAATCCTAGCACTCTGGGAGGCCCAGGCGGGAGGATTGCTCAAGGTCAGGAGTTCAGAACCAGCCTGAGCAAGAGCAAGACCCCATCTCTATTAAAAATAGAAAGAAATTAATTGCCCAACTAAAAATATATAGAAAAAATTAGCCGGGTATGGTGGTACGTGCCTGTAGTACCAGCTACTCGGGAGGCTGAGGCAGTAGGATCCTTGAGTCCAGAAGTTTGAGTTTGCTGTGAACTAGGTTGATGCCACGGTACTCTAGACCAGGCAACACAGTGAGACTCTGACTCAAAAAAAATAAAATAAAAATAATGTATCTAATTTCTAATGTGCCACTCCTGTGTACATATGTAAGATCTAGTTTCAATTATACTGTCTCCTTTTTTTTTATTTCTACTTACTGCTTCTCTTCAATCTAAAAGTGTTTCAAGCTTAAAAATACATCAAAAACAAAACTGGTTCGAAACTATAGCTTCTTTATTAACTTTCACATAGCACAGCAAGGATGCCTCCTTTTTATGTTTTCAGCATCATACGCTTCTACAAACCCATGCACATAAGGTCAGACTTAGGCCAAGGATTTCTTTCAATTTGCTGTGAGAAACCAAAAATGTGATTAATAAGAATTATTTACAAAATATAGCAAGGCAAAGTGTCCAAAAACATTGTGTTACAGAATTTCCAATGCTCACCTCCTTCATAGAAAAGAGAGAAGGAAATCTTTTGGGTCAGGTAATGAAAAATGCTTTACATAAACATTATTTGGGATATACAAAGTCTCTCTCACTTTGTGGGGCTAGCATTAAAACACATGCTATTGTTTCTTCCTTTAACTTGTTCCCATAGAATATTATTTGAGGTAAAAGAAAAACTTTTTTTTTTTAATTCGCACAACAATTCTGACACTACAAGTTGTGTGGTTTTTCTCATACCAACCAATTCTCCAACTCACTGAACACCAATTGGGTGTCCTACAATTCAATTACAACACTATCTACCCAGAGCTAGCACAGACCCCACAAGGTAAAGGTTCAGTCTCACAACACTGCCCCCCACTTCTGTCACCAATTTGTCACCTGTACTTCTGACCAACCAGCTATAAATCAGGGGTTCCCACAATCTTCTCTTCAAGTTTGATAATTTGCCATAATGGCTCACAAAACTCAGGGAAACACTTTACTTTTACCAGTTTATTATAAAGGAAAAAACTCAGAAAAAGTCAAGGGGAAAAGATGCACATGGCAAGGTACAGAGTGTGAGGTGTGGAGTTTTTGTGTCCTCCCCAGGCTTGCCTCCCTCCCACCCTCCATTGCTCACCAACACAGAAGCTGTCTGAATCCCATTGTTTAGGGTTATTATGGAGGTTGCATAACTAGGCATAATTGATTAAATCATCAGTCATTTGACTGAACTCAATCTGTTGCTCCCCCTCCCCTTCCAGGAGATTCAGGGTGGGGCTGAAAGTTCCAGTCCTCTAATCACATGGTGGCTTTCTCTGTCAACTAGTGCCCACTATCCAAGAGTTATCTCATTAGCATAAACTCAAGTGTGGCCGAAAGGGGCTTATTAAGAATAACAGGAGATGCTCGTCTCATACCAGTAAGGCAGGAATTTCCAAAGGATTTAGATGTTCTTGTGTCAAAAACCCAGGACTAAGAGAAAATATTGTAACAAAAGTTGCCCCCATCATTCCCATCACTCAGAAAGTTACAAGGGTTTTAGAAGCCCTGTGCTAGGAACTGGGGAGAGAGAACAAATATTTATATTTTATTGTGTCATAGAGGCATTTAAACATTGATTTGTGGGCTGCTGTTGTTGAAGATGGACCTGCTTTTTAATTTATTTTTTAATTATATACAGTCAAATTCACTTTTTGAATGTATACAGTTCCATAAATTTTGACAAACACATTCAAGTAACTACCGTCACAGTCAAGATGCAGAATAACATCATCACCACCACCAGAAATCACTACATGCTGTCCCCTTGTAACTCCTTGAACTTTAAAAAAAGCATTAATAGGCCAACTTCTATTGTTTGTATAATTTTTTTATCTGTACTTTACTTTTTAAAAGAGATTTATAGAAAAAAATATCTAATTTCTCAATGAATGTTGAGTAACTACTACACACCAGGCATTTTATCAAGCATTTGGGATACATCAGTGAACAGAAAAGCCTTATAGTTTTTATATATTTCAATGGGGGGAGTATGAGTAATAAAAAATAAGTATAATAAATAAGAACTTTATATAGTATATTACAAAACATATCCTAGAGAAAAAAAAATAGAACAAGTGAGAGTGGAAGTGGTGAGTTGCAAATAGATGACTGCAAATTTAAAGAGGTGATCATTGACCAACTCATTCTAGGGGTATGAAGATTATTCAAATTCAAAACCCTTATCTGACAGATAATCTGGAATTTTAGTGAATTTACATAAAAATATGTTTAAGTCAAAGTCCTAATTTAGTTTATTACAGAACCATATGTTTGATTCTACTGTGGAATAAAACTATCCAAAAGACCTCAAGCTCCCCAGACAAGATGGACTCCTGTGGCTAAAAGAGACACTCTAAAATTAAAGGCAGAACCAAATGGCCATAGCAAGGTGAGAGAGAGCTGTCATGAGCCCTGCATTCTAAGAAAAGACAGTTTTTGATAAACATCCTGCTTTACAACCCTGAACCAGAAAGTTCATGCAACCAAAGCCAAGATAAACTGCCCCTGAAATCTCCCCCTACACCCACAAGTTTCTTAAAGAAAACATCAAGCAGAGACTTATGGTTTGGATTAGAAATGCACCCAATCAAAGCTTGACTATTTTGACCTATCAGAACCAAACAGTTTGAATTTACTTATTTACATAAATGGACCTGATTGAGAACCCAGGTGGAAACTTTCCCTGTAAAAGCCAGACACTCTCTTTATACTTAGGAGAGCACACTTCCACTTATGCTGAAGGATATGCTTCCCCAATCTATAGATTGCTTCTCAGAAAATAAAACTCTCCCTTTTTCCCTCCACAGATCTGTTGGTCTTTTTGTTAACACTACTTTTCTCTATATTGCATTGTTTTTTATTTCTAATTAAGTTCACCTCTTTCATATATTTGAACTTCACAGAGGTAGGAAATAAGTCTTAATAAAAATTTACAAGATTAAAATGATGTTTTTTAAAACTTAGGAATATGTCGTATTTTCGTAACAATTTAAGCACATGAAATTATATCTCCATCCTCTTAACACCCGGTTAATGTGACTTTAAATGATTTAGAAAGTTATTAACTCACATGTGTGAGTGATGTCAGCACATTTCTCAAACCTAAAAAACTGAATACTAAGGTGCATGCCCAAATGAAACCAGCAAATCTGATCTCCAAGACTCCAGAAAGGGGGTGGGGCATGACAAAGAAAAAGGAGAATAAAGATAAATCTACTAATTAAATAGTTGCACAAATAAAATTATGAGATTCCCTCTTTACTTCCTCTGGTAACTCCCCACTGGCAACCATAGATATTTAATCTCCAAGCAGAGACTGGAGGATTCTTTCTTGGTGAAACTGACCAGTTTAGAAGTAAGGACTTCAGAATACTAACATTTAGAGGAGGGGAGGTAGTGGCTCCCAAAGAAATGAATGAATTTGCTCTTGGTTGCTACAAGTGAGACTCATCAGTCAATAAGCCTTTCTCATCCACAGAAAGCTCCCAAATGGATTTTATCATTTTGCTCTTACATAGGAAATGATGGTCAGGAAATCACCGGAGTTGAGAAAAGCCTTTAACATTCAAGAAAAAATGAATCTAAAACATACACAAGAGAAAGGGGAAATAGAAAAAATTAGATTTAAGTCCTCTCCATTAATTACTAAGGATCTGAAAAAAACAAAAAATGTACTACTTTATTCCCAGAAATTTGGCATAATGCTTATCATATAGTACTTGCTCAGTAAATATTTATAGAAAGTTAGAAAGATAAAATAAAGTGGTATACTTATTCAATATATGTATGTGTTTATATATATTAATATATAAACAAATACAGGTATAGGAATATATACGTCTATGTTTTAAATATAAAAATATAAAATATTATATACCAATATAGAAATTCAAATGTGTATATGCATTTTTTGTAATAATTAAAATTAGAACAAAAATGAATTTTAAGAAAAAATGTACATATGTGCACAAAAAAGCTAATATTTAAAATTCACAATATGTTGAACACAGTTCTGTTTTCTTTACATAAGTTAAATGATATAATCATCACAGAAAATCATTTTCAAACTGAAGTAGAAAGATTAATTCAAGTCACAGAGAGTAGTAAATAATGGAGCCAGCATTTAAAAGCAGGATTTCTAAAAAAGGAAAAAAAAATTAAAAAGGAAAATAATAAGAAAATATATTCTGATCACTCCATGGAAATTTTTTAAAATATTATAAATTTAGGATCATTTAATTACATTTGATTATTAAAATCCCCAGGTGCAGGAGTACATTTTGAAATAAGAGACTGAGACTGAACTCAGGGTTTCCTTGGGTAAATCTGAGAGTAACTAGGGTTTCACAGATTCTGAGCATGGAGGTTAACAGATCTAAGATGGTGACAAGTGAGCTTTGAAAATGGAAAAAATAAATCTTTCAATTTGGGGTATAATTAATGGGAGGAGAAAACAGCATTTGAGCACCTTTTTGTAGGATACCAACTGGGTAGTATCAATTTTTTATTTGAAATGCAGGTCCAATGACCTAAGTAGCTTCTATAATCTTCTGATAAATTTTAGATTGAATGCCATGTGTCCAGAAGGTCTTCCTCAATCTTTTTGTAATAACAAAGAGATGGCCATTTATGGGATAGTAGGCCAGCTAACAGCTGAGTTTTAAAAGATTATTACTTCCCTGTACATCTGGATCTGAAATCTGACTTTAATGCAAATGGTTTAAATGAATAATCTATGTTCAGTCTCGGGTTTGTTCCTTTTCATGATTTATTTCAGACTCTACAAAAGATAGGTCTTCTCTCATGATGAAAAGAGAACTGTGGTAACCTTTTCACCTCTTGGAGCAATAGAAATAAGATGTAAACCATAAATCCCCATGGCGATCATTAAAATGACAATATGAAGCACAGCAAATGCAAAGTGTTGAAGCTCTTTTAATTAAAGAGGTGTTACTTATCAACCCATAGATAAGTGATGCTATGACCTTACTCCACTTGCATACTGAGAGAGAGCTCAGATCCTACCTTATGACACTATTTTCTTAAATTAGACCATCATAAAATGATGTTCTTAATGTACAGCAAAATGTTGAACTCCTGGCTAGCCGGACAATGAATAAGCAAATAACTAGGGAAGTATCTGAAATTAGAGGAATTCTCTAACTTGACAAGCTTGTGCAAAATCTTTATCTGGCTTTAATTAGCAAATCCCTTTATAGTTTCAAGTCTTTGAGATTCCTCATGATTCTCAATAAAAGAAGTTCTAGTCATGAGGATGGATCTTCACCCAAATGCTAATAGCCAGAATTGAACTGAAATCCAATAGAGATGACAGTCATGTAGTAGGCCACCTGATAATTATACAAGTCTTCAATTCTGGTTGAAACAGGTGGCAACAGCTAAGAAAGTTTTTGAGTTCTTCATAAGGCACAATTCTCTCTAATGACGCCACTAATTATGTTGGGATATTATGTATAAACTTGAGTTCACATTGAATGGTTAAAGAAGATGAATGCAGCATGTCACATGAAGAATACAGATAAGATAATTAATGTACCATTTTTTTGCTTTTTAGATAGAAATATCTAAATGCATCCCTGCTCTATCAATTTCATATTAATGAATACGATAGATACATTGCTAGCAAATTTGATTAGACAACTCTTATATTACTTTGTAAAATACTTCTTATAGTATCTATTATACAAAGGCCTGAGATTATATTTTACCATTTCAATTTGTCATGCAGAAGTTAACCTCCATTACCCTCTAAAATATTTTATTGTCACAGAAATTGTAACCAAATTTAACCTACTTTTCAATACTGACATTTTTCTTTTGAAAAATGCTCAAGGTGAGGTGTTTGTTTTCAACACATACAAACACCATCTAAACTGCCTCCTAGATAATCTTAACCCTCACCAGAGAGTGATATGTTGACATGCATGCCGAGCAAAGACACATCATGCAATATAAACTCACCAAAGAGATACAGCCTGCAGGCACAGTGAAAATCCAATACAGGGGAGAAGAAAGATTCTGAAAATCTTGCATCATGTTTTTTGTCAAGCAATGCACCTCTCTACATGTCACATTGACAGTGTTACTTTATAGAAGCATAAATATACTCCCATGAACAATCAGTAAATTAAAATTTGAAATTTTTCCAATATTTAAATCAGGATTTGCATATTTTTACCAAAATGAGGATGAGATTTGTCCATGAATTCTTTAAAAATTGAGCTCCAGTGTTATATTTAAACTTGATTCAATTTAGAAAAGCTTTGTGTATAAAAGAAGCTTATAAGAAATGTTCATATCATATGACATGATATAGCAACAGTGATTACAGCAAACTTGATTTTTTAATGTATTAAATTTTTGTTTTAAACCTTATATTTTGAGATAATGGCAGCTTCACATATTGTTTTAAGAAATAATACAGACAGATCTCATGTGTCCTTTATCCAGTTTCTACCAATGGCATCATATAGCACAATTATAGAACAATTTCACAAGCAGGTTATAGGCATTGATACAGGCAATATACAGACTATTTGCATCACCAAAAAGGTCTCTCATGCTGCCCTTTTATAGTCACACCACTGCCCTCCTATCCCTACCCATGCTTCACATCTGGCAACCACTAATTTGTTTTCCATTTTTATAATCTTGTCATTTTAAAAATTTTGTGTAAGTAGAATCACACATTAAGACACTTTTTGGGCTTAGCTTTTTTTCACTCAGCATAATTATATGGAAATTGAGCTAAGTTGTTACATGGATCAATAAGTCATTCCTTTTTGTTGGTTAGTAGTATTCCATGGCACTCCATGGTATTATATATATATGTTATATATATATATATATATATTCAGAACTGGTATTTAAATGAATGACTTTTTTTTGCTAAACTTTCTTGTTTTTGTTTGTTTCAAAATATTAAGGTGGTAAAAATGTTCTAGGTTACATGAATCATTTTTGTAATGCTTGAGTCCTGGCTATAGGTGTGCCCATCACACAAATGGTGTTCATAGTACTCATTAAGTTGGTTTTTCCCCCTCCCCCCTGGTTGATTTCTGTTGAGTTTTTCTTCCCTCTGTGCACTTGTGTGCTCATCAGTTGGTTTCAATTTAATAACGAGTACATGTGGTGTTTGTTTTTGCATTCTCGTGATACTTCACTTAGGAGAATGGTCTCGAGTTCCATCCAGATTGTTGCAAAAGGTATTAATTCATCTTTTTTATGGCCAAGTAGTATTCCATTGTATACATATATCACATTTTGTTAATCCACTCATGAATTGATGAGCACCTGGGTTGATTCCAGATCTTTGCAATTGTAAATTTTGCTGCAATAAACATTCCAGTGCAGGTGTCTTTTTGATGAAAAAATTTTCATTTCCTTTGGGTAAATACCGAATAGTGGGATTGTTGGATCAAATCGTAGGTCTACTTTTAGTTCTTTGAGAAATCTCCATACTGTTTTCTATAGAGGTTGTACTAATTTGCAGTCCCACCAATAGTGTATAAGGGTGCCTTTCTGCATCTGTGCCAGCATCTATTGCTTTTAAACTTTTTAATAAAAGCCATTCTAACTGGGGTAAGGTAATATCTCATTGTGGTTTTAATCTGCATTTCCCTGACGATTAGTGATATTGAGCATTTTCTATATATTTATTGGCCATTTGTTTTTCTTCTTTTGAATAGCTTCTGTTCATGTCTTTTCCCCACTTTTTAATAGGATTGTTTGTTCTTTTCTTGCTGATTTGCTTGAGTTGTTTGTAAATTCTGGTTATTAGCCCTTTATCAGATGGGTAGTTTATGAATATTTTCTCCTATTCTGTAGGTTGTCTAGTTGCTCTACAGATTGTTTTCTTTGCTGTGCAGAAGCTTTTTGGTTTTCAAATCCCATTAATTATTTTTTTTGTTGTTGCCATGATTGCCATTTGTCATTTTGGCAATTTCCTCGTGGATGAAATCCACTAATGTATCTCCATTGTGTTCTCTTGGGGGTATCTAACTATTTTTTTTTTCATATTGCCAGGGTTATTTTGCTGGTTTCCTCTCATCTGGCTCCTTTTCTCTTGGGTTAAGGGGATTGCAGGGCACCTGTTTTCCTTTCTTGGGGACTCTTTTGAACCAAGTCCTGGAGTGATGGCCGCTCAGGCCTGGGGGCCCTGAGTGATGTGTTGGACCTCAGGGAGGTTAAGCTGGCTCAGTGGTAGTGTTGGGGACTCAGTAGTGTGGTCTTGGGAAACCAGGCACAACTCTGGAGTCTCAAGGGTGGAATAACAGGCCTGGCTAAGCCTCAGACTCAGGCACAGTGAAAGCTTCATAGCTGGCTCTGAGGACTCTGGGGACAGAGCCACCCATATGGGGTGTGTGGACTGCTGATGTCCAGTTGCACAGTCAGGAGTTTGTCTCATCAGCCCAGGGTCTGTGTTGGTGGGCCAGAGCTGCTGGTAGGTCAGTGTTCTTCCCCCACAACTAGGACCCACTGAGGCAGTAGCCCTAGGTTTCCCAAGTAGTGCCTGTGGTGTTTGAGCCTCCTCCTCTGTTCAGCTCCTACTCCAGGGAGGAGGTGTGCTCACACCCACTCATAAGGCATGACACAGGGAAGCATCTGTTTTCTCCCCAGCCTGGTGGGGATGATGCAAAGGCTACTGCCAGAAGCTGGGTTCTGAATGGACCTGACTCCATGTAACAAAGTGATCAGGATGTCATTGGTTGCAGAAACCTGGGATTGCCAGGCACCAGATCTCTGCTGCACCTGCTCTCTGGTGGAATGTCTCTGCACAGACTCTGAGCAGCTCCCTGATTAGCCCAGAGGTCTGCAGTAGTAGAGGGAGACCCTTCATAGATCAAGCTGCCTGTAACATTTGTTTCTCTTCTAAAAATCATTGTCCCCTTGGGTTGCCTCTATCCTGCTATCTGTACCCTTTCCTAGCAGTAGGAATTATATGGGGACCCTAAGCTTAATCTCCAAGATGATGGGTGATCCTTGTTAGTAATAATCAGGCCTGCCCTATCGATTCAGTTGATAGATGCTGTAATGAGCTATAGAATTGTTCTCCCTTTCAGTGGCTGATGCTTGCAGGAAAAAGGCAACTGCAGAGATGTTCTTTTGTGCCTATGATAAGCTATAGTCCCTCAGGTGGTGCATTTGAATGACCCAGGCTTTGGGAGGGGCCCTATAACTCCTAAGGGGTTTCTTGATGTCCACAGCAGAGGTGGGTGGAGGAGGAAGGCAGGTTGTGGTCAGGTTGCGTGAGCCTGGAAGGCTTTTCAAAGCCTCAGTAGTACCCAAAGGTTGTTTTCCTCCTGCTTAGGTGGAGCCATTAGGTGGAGGGTCAAGACAGGTTCTCCAGACGAGGAAAGCTGCTCATGAGGAAGGAGCCACACCTCCCCAACAGCCCAGACACCTGAGTGTGCCACACTTGGTTGCCATGGTGCCATGGCCTGGGATCTTCCCTGCTGCAGGACCCTCCCTAGTTTGACAGTTCAGTTTTGAGCCACAGCAGGGCTCCCAGGTTGATTTTCCAGCTGGTAGGGAAAGCCACTGGGAGTGGGGTCAAATAAGACTCTCCAGACCAGGAAGGCTGCTTGCGAGGAAGGGGCTGCAATTCCCTGACAGCCCAGACACCTGAACCCACTGCATTTTGTTTCTATGGTGCCACAGGCTGAGATCTTCCCTGCTGGAGGACCCACTGTAGCCTAGCAGGCAGCTTTCCTGTAGGGGAGATGGGTGCACTCCCAGATCACCATATCTCTGACACTCACAGTATTCTCTCATCAGTTCCACCTACGTGGGCTCCCTTTTCTCCCAAGTCCAGCTCCCCTTTGTGTCCCCCAGCAACCCTCTCCAGTCCTCGGGGAATGGGATCTGGCCTGCAGGTATGACCCGCTGATGTGTGTCTCCAAGAAATACTGATGGGCTGGGAGCTCCTAGATAAGGCACCCCACTTTAGGTCATCAAGGGGAAAGGCATGGGCCCCACTCTCTGTGGAAACCTCAGACTGGAGGATGCATCAGCTGGGGAGAGACAGTGACTTGCCAAATTCTCAACTCAAATTGCTCTCCCAGTTGCAATGGGTGGGGGAGGAACTAGGAAGGACAAGAGTCTGAATGGGAGAAAGCTGGCTCACCAACCTCTTGGGTCACTCTCCTTGGAGGGGAGCTCCACATGGAATGTCCAACCTCTTGGATCATGTAGGTTCTCTCCACAATTCTGTGTTTGTCAGTGTTTGGACTTGTGGGAGTGGAATAGCTTCCAAGTAACTTGGCAGCCCTCTGACCACTGAAGGAATGTGGGAGAGAGAAAGGGATTCCTTTCCTACCCCTTCACTGAACTCCGAGCTGTCTGGGTTTGATCCTTACCATTATCCTTTTATTTCCTTTATCCACTCCCTTCTGTTTCTCAATTTTCCTCTGTGAGGTCTCTAGCAGGCTCTGGCATGTCTCTCTATGGCCTACACCTGAGCTGCTGTGTCCCCTCTCCCCGCTCCTTTATCTGAAACCCTTCCTTATTTTGGGACAGTACAGCAATCAATGTCTCTAGTCAGCCATCGTGCCCTTCCCCCTTTGATACCATCATTTTTTAAAACATTTATTCATTGAAGGACATCTGGGTGGTTTCTAGATTTTGGCTATTATGTATAAAACTGACATGAACATTTGTGAACAGGTTTTTGTGTGAACGTAAATTTTCATTTCTTTGTAATAAATGCCCAGGATGAAATAGTGTGTCATATGGTAGTTGTATGTTTAGTTTTGTAAGAAACTGTCAAAATGTTTTCCATAGTGGCTGTGCAATTTTATATTCCCACCAGCAATGTATGAGTGAGTCATTTTCTCTGGATCCTCTCCAGTATTGGGTGTTATAATTCTTACATATTGTAGCCATGCTGATAGGTGTGCAGTGATCTGTTATTATGGTTTTCACTTACATTTCCTTAATGAGTAACAATGTCAAATATATTTTCATGTGCTTATTTGCCTATGTCTTCTTTGGTAAAATATTATAGTCCTGTCTTTTTGCCAATTTTCTAATAGGATTTTTTTCAACTGTTCAGTATTGAGAGTTTTTGTTTTTTTTATATGCTAGATGCTATCCTAGACATGTGGTCTGCAAACATTTTCTTCCAATCTGAAAATTATCTTTTCAATATTAAAAACCAGTTTATTTTGTAGAGGAAAAGGTTTAATCTTGATGAAGCCCAATTATCAACTTTTCCTTTTATGGACTATGGTTTTTATATTAAGTCCAATAACTCTTTGGCTTGCTCTAGGTCCTAAGAATTTTTTCTAAATTTTTGTTCTAAAAGTTTTATAATTTTGCATTTTACATTATTGTTCATGATCCAGCTTATTTTTTAATAACTTTTGAGATTTTGTTGAAATTCATTTTATTGTATATGGATATTCAATTGCTCAAGCATAGTTTGTTGAAAAGACTATCTTTCCTACATTGAATTGCTTTTGCATTTTTGTCAAAAAGCAGTTGGGAATGTGTTTGGGACTATCTGAGTTCTCTATTCTGTTTCATTGATCTATATGTCTATCTTTCTGCCAAAACTTCACTATATTGATTACTCTAGCTAGGCAATTGGCCTTGAAATTGGATATACTACTTCTTCCCACTTTCTTCTATTTTTTCTAAATCATTTTAGGTCTTCTTAGTTCCATTGCTTTCCACATAAATTTTAGAATAATAATGTCTAAAATTTATAGGAATTTCATCAAACCTGTATTTCGATATTTTGGTAAGAATTGTGTTAAATCTATCAATTTAGAGAGAATTGACATGATTACTCTGCTGAATCTTCTAATTTATGAACACTGTATGTCTCTCCATTTAGTTAGGTCTTCTTTCATTTCTTTCATCAATGTTTTATAGCTTTAACATGAAAACCCTGCACATATTTTGTTAAATTACGTCTAAGTATTTGCCTTTGTTTTGAGAGTTTGCAAATGGTATTATTATATTTTTCATTTGGTGTCAAAATATTTTTTGCTAATATATAGAAACACAATTGAGAAAGAAAGATAGAGAGGGAGAGAGAGAAAAAGAGGAGGAGGAGGAAGAGGAGGAGAAATTTATTTTAAGAAATTGTCTTACATGACCGTAGAGGCTGGAAGTACAAAATATGCAATGTAGGGTAAGCAGGCAAGCTGACCCAAGAGTAGCAGATTTTGCAGCTACAATCTGAAGAGCAGACTGCAGGCCAAATTCCCTCTCCCTCAAAGGAGTCAATCTTTTCTTTCTTAAGGCCTCAACTGATTAGATAAGGCCCATTTACATTAAGGAAGATAATTTACTTTTCTCAAAGTCTATTGATTTAAATGTTCATCTCATCTAAAAATATATCTTTAGAGCAACATCTGGACCAGTGTTTGACCAAATATCTGGTACTATGGCCTGGCCTACATATATACCTAGTTTACATATAAAACCAAATTTACATATAATATTTACCGTGTAAAAGTCCATGCCTTATAAACTTGGCACCACACACATCTCTTTAAACCATACTTAATCTTCAAGTAAAGACAATGACAAAGTCATACTTCTGCCTTACATGGTACAAGTATCTTGCATACAATCAAAAATGCACTAAATCTTGCCCCAGAAAAGGATGCAAATTCCTTGGGTGGTGTTCACTCTTCTCCTTGATATTCTTTAACTTAAATACTATAATGTAGAGTTAATGTTTCTTAAATACCCTTATAGAAAGTCAATACTTATGTTCTATGATGAGTTGATAAGAAAGTGAGGAAAACAAATTTATTTGGTATATATATACATATATATATATATACACACACATGTATGCAAACATATTTGTAACAAAATAAGGAAAAATACTCGAGATAATTACAATACTATCATTCCTATAAAGGATCATAGGGTCATAGCTAGTATTTATGACTACCTTCTTCTACTATCCATTTCCTATTCCCTTTGCTCTCAGCAAGTACCTTAACTGGTCATGGTTGTTTAGCAGGTGGGGTGACCTAAACTTTTGTTCCTAAAGGATTTGGATTGTTAGCAGTCCTACCAGAATTATTAATATTTCACTTCTTGCAATTATTCTGAATCTAAAACTTCTAGGTAACAAGGGGATATATTTGGCAAGGACACAAATCACGGCATATTTCCTCAGAAAATATGTTCTTAAAATAGAGGCAGCTGCAGTAAAAACTGATGGTAGAGCAGTCTCGGGATTGCAGAGTTTTGGGTTTTCAATAAATTCAAAGTGTCAAGAGCCTGAAAGATGGGTAAGAGAGGTTACCATTTTATTTAATAGAAACATAGTAGATTTAATAAAAACTCAAGATACTCAGAATTCAAACTTTTATAGGAAATGATCTTATTGATTACTACAGTGGACAGAGTAAAGTCTAATCTTACACTATGCAGGTGGAATGTAATGTTCAGATTAATTCTGGTATGAACATGTTTATGTTCACTCTCACATTCAAAGGTGAGTGTATGAGAAAAGCAATGGCAAAGCTCCAAAGACAAAGACTAGCATGGTGCTAGTAATGAAAAATACACCTTCTTCAAGATGTTGAGAAATTATAGATCTTTGAATATCTACTAGAGAAACCGAAAGATTAACATAAAAAGATTTGCTAACTACGTTTAGAAATTATATATATATTTTAAAACTTCCTAGAGGAAAATTTTAACAATGCTATCATTATAATTTCTTAGTCTAGTACAATGAGAATATTTTATTCCTATTAGAAAAAAAGCAAGCATTATGTAATATGTATCTGCATCACTCAGAATATCAGTTTTCCCATTTGTAAAGTAGGAATGTTTTATACACATAATATATAGAAAACAAATAGCAGATGTATATGTATATACAAAATACATTATGTAAAATACACATCTTAAAATATTTTTCTGGCATATAATGCATATTTTATATAATGTTTTTACATTATTATTTGAAAGATCAGATATTTTAAAAATTATATAAGGTGTATTTACATAAGATGTATTTTATCATATTTCAAATCCCTTGCTGCTTTTTAGAAATTTATATTTTCTTTCACAAAATCAAAGTAAATAGTAAATTAATTTTATAAAATTATACATATCTTCTTTCTCTTTTCCACTTCATAATTTATTTACTTCTTTCCTTCCTCTCTCTTTCGCTTTCTCTCTCTTTTTCTTCTTTTTTTCCATGCTTATGCCACTAAGAGATTTACCACATCTCCTACCCATCTTCTTATATTCCTCTTGACCCAACTTGCTTTCCCACCCATATAACTAAAATCATTTGTTTATATATTCTTCCTCAGAGACCATAAAAAACATACTAGTAAAAATTCTAGATGTTTACCTTGTGAATCATTTTTGATTCTATGAATATTAAAAGTATAAAAATTTAGTAACATTATAAATATGTTTATCTCATTAAAAATAATGAAGATTATGTTTATAATTTGCTCATGTCAGATAAAAAGACAGTTTTTAAAAAATATTTTTAAAATTTTTATTCAACAATTACATCACTCTGAGTTAGAGATTAATGAGAGTCATACTAACATCTCTTCCTGATAAGTGCATTATCATTAAAATAATTTTTAAAAACTAAGATTATTAAAACTAAGATCCATTAAAGGATCAGCATAAATTGTACAGAAATTATATTGCTATATCAAACGAGTGTCACTAAATAGGAAAGACAGTTGAGCAGATTATAAGAGACCTAATTAATCTAATTAGACTTAAAAAGATATATGCAATTACATTCTCTGCATGGGCCCTTGGTTTTGAGATGTGCATCCCTGTGACAAGTGTGTAATTATTGTGCATTCTTCTACCAGACAGGATCCATTAGTGGAGAGAGCAAATTCCAGTGTGGGAGGTGGGTATACTGGGGTAGGCATGAAACTCCTTAGATGATAGCATGAAACTGTTTCTACTCCTATGCCTTCTAGATTGGAGAACGGCACGGGAATAATACATCTGCTGAACAGGAAACATGGTCCCTGAGGAGCCACTGAACATGGTGTCTGTTGTGAATCTCAATATTCTGAGTAGAAATTTGCCTTATCTATAAACATATTCTATCTGGGGGCATTTTCCAATATAGCGATCACAGCATTAAACTCTGAAAGTAGAAAAAAAAGAACATTTTAAAAATATAAAACAAATACAAGATTAGATACTTCAAATCTACGTATATCTTAGGTGGCTCATTGTCTCTGTATCCCCCACAACATAGGCTTAATATCCGCTGCTCCTCCTTCTATCAGTGATAACAGGAAACAGAAACATAACCTATAATTATTTCTAATTTTCTATTAAACAACAGTCCTCCATTTCAGAGAGTTTTAGCAAAGAAAAACCACATTGCTAAAGACTTCTGTGGGTATTTATATAGAATTATAATATAGTAAGCACAATATAAAAATATTCCAGCTATTTTCAACTAGTAGCTATGCTCCATTTTGAAGGCAGTTTACAGGAAAAGCAATATATTTATTCTTTTTTATCCCAGCAACTTGAATGTGAGTCACAAAGCAATACAGATGGGACCATAAACAACAGTCAAAAGACAAAAACTGCTTAGCTTTAAGAAAGAAGCTAAAAGAGCCAATATATTTTCATGTTATAGAAATACTACAACTCAGACATATTTCAATTTTCTGGGTAAAATCCAGTCATCGTATTTTAAACATTTTTTTTAAAATGTCTGATTTTTAAGCTATTTCTTTGCAAATTTCGATTTTAATATATTCAAGTTGTATGATATTCTCTATCCATGACAATAAACAAAGTTAAAAGACACTGCATTTTTTCCTTCCTCTCTCTCTCTCTCTCTCTTTCTTTCTTTCTTTCTTCTTTTATTTCATGCTTATGTCACTTAGAGATTTTCAACATATCCTACCCATGATATTTTTTAGGAGCCAGAAAAATCACTGAATTAGGTTAAGAAAATAATAAATGAATCAAGGGACAATTACAATAACAAAAACAATATCAAAGTTTTTAATTCAACATTTGTTGGGAAATCTACAGAGTTAAAAACTCAGACTACTACCTTAGTTTCCCAACAATCCATGTGCTCCTTTCCTCCTTACAGTCCATTTACTTCATAGCGAAGTGATCTTTAAAAAGAGGCACATTGGACCATTTTACTTCAGCTTAAAATCTTGTAATTGCTCCTCTCACTTAAGATAAATTCTAACTCATCACCTTGGCAAGAAAGGTTTCAACTGATGTTTGTGTTACCTAACTCTTCAGACCATTTTTATGCTCTTTCTCCATTCCTATTTTTTTCTTTTATTTATTTTTTTATTTCAGCATATTATGGGGGTACAAATTTTAAGGTTGCTATTTTTAATTCTACTTCCTTTTTTTTCCCTTTTATATCTCAAGTTTATGCTCATACTTCTTCCCATTCTTAAAATACTTTTTCTCACTTATTTTTTCCCCCCACAGCTACATTTATTTTCCCTTTCAGGGCTTAGCTTTAGTATCTTCTAAGGGTACTTAAGTGCATATCAATTGTGTCTTTCTTATTTACTTCAAAACACTTATTTGTTTTTATTATCACGTTAACAATCTGTAATTATTCCATGTATTTATTTTAAGTCAGCCTTTCCCACTAGCATGATAACACCCCAAAAGTAGAAAACATACCTACGTTGGTCACTGTTATGTCCCCAGTATGTGTCTGACATATAATAGTTTCCTCATAAATTTTTGTAATTATTCCATTAATTTAGGAATATTTTTGAATCAGTAAAGATTATAAAATATCGTGAAAGTGAATGGATTTGATCACCTAGAAAAAATAAAACTATTATAAGCCTTTTTCCTTTCATTAAAATGTCATTGTTAATTCTAACCTATATGTAATCCAACCCAGGCTAGCTTTGTATTTAGGAATTTTGACTCTGAACTGATTAAATTATTGCTAAAGAAAATTATTTTTTACTGTCTTGTGAAAAATGAAATAAAAACATACATCCACCACCACATAAACATATACAGAGTGTATTAGAAAGTTGAACATTAACCAGTGAATCTGAAATAGACCATTAGCTTGCATAATTCCACTTAAAATGCCAGTGGTTGGAAATCCATGCAATTCAAATGAAATATAACATTGCAAAAGTATTACTTTATGGTGTATTATAAAAGATGTCTTCCAGAAAAGGTGGCTTTAGGAGATCATTAACATACTATTGAATAAGAATCACTTCTGTTAGATTTCACAGTATGTTCCTTAGTAACATAAAATTTGGTCATCTGTGCCGAAGTCTATCTTGCTTTTAACATTTTTTGATGGGACAGCTTCTACACACTTTTACTTCATGAGGATAGGAGAGTGTCAAGTGAGTTTATTCAGTCTCAATCCGGCAGCTTGGCAATAAGAAATGTTCTTAAAGCAGGGAGTTACAGAGCTCTGCATTCAGCAAGAAATGCCTAAATAGCAGTAACTCCGAAGCCTTGATAACCTTGAGTACAGTAATTATATCATATCTATGTTTCTATCCTTGTTGTCTATCACAGTGCTTGGCATATATTAGTGCTCCATAAATGTTTACTGAAGGCCTTTAACCAAACACATTAGCCATAGTCTATCCAGCATTCTTAAAAAGTTGTAAAAAGGATAACAATAACATCTTACTGGAATATTCATAAAATAAGCCTTCCCGAAAAAATGGGGAGATTGAGTTGATTTTTGAAGATTAGGTATTAGGCAGGCAGCCTGATAAATTCTAGGGTCACAAAAAAAAAAAAGGCTCTGCAGAAATGTGTTGTAAATCATGACCTGGCTTCCCTTCTTCTTTTCTGCAGTTACAGGATGCTGCAGATCACAAATCAAAATGTAGGCTCTAGCCCTAATCACAGCTCACTTACTGTGAACCCAGGAAATTAGACATGTGATCTAGATGTCTGGTGATACCCTTCTGGCAGCAAAAAATATTGTGTTTCTGAAAATGTCACATATACATGAGTCTAAGTTTTCAAAATTTATGTACACAATATATTAGGTGGAATTTGATGATAAACCAATGAATCATTCAACTCTACAAAAACAGGTCTCTGCACAATTCCAAAGAGCTCCTGATTTTTACATGCTGTGAACCAGGGGAGCAGCACTCTATTAAAAGAGGTTGTAATTTGGGGATTGTGAATTTCATTTGCTGTGAGTCACTATTATGGTAAACTTTTGTATTAATTGTGTTTTCATGTTGCCTGAGGGCAAGCTGCTGAAAGGAGATTATTGTAAATAAGCCATTAGTATAAAAACCCATTTGTGCCATATCAAAAAAAGAAAGCTATTAACTTTGCTTTGCCAGTTAGCTATTTAACTCATGCATCCTAGTGTTTTTTTTCTGTTGTAAAGGTTAAAAAAAGGCCATATAAATCCAATGTTATAGGGTGCCAGTTATAAAAAACAACCCAAAACATTTTATTTAAAAAAAGAGTGAAAACATTTTGCATTATAAGAGATCCTAAAATCTTAAAAAATGTAAGCAGTGAGAGATTCATCTGTTAGTATAAAAATAATTAGACAATTTCTCATTGAGTAGATAACAACCTACATGATGGCATGCACTGTAAAATAAGTATAGCCTGCTGTGTGGCTCAATTTTTAAAAAGGCCAAATGTAAGTTTCCCATGATGCTTCTGTTGAATGTATAAAAGGATCATGAGTGTAGAGTCTTTATCACAGATTTTGACTGCTCTAAGAAATATAGAGGGAAAATATTTACAGATCTTACATTATGATACAATGATGCTATATTTAATACAGAACTATAGTCCAACATCTAAGAACTAAATTTTGTAAATTCATTATCACTATTTGTGCCCCCAAAATAATAGTGGAATAACAGAAGGAAGAAAGTTTACCTGGGTCCATCAAAAATAAAAGACTTAAAAATTATTCACACAAATAATAATAAAATAATTCAACAGTCATTAAATACTGACTGTTCTAGTGGCAGGGGCTACACTAGAGAACAAGGGATAAGAATTACCATCTTTATAGAGTTTATCTCTCAATAAGAAACTATACTGTTCTAAATATTGTTCCTCAGCCCTCCCATACACACAGACGTGCATATCTATATTCCCAATGTCTCTTTTGAACAGAAGTCATTGAGAAAAATAACATAGTTTATAATCTCAAATCATTAATTATGAATACCAAAAAACAAAAACTCTTCACTATTGAGTTTCCCTTTTTTACTGCAGCTCTGGGTTGAGTGCTTGAGAAATGAGGAATTAAAAAAAAGAAAAGGATTTAGATTTTTTTTAGAATTCCAAAATTTCAGTTCAATCCCTGCTTATAAGACTATTTAAAAATGAAACTGCAGAGAACTGATATGCTTAGAGGATTTTGTCAAAAGATTTCCACTTGGGGTGGCAAAAGAGATGTTTAAAACAAAAAAAAAATTGGTGAAAATATACATTTCTATGTTTTTTTAAGTTTTTAAATTTGACCCCATTGTTTGTTAGCATATATAGCAATTAGTCTTTAAATTATTAGGTAGATACAAATTTGCATAATGGTTTTTACCTAAGTTATAAATAGATTTATATTCACATATTTCTTTAGGTTATATACTATGAGTTGATTAATTGTATTGCACATTCTGGTATAAAATCATAAATATCAGACTATTCTGTTTATATAGGAAAATAGAAGTAGAATAATTTACAGTGTCTAATTAAATTGAAGGGACCTTAAAAAACTGCTAGCTCAATTATGTTGAAAATTTTGTATTATTGAATATAAGGACAATAAAATACACATTCCTATAAAAATACATTTGTGTTCTATGCAGATAGAAATCACTTTCAATGAGGGATGTCGACAGTGTAGGGAAACAGGGAGAGAAGTGAGTAGAATCACTTGTGGGAACTTTTTCACAAAATAGGAACATAATATTCCTTTTAAAGTAGAGGAAATTGAGGCTTATTAAATTTAAATTATTGAATGCATGATGCATACCCAATTTATGGGATTTACAGATTTAAGCCCAGGTACATTCTCCAAATTCCATGTTCTTATCTACCTGACTGTATGTAGCCATTATTTTTCTTAATATACATTATGAAAGACAGTATCTCAGTGTCTATCTTTAGCCTGTGAAACCCCTCTTTCTGAAGTGTTACATATTATAGCTACCTTTCCCTTTATACATTTTTCTCTAATGTAGACCTAACTTTAATATGTATTAGTGGAAAAGAAGACACTAAGCTGGTGAAGAAAAAGAAAATAACAATTGTCAAGAAGAGATCATTGAGATAGAGGCAGATTTCTCCTGAAACCCTGGCCCTCAACATAATGAGGAAAAAATCCCATGTCACTCATTCTTAGGTTAAGAACGTTTGTGACTACTTTTTCTTATCCTACATTTCCTGGCTTTGTCACCATGATCTCTATCATTTTATTTATTACAGAGCTGTCCAAAGAAGGAAAACAATCTAACTACCTGTAATTTTCCCCTTCATTTCAGTTTAGATAGACACTACCAAAGATTAAAAACTCCATCTTATATTTCTTAAAATACAAACCAAACTAAGACAGCAAATATAATTGTTCCCTTATCAATTTTTTATCATAAATGGCACAATTATGTTTTCCCACATTTAAGTTTACTGAGTTTCTATAATGTGGCTCTTGAGAATAATTTACAGAAAATATAGATGAGAATGCTAGTTAAAATATCCAGTTATTCATATTTTATTCAATGATGACAGAATAAGGTTACTGTAATGTTTAATGTTGTTTTCTCAATAAATTACAATGATTGAGTATAATATCAACAAGAATCATGGAAACTTCTACTATAAATACCTGGTGATTATGATGATATATATTTATACTATTTATGTACTTATACCTTTTGTTCATTTATAACCACAGCAGATGTAATTTGTCTTCTATTTAAAGACCAGAAAGAAATGTAGACAGTCTAACTCTTAGATTAATCGTGCATTTAGTTACAATAGTATATAATAATATCTGGCAATATATAAAGTTATACCTGAATTTCAAAAGATAGCTACAAGTAAGAATTGCTTTTTCTTAAACTACATTATAATGGCTGTTCTATTTTTTGAGAATTGAAATAGTTTTTGTAAAATTATTACTAATGCAAATGTATAAAATGAAACAGAAAAAAAGACAAAGTTATTAGATACAATCTTGAAAACTATTAGAGTTTAATTCAAATGCTATAGAAGGGAAAGTCTTATTGAAAAATGTTTCCAAAAACCTATGTGACAGGCCAAAGTTACACAGTTAATTAGTAATTTATCCTCTACTAAAACTCTGGAGACTTTGAGAGTCTCCTGTCTCTCAAATCAGTCCCACCAATCTTCTAGCCACAGTTATTTTATATTGTTTCTGTGTTTGGTCTTACTATGTATTATGCCCTCACTCCTATCCCCACATTTACATATCTACACATTAACCTTGCTCTTTTATAATATTGATTTGGTCAAATCATTTTTGCTCTTTTATAATATTGATTTTTACATTCAATACTTCTCAGTAGTAATGAACTCTGCAAAATTCTGTTGAAATACCAAATGTTTCTAATCAACAGGAGTCATACAAAAATTTGATCTAAAAATATTTTCTGTAAATAATCATATGGATTATTTACAAAACGGAAATTTTTTCCATTTTCTATGTATTTTAAATTACTTAAAAAGTAACACACAGCAATAAATATGTAACTATAAATAAATAATATTGGCAATAGTAATTAATAAAAATCTCAAAACTAAATACAAATTATTCTCAAATTCATTGCAATTACTTGTCAGGGAAACTTACAGCTTGGTATGACATAACCAACAAGAAATTAATAAGCTTGATTAATAAATTATTTTAAATCTAAAATTACATGGAGATGATTTTCAGAACATTGTAAGTGATACAAATCTCAACATTTATAAATAAACTTCTAGAACTGCCAGATATTTATATCAACTCTTAAAATTTTGTGAGAGGGAATATTTAATTTTAACAGCAATTATAAAATATTGAGAACATTTATAAAAATTATCACTTCCTATTAATCCTTTTAAAATTTATCATTTATAAATTTTGATAGCTTTTCTTGAACCCAATAGTAGTTTGAGTCTATATTTGTTTTGAGATCTACATTAATGAAGACAGATTGCTTTGGAGCAATCTGGATAACTAAGCATACTTTGGAGTCAGATACAATGGATGTTAATCCTTTTTTCTAATTTTTGGATTATTTTTTAGTTGATCACTTCCTTCTAAGTGTCACTTTCCTTTCCAGTAATATAGAGCAATAATATGTTTTTCATAATGTTATTTCAAAATTGAAAATGAGAAAATACACATGTTAAATTCCTTAGTATAGTGCCTGCAAAACACGTAGTTAAAATTCAATAAATAGTGGCTAATATTGTTCTGATTGTTATTTGCATAATTATAGTTCTCACACTGAGATTTTCCTTAGCACAAGACACAAATTTAAAATATGACTAGCTTCTAAATATCAATGTTTTTAAGCAGAATTTATCTTTGTTCATATAAATCTGTTCTTCCTCAAAACTGTTTTGGTCAGGACACTAATACCTACTCACAGTCATAATCACTGTGATTTTAATCAAATACTAGCTCCATTGCACACTGGTTGGGAACCTAGGGTCGATATAGGGGCAGTGGGAAAAGGAAGAAACTGAACTTTAATTTCAATATCTTTAAAGTGGGAACATTTTTAAGATCTGTCTCAATGAGTTGTGATTAAAGATTGCAATATGTGTAAAACACTTAACCTTTCCATCCACAAAGCAATGATTCAATACATGCTAACAAATATTATATTGTTACATTATTATTGTCTTTTTATAATCTATCCATCCTCTTTCACATTCAGTCATTCTCCAAATCCACTTCCTTTCTCAGGCTATTCTATCACACAAACTCATTCCTATAGTCATAATCAAATCCCATGGCAATATGGATTTGATAGGATTATTTTCTATATAAAGTAATCTAATTTTCAAATAAGCCTTTGGAATAGAAACTTGTCACACTAACTTTACATTTCAGTTTAACTTTTCTCTTTAATCACAAATGTATTTCTTATAACAAAGAAATTAAGAGGGCTTATGGGGCCTTAAAGGCATTTTTTCCCTATAGGTAGACTTTTCTTATGGGTTTGAAAATCTTTCCCTCTTAATTGATTTTTAACAGCTCTAGGATATGGAAAAAAGATTTAGTAGTGTTTGTTTCTCTACTATCCTTATAATTTCTTATCAATACAGCTATAATCAGTAATGTGCTTTTTTAAAGTTTTTAATAATTTCAGCTTACAACTCTTCAAAATTTATAAATGGAGTGCTCTAACACAACACTCTGAGCAAGCTATTTGGACAGACCTCTCTCCTGCTGTAGTCATTCAGAAATCATGGTTAAAATACAACAATAAGAATTATCTTTTATGCAAAACCTGGCTTAAAAAAGAAGAGAGTAGAAAATCCTCAGGTGATACAAATGGAAAGAGTAACCAAAGTCAGATGGGGAAAAATAAGGAAACCTTTATACCTGGGTGAATGCCCTAGAAGTTGGACCCCAGTACCCATATAGGAGCTGGAAATGTGCCTTCAGGATCATAAGAAAGCAAGGTCACTGGAATTAGTCTTGTGACTGCAAAAACCTGCTCCTACAGTTAAAGAAAGAGGTTGGGGATATGATTCACTAGTTGTGGGCAATAGTAGGAAAAACTTTCATCTATATAAAGTCTTGAGTGAAGGATCGGAAGCATTGACCTGTAGGATCAGAAGCACTGACCTGTAGCATGTGCAGATGTGGGGTGGTTATAGGAGTTCCAAGTTGAGAGCATAAAATAACCATCAAACAAGAACAATTGAATTCCCTTGACACTGATAGAGCAAAATAAAAACCATTATGTTGGACCAATTTTATAAGCAGACATTTGTCTTCTATAGAAAAATTTTCCCCTTGAAGAAAAGCAAGTTCACAATTTAAACACGTATGAGAGAGAGAGACAGAGAGAGAGACAGAGAGAGAGACAGAGAGAGAAAAAGAGAGAGAGAGAGACTGTGTGTTGGAAGGGAGGGTATTGTATATCAATGAGCTCAAATAGCAGAAGTAACATCCTAATAACTGGAAATAGTACATAATTTGAATGAGAGAATAAATTAAATATGTTAAAATAATTAAAGAAATAAAGACATAAAACCTGAATAAAAATATAGTTCATTTTGAAAACAGAAAAGTCAGATTAAAAAACGCTTAAAATTGGAAAGAGTGATAAAATTGAAAAATTTGAAAGCTCAATGGATACATCCAAGAGTAGAGAATTCTGAAGAGAAAAAAGTGAACTTAGAAATAGAAATGAAGAAATTACCTAGAATTCAATGAAGAAAAAAAATAAATGGAAAATATGAAAAAGAGGCACGGCAAATGAAAGGTAAAATTAGAAGTTCTAAATTATGTTTAATAAAATATCATAAAAATATAAAAAAACAAAATGATGAGGGAAAACATTTGAAAGTAAAATATCTAAAAATTTCTTAAGTAAATACATGAGTTTCCAGGCTGAAGACACTGAATTCTGGTCAAGAGAAATGGAAGCAAATCTGTAACTAGATACGTTTTTGGTGAAACTGCAGAACAATAAAACTCAGATAAACTTCCTTTCTCAAACTGTGAATATATAAGGGAGAAAAATATTTTCCCTGAGAAATGATAACCATGTCTTGACCATCACATAGGTTCTGGGGCGGTTTCTTACTTTCAGTGTGATTTGGAAATTTTCAAGAAGAAAATCTGAAATGTAGTATTTAGGAGTTATTATGTTCACATGGGCCTTAGAAAAAAAAATCTTAATTCCTCTCTGGAGTGGTACAATTTCAATTGTCCCATCAAAGAATTCCCATGAGTACAATTCTGAGAAAAATGAGTAGTAGTTCAAGGTAAAAAGTCTCAAAAGACACAAGGACCAAAAGTGAGAAACAGAAAAAAAAAAAACAAAAAAAAAAACAACATAGAAAGATCAGACCTCAAGAGAATCCAGACACTGGAATGATAAAACATATAATTTAAAAAAAATGTTTAATATTTAAAAGTATGTGTATATATATATATGTTGATAACATGGGTGGAAGCAAGTAATAGACTACAAAGGAGTTCCATTTGAAAACAAAACTTCTAGAAATTTAAAAAATACATAGTAAAACTTTAAATTCAACACATTATTTAAATAGCAGGTTATATTTAAAAAATAGCTAGTTATCTGGAGACTAAATCTAAAGAAATTGTTCAGAATGTAACAAAAAGGTGCAAAATATGACAGATTTAAAGATATTGCCAATAAAATAGCAAAACCTAACATGTACCTGACAAATATCCAGAAACGTATACTATAAAAAATGGGAAAGAAGAATTATGAAGAGGTAATGAAAAATAAATTATATAAATACATACGTGTGTGTGTATATATATATGTATATATATATTTTGAGACAGAGTCTTGTTCTGTTGCCCCAGGTAGAGTGCAGTGGCATCATCATAGCTCACTGCAACCTCAAACTCCTGGGCTGGAAATACAAGTGCACACCACAATGCGCAGCTAATTTTTCTATTCTTAGTAAAAACAGGGTCTCACTCTTGCTCAAGCTGGTCTCAAACTCCTTATCTCAAGCAATTCTCATGCCTTGGCCTCCCAGAGTGCTGGGATTACAGGCAGTATTTTTTTATTATTATTGTTCTTTCTGCTTAACAGTCCATCATGTCAAAGAAGACCAAGAAAACACTAAAGGAAGAAAACAGATTTTTTAATGAGGATTTGGAATTTCATTATTTCTTTTTTCTGCTAAAGATAAGACGATTTGCTTGCTTTGTGATACTGCAATATCAACATTAAAGAAATTCAATGCTCATCAGCATTATAACTCATAAGGACCACAAATATTTTAAATTAGAGGGAGAAGAGTGAAAGGTTGTATGGCAGAAATTAAAAGCAAAAGCAAAGACAGTTCATTAAAGCAGCAATAAGACCTGGAAATAATGCCACTGAACTTATAAAGTGGCCTATATACTTGGGACAAAAGGGAAGCCATTCAGTGATGTAGAAATTGTGAAAGAATGCATTGTCAAAGTTGTAGCATGCTTAGACTCTGACAATGTTTCAAGGTACAGACAACTGCCTCTTTCAAGGAGAACCATAACTGATCGGCAGCATGAATTAGCCTTCGACTTAGCAGAACAACTTCATGTAATACTTCAAAAGGAAAATATACATTATTCAATCTCTTTGGATGAATCAACTAATACTACTGACTCGGCACAGGTTTTATACTTCATTCCAGTCATAACAGAAGATTTTCTTTGCTATGAAGAGTTATTCACGTTGGGCACTCCTGTGAACAGAACATTGGGAATACATATTTTCAACAACTTTCAAGGTAAATGTGAAGTTGGACTGAATTTGGTATATTTTAGTGAGTGTATTTACAGACAGTGTACGTTCCATGACAGGAAAACATGAAAGGTTGATTGCACAGAAAAGAAATATTAATAGATCCAGATGCTCTCATTTCTTTTCCTTGTATCTTTCATCAGCAAAATCGCTGTGCTAAAGCTACTACTTTAAGTGACATTTGCAACAAGTTATAAGTATTGTTAACCAAATTCCTGCAAATGCAACAGGACATCCTCAGTTTTGTAACATGCCAAAGTTGAATAATGAGGTATTCAGTGTGGATTTGCCTTATCATTCTAAAGTGGGTTGGCTATCACAGGGACAGATGTTAGCCAAAATTTTATCTCTGCAAGAATAGATAGTTAAATGTTATGAAGAACCATATCGGCAATGTGAATTATCGAAAGAAGATTACTATAGGAATGCAGCATTTCTATGTGATATCATGTCAAATCAGAAGGACTTGAATATTTCTTTGCAAGGTAAAAATAAGTCTATATATGATATGTGGCAAAAAATCAAAGCATTTCAAAAAGCTATCTTTTTTCAAAACACTTCCTCAAAATAAAATGTCAGATGAACATTTTCCTCAGTTAGGAAAGCTCATTGAAGAGCAGATGATGTGTGTGAATCATTTGAAGAATATGCAGTTGTTATAGACCTATTAATTGGAGAATACAATGAAAGGTTCACTGACTTTTAGAATCATATCACACTCAAGTTAGCATTTCACCTCACCTACTTGGTATCACCAAGGCACCTAAAGAACCACACATGGAATTGATTGAACTCTCAATAGATGACATTTTAAAGTCATAGTTTGATGCTGAGAAAGATCCAACTGAAATATGGAAAAATGCAGAATACTCATGCCTTTGGCAACATGCCCGAATCTACATTCTCCTACCTAACCCAAATCAAGACACTCTTAAGACTCAAATGCCTGATACCCATTTAGAGGATCAACTAACACTGCGGACCTTCATGCTGCAACCAAATATTCAAATGCTTTCCAACAAAAAGCAGACACAACAAAGTCATGAAAAGTTTAGCTAACTTTAAAATTAACAAATAGTTTTCATTTTTTTGAAATTATTAAGTACATTGCAGTTAGATTTTTATAAAATAATATACATTTTAGGTATATCAAATTGAAGTTTCTTGAGTATGGCCTTATTTGATTAGTTAAATTAATGTGGCCTTCCAACATGAAAAGATTCCCCACACCTGGATTAGAGGATTAGTAGAATATATATTAAGATCATCCAAGTCAGAAAATGAATATTGTTAAGCAAGACAATCTTGCTCCTAGAGTTGAATGTACATCTTGTTCACATAAAAAACAAAATATTTTCTCTGAATCATTGTGTTTTTTAAATTTTTTTAGATGCATTTTTTCCATCCCTCTTTTGCTTTGTGAATGACCTACAAGACTATACCCAGTTTTTAAAAATTTGAATATAGGATTAATAAATTTTAGAAATCCTTATTTAAATTATATAAGTAAACTGTCCATTATGTTAGAGCACATAAAATGACATAAAGCATTTAGTTTAAATGTAGTTTATGTATTTTGTTTTATTTTTCTTTTCCTATATTCTAGGAATTGGAGAAATTATTGGGCCATAGAATTCTGCTGGCAATACTTCACTATGACAAAGCACATGGACCCCATAAATCAGACTTATTTCCATAGTAATATTAATTTATGTTATTAGTTTGTGTTAATTTGTGTTTATTTTACCTTATTTATTTGTTTATTTACTTACTAGAGGCAGGCCCTTACTGTGTTACCCAGGCTGGCCTCAAACTCCTAGGCTCAAGCAATCGATAATTCTGCTTCAGCTTCCCGATTGGCTGGGACTACAGGTGTGTGCCACCATGCCCTGTTTGTTTTAAATGGATAGCCAGGCTTTATGAATTCTTGCCACACTGATTGTGGCAAACTGAAAGTAGGGGAAGCCTCTCTCCAGGTCTTGCAATACCATAGACCCAATGGAGAAATTCTCCTGGTGTTCTACAGACTCTTCTTTAAGGGACATGAAAAGTACCTTTGAGGACAAACTAGCTGAAGAGGACAAATTTCTGGAGGCTAGCGAGAAGAAAGGTGGCATTCTGTTCTGTAAGTAGCAGGGGCTTAGGTTCCAGCTCTTCTCCAGACAGGTGGTAGGATCTCAGAGTGTAAGAGCTGTGAGCTGTTTCTAGAATGTTTGAGTCCTTGAAGTATGCAGGCTCTCATACTCGAATTTTCTGTACTCCAAATTTGGAATGGGAAAAGGAAATCCATAGGAGTGTGAGAAACCACACCAGACAGAACAAAGTGCTTTTCAATTGCTTCTGATATGGGTCTCTGAACAAAGGGGGCCTGCCAAAATATCTTCCTGGACCTTTGCACAATTTAAGCAGGCTAAGTTGGGTGGAAGTGAGTAAGAACAATAAATGACAAAACTTGAGTTACAGCCAGCTTGAAAGGAGAAATTCTTGTAGGCAGAATCAGGTGATTTACTAAAATAAGGAATTAAAAGATGTTTTCTGCTGAGTCAGAATGACATGCATGCTCTCTACAATTGTGAGAAACAAATATATATTTATATTTATCTATAATCACAAACAAAAACTTTTACTTTAAAATTAATTGAGGCTAGGAGCTGGAATCAAAATGGCAACATCTTTAGAGACTGGCTTTATCTCCTTGTGCCTTTCTCCATCTGTTTCATAATATGCCCTCTACAAATATCTTTTTATCTTTACTTAGGCCTTCGTTTTTCCTCCCATCCATTATCTTTTCCCATGTCACCTCTTCTTGTCTTCTTTATACAATATTTCTGCCTTTCTTTCCAAACATAACTGGCAAGATTTGTATAGTTATCAGTTCAAATCTCTGAAAAAGAAGATCTTCTTGATTCAACTCATCTTTTTGAAAAAAATCATGTGCCTAAGGCCTTGGGTAACTAAACAATATGTGAATTGACTGATGTTGTAATTGGTACCAACCCTGATGCATTTGCATTAACAGAAGGCAGAAGTAAAGAATTTACACGATTCAAACATACATTACTTCATTCAAGCAAGCAAACAGATTCACCGAACACATATTTTGTGCTAGGCATGTTCTATGCACAGTCAATAAAATAGTTCAAAGAAATAAAAAACCTCAATGTCTTACCAAAGCTTACATGGGAAAGGAAAAAAAAAAAACATTTAACAAGTTAAATATATTGAATGCTATATGATGGGAGTTACAAAGGAAAATCACTGACAAGTGATGAAGAGGAGGTGTTACGGTTTTAAATCAAGTGAACTAGGAGATATTCATTGGAGAGGTAATAGTTGCATAAACACTTGAAGGAAGCAAGCGAGCAAGTCATATAGGAAGAAAAGCCTTCCAAGAAGGTGGAAAATGAAGTATACAAATGTTCATATGGAAGTATGCCTGGCAGCGTTCAAGGAATAGCATGAAGTCCATTGTGGCTAGAAGGAGGTGAGCCTGGAAAAGAGAGTAGGAGGTAAGGGTTTTGTAAACCATTGTGATTACTTTGGCTTCTAATCAGAGTGATGCAGAGATAGCCATTGGAGAATTTCCATCAGAGGAGTCACAATTCGATTTTTGTTTGAAGAGGTTTCCCACTCTAGATACTGTGTTATGAATAAAATGCATAGAGTTTAGGTGGAAACAGAGAGCTAAATTAGGAGTCTATTACAATAATTTAGCTGAGAGATTACGTGACTAGGACCAGAGCAATGAAAAAGGGTCAAACATATTGAAGGTAGAATTAATATTAATAGATTTTGCTCATGGATTGTACATGATGTATGGAAGAAAGAAGACAGGTGAAAAGTGCCCCAGGGGGCTGTTGGTCCATGCTACTGGTAGGAGAGAGTTGGTATAAATCAAGGTGGGAAAGACTTGAGAGAATTAGATTTTGAGAGAAAATCATCAGAAGCTCAGTTTTGGTCCGATTATGTTTGAGATACTCAACCAAAGATGTCTAATGAGCAGTTGAATATAGACTTAAAGCAGTAGGTCCATGCTGGAAAAAGTAATTTGGGAGTAATTACTGTATGAATGTTTAAGGTTATGTGACTGGAAGAGATCATCAAGGGAATATGTATACACTGAAGAGAAAAGATCCAAGGACTGCACTCTGATCTGCTTGGGCAGAGAGGATAAGTTGTACTTAGAATGCAATGATGGCAGGGTATATATGCTGATATCACATGGGTGACATAATGCCTTGTATTAAAGTAGTATTTTACCGACCCTTTTTTCCTGTTTTTTGAAGGATTTTGCATAAATGCTTTCTGGGTCATCATTTAGCTCAAGCAAAAAACCTAGGAATGGAGATTATTTCAGAAATCTCTTAATATGTCTGTCTAGTATCTCATTCCATTCTCCTTTTAACCAAATGACTCATATTCCACAATCATTTATCGCATGGACGCTTATTAATACCCTATTGAAATTTCATCTGGCAGTTCTCATTCTCATTTTCTATGCTTCTTGAAAGAAGATTGAGAAGTCATCTCTCTCCCTAGCAGTTTGTTATATCTTTCATTACCAATATACTCATCATTACTAAAATACCCTTTAATTCTCAATTTTTTTAAATCAGGACTCGCTGATTTGTTCTTATATACAGGACTAGTGATTTCTTTGTAATAACTTTACTTCTCTTCTTCATCCTTCTTTGACCACTGTCCCTTCTTTTCTTCTTTGCAATTTTCGTATAATGTGGCAGTAGTCATCACAACTGCCTGCAAAACTTGCCTTCCTTTCTCAGCTCACTTCTATTTCCTCCATTGTAATAACAGATTCTTCCACTGCATCTTCTCATATTTTCACATCTGTTGATCTTCATACCTATACTTGGCAGTCACTTAGCTATGAAAACAGCTAAAAAAGCTGTTCACATGCAAGCTACTGTGTGGCACCATGCTGCTTTTATTCCATTCCAATCTCTATTCCAATCTCTAATTTTTTCTCAAAATGGAAAGGGCTCCATTAGTAGCTGCATTTCCCACAACTCCTTTAGGCTATAACTCCTATTAATTCACATGGTATAACTCAATTTCTAATTCTGCAAATATTATTTTGATCTATTCTTGAAATGTTTTGAATATTTTGAAAAGTAGTTAGTGAAATATATTATGAAACTGAAGCTGAAAATGCTTATCCTAAATCTTTTTCTCATAGAAGAACCTGAATTTACATATTTTTAGATTATGCTACTATTCCATCTAATTGCTTAAGATTTGCATCATACGCTAGAGAAACTATCAATAGAAATGTTTCCTAAACATTTTCCTTGAAGCAGGGTGTATTATATTCTAGAACACTGAGATTAATATTTGTGATAATGGCTTCAATAATATACTACACAAGCTTAAAATATGATTCTTTCACATAAAGATATGTTTTTGCATCTTTTTAGCTAAATATTCTATTATAGATGGAAATTTCATAGCAACATTTTTCAGGTCGTGATTTTACAATACTAGTTTTGTAAAACAGTCTTTAAAACGTGGCTAGGTAACATGTTCAAATAAGCTTGGGAAACACACTTTTTTTTTTTGAGAAATCAAATGGACCATCACACATTAGCAATAGAAGGACTTTGAAGGCCTCTGTCCAAAGAAACCTATTTAATGTGGTTTATTCCATGTTTCAAGCCTATGTAAATACAGTTTTATTTTTTTAAAAAAATAATACTTACTGGCATCCTCTGGGGCCCGTAGAACCACCTCCACCACTCACTAGTTTAAATTATGGTTTGCTCATATGATTTTTGTGAATTTTAAAGTATAATGTCTGGCATATACTATGTATTTGATAGTTTCATTATTAGTATCATGAACAACTTCTCTCTTTCAGGTAAAAATGCTCTTTAGAATATATAAAATGAGGAAATCACATAAATGATGAAGGGCCTCAGTTCTTCCTATTTCTTTTCATCAAAAAATTTCTCCACTATACTGTGTCACAAGATTACAAGTATGTTAATGTTATATTGATAGGTAAGTTCATTTTTGATATAAGAATTTATCTTTTAATCAATCTTTTCAGGAACATTTCATTTGCTAACCATAGCATACTTAAAATATACCAAAAACCAGCATATTCATCCATGGTGACGAGTGGTAGATTGCTGTTTAAACACTAGAGGTATATCTCAGTGTTTGGGGCTGCTACATATCACCTCAAGGCTCTCAAAGTGCCATTCATCATCGTGCTCTATAAAATGAAAGGTGAACCATTTTACTGTGAGAATAACTATATAACACCACTTCAAAGCCCTAAGTCAGAGTTGAAGTATGGCAATTCCTCCACCCTCTTGTCAGCCTTGCACTCTATAAATCAGACCTATATCATTGCAGAAAACATCAAGTTATAATTTACACTACCTTTAAAACTCATGGGTGGAAAAAACAAATTTTTCCAATTCTTACTTTACTTGCAGTGGTACATTGGGCAGAATACTCCTGTTTTCTTGTGTTGCTTGATAATCTCTTTTTCCTGTGTTGAAGGTATTATGCTAATATTTTCTATAATAACTTATTTTGCCTTTATAAGATGTTTTACTATGGTTTTACTATGCAGTGTGGTGGAGAAATAGCCAAAATTTAAAGACGATGTTTATTTTTTTCAAGTTATACCTAAATTTGAGACAAAATAACCTTATTTTTGTAACATTATATTAGATTAAAGTAGCAAATAGTTTATAATGGTGCTTGTTCTGCTTGTTGTGGATGATATTAACAGGCATTATGTGATACATCTTGATTAATCTATGAATAAATGCTGACAAATAAGCAAGGTACCATAAAAAAGTCATAAGACTATTTGAAAAAGAATCCCTATTAATTCACAGAATAGTACTGTTATGCCAAATTAACAAACCTTGGCTAAAATAACAAATAACCTGCTGTTTTTTTGACACTTAACACTACACTTTAGCTCATTTGTCATCTCTAACCCACACAAATGAAACATAAATATTTATGTGTAAGATGTAAAAAATGGCCCTGATCAAAGAGTTCTAGACATTTAAAAAGAATCAAAGACAATTGAGCTAATCTGTTCGTTTCAAATATAGAAATGCTACATGTCTATGCATTACAATGAAGAAGGAATACACTTTTCACATAAAATTGTGTCTGAAACTTTCTCCTATATTAGGAAATTCTGTGTGGTCAGGGATATATGAATTGAGGATCTAGCTTTTTGGTACACATTGTTGATTTGTTCCTAGGATCAACTTTCCCTAATCCTTTCTAATAGACTCCAATTTTAATGTGAGGCTTATATGGGTTTAGAAAACGTTATAGACTGGAACCTGCTTTAGCCACTTAAATCCCATTGAATGATTTAGTGTTGAGCATGTTATCAAATGAAGGAATTGAATCTCAGGACCTTTGCAATGACTACAAAAAGAAAAACAAACAAAAACACGCCACGTGTTTCTGAATCATGCCATTGTGTTAAACCAAGCCCAAGTTATCCCCATCTTTGGACTTTTTTTTTAAACTCTAGAATCAGTAAGTTCATACCTTAAGTTAATATAAATAGGGCATTATTTCTTGTAGACAAGAGCATTTTGACTGATATAGGTCCACTTTGGTTGTTTATGGTTCCTGAGCTGAAGGCGAGGGTGATAGATAGTAGAGGTTCTAGAAGAAGTTGGTACATTAGAGCAACTGTCCTCAACCTTTTTGGTACCAGGGACTGTTCATAGATGCCAATTTTTCCATGGACCAGGGGTGGGGGCTAGGAGGATGGTTTTGAGATGACCCAAGCACATTATATTTATTGTGCACTTTATTTCTATTATTATTACAACATAATATATAAGGAAATAATTATACAACTCACCATAGGTTGGGGCCCCCTGCATTAGAGAAATAGTCAGAACAACCAGTTACTAGAACATAGGAAAAGGATGAAAAGAGTACAGTGGAAGTTTCTTATATAAGCAGAAAAGAGGTTTATTTAAGAAAATACCAAGCTATACAATATACTGAGATAATCCTTAGAAGGCCAAGAATTAATGAACTGTTAATGTTTATTTCAAACAGAGATAATTAACCTTAGTCAGCATAGTTATTAACATTATAGCCTCCTGACATGCATAAGTTAATGATATAAAAACTATTAATAATTATTGATAGTTTAAGCAATCATAAATTAAACACACAAATATACACACAGTATTTTCATTATATGTTACACTATTTTTAGAACAAAATTAATGATTTAGTTCCACATATGTGCTTCAACAATAGGATGCAGTACATTTCTACTTCATGTAAATCCATAAGCCTTGGGCATTAAGAATATTCCCTATTTTGCATTGTTATTAAAAATAGCCTGATTTGATTAATTTGCATTGTATGCCTGTATTATTATGGATATATACCCATAATATATTATATTATATACCCATAATATATTATATGCCCATATTTAAAAATTAAAAATTACTTTTGCTATTTTAAAGGCTATGTTACCTGCATTACAATTCAATTCCTATAGTAGCACTCAGCACCTCACAAAATCATGGAAACTAAACAATCTATTATTAAAAAATTATTGGGTACAGGAAGAAATTCAGAGGGAAATCAAGAGTTTCTTTGAACAAAATGATAACAGTGATACTTGTTACCAAAACCTGTGGGATACAGCAAAAGCATACCTGAGAGGAAAACTAATAGCAATCAACACTCACATCCAAAAAACAGAAGGCTAGATACTAACAACCTAATGAATAGGCTCAAAGAATTGGAAAAAGAAGAGCAAACAATTTCCAATCCCAGTAGAAGAAAAGAAATAACAAAGATCAAAGCAGAACTTAATGAAAGGGAGAACAAGAAAACTATACTACAGATCAACAAAACCAGAAGCTGGTTTTTCAAAAAGATAAACAAAATTGATGACCCTCTTGCTGGATTGACAAGGACTCAAAGGGAAAGGACTCTAATAAACTCAATAAGAAATGAAAAAGGAGAGATCATAATAGACACCAAAGAAATACAAAACATTGTATTTGATTACTATAAAAATCTATATGCCCAAAAACTACAGAATGAAGATGAAATGGACAAATTCCTAGATTCATACAACCTTCCTAAGTTCACCCAGGAGGTAACAGAATTCCTGAATAGACCAATCTCAAGCTCAGAAATTGAGGCAGCAATTAAACACCTCCCCAAACGGAAAAGTCCTGGACCAGATGGCTACACTTCAGAGTTCTACCAAACATACAAAGAGGAACTCATACCTATACTACAGAAACTATTCCACACCATTGAGAAGGATGGTATCCTTCCTAACTCATTCTACGAAGCCAATATCACCTTGATACCAAAGCCAGGAAAGGATGCAACAAAAAAAGAAAATTACAGACCAATATCCCTCATGAACATAGATGCAAAAATCCTAAATAAAATTTTAGCAAATAGAATTCAGCAGCACATCAAAAAAATAATTCACCATGACCAGGTCGGCTTTATTCCAGGGATGCAAGGTTGGTTCAACATACACAAGTCTACAAATACAATTCACTTCGTAAATAAAATCAAGAACAAAGACTATATGATTCTGTCAATAAATGCAGAAAAAGCATTTGACAAAGTCCAACACACCTTTATGATAAAAACTCAACAAATAGGCATAGATGGCTCATACCTTAAAATTATCAATTCCATATATGACAAAC
>VBSM01003143.1:30865661-30882387 GCA_008086735.1 Cheirogaleus medius
GGTTTTTCTGTAAAACCATTGCTCATTCTTAGATTATAGCATATTCGTAAACAACAACAAAAAAAATTAAAAATTAGAAAAAATAGCTTCATAGAAAGTTTTGTACACAAAACACATTTAACCTGTATGTGATTATTTCATTGGCAAATTTCTATATGTGTAATTGAATGGACAAAGTCTTTATTTTAAATCTTTTAAATAAATCTATTCAAATCTTTGCCAACACTAGAAATAATTGTTTAATAAATGTTTTGCAATTTGAAATTCAAAAAATTATCACATATTTATTTTTATCTTCATTTGATTCTCAACAGTTAAAACAACTTGAGCTTTGCATTTACAAGATTATAATTTCCAATATTACACAATTGAATTGTAAGCCTAAGTCAAAACAAGATCTTTGGTGTTTACTTGAAATTTTTGATAAATAGTAACACCAGGGCACTCATTTCAAATACTACAGAAATAACAATGAGTATTTTTTAATTTTAATCACATGAGAAATATTTGGGTCAATATGCTATGCTAGTAGCCCTAGCTATATCTCTGCCTCTGTGCTGGTCCCATGCTGTGCTTTCCAATATTATAGATATGTAGCTATTTAAATTGAATTATTAAGTCAAGGATATAAAAATACAATTCCTCAATTACACAAGCCACATTTCAAGGGCTGAAGAGACAGACTTATTTGTCTAGTGGCCACTGTATTAACACACATCTAGAATATTTTCATCATTGAAGACAAATACTTTGTGGAGTGCTGGTCCTGTTATTTGTATTCAAAATAACACAAATACTTTTCTTTATTTTTTTATTTTCATTTTTTTCTTTCACTTCCAGAACAATAATGATTGGGGCCCTAATGTTTCCTGGGCACTGGAATTGGGTAATAAAGCAAACAATCCCCTGCCTTCATGTAGTTTGCATCCAATGGAAGGGAAGGACATGAATAAATACACGAATATACCGTGTTATAGTAAGAAGAGTGTTGAAGAAACTAAAACAGGTAAGGTGATAGTAAGTGACTTAGAAAGGTATGTTAGATGGGCTTCTCAGTGAAACATGAAAATATTATCATCGTTAGAGACTTAAAAGAAGGGAGGGAAAAATCTTGAGGGTGTCTGTAAACAAATTATTCTATGTGGAGGAAACCATGCAAAAATGCTAAAACAGGATATTCCTCCTTGCTGTGGGTCAAGGAAGAACAATAATCTCAGTGTAACTGAAAAGAAAGTTTCAGGGGCCAGATTATGTCCAGGTCATGTCTTGGAAGTCCTTGTCAGGATTTTGGATTCTACATTGAAATGTGATAGAAAGCCATTGAAGAGTTTTGAGCAAGGGGTAAGTGACATAATATGGTTTTATTATTAATGGTATCACTCTGACAGGTGTATGAAGAATAGAACATGGTGGGCATAAGCAGGAATGGAAACAGGGCAACTGAAGAGCTAACTGGGTGGAGTCTAGGTGCCAGATTGTGGTGACCTGATCAACATGGTAGCACTGGAAGCAAAGAGAAATATTAGACCTAATGAGAACGATACATTTTTTTTTCCTATATTGATTGTGTCTCCTATGTTTACTGTAGTCTTGGACCACCAAAACAGTGTCCAAAGGCGTACATTATGCTAGATTATTATTTCTGTTGAGCAGTGAAGTCCCAGTATCCTCTATCCTTCTTAATGGCCAGTACTAGAAGACCCTGCCAACTCCCACAGGCACTGGATTATTTGAAAGTAATTCCAAAGCCTGTGTTCACAGCTTAACAATCATTAACAGTTTTAAGAAAAGGAAAGAAGGGTTTTTATGGCTTTCTCATGGAATATTTTTTAGTCACATTGATATACATCTCCCTACACCCTTTACCTTAATGACCAATTTTGTTTTGCCCATTACAAAATGACTGCTGCCTGGTGCTCTTCTTTTTCACAGATATAATAGTTATCTCAGATGCATCGAGAGATACTGTATATTCTACATTTTAGTTTACCTCTAATTTCTTCATCTCACAGTGTATCGCATATTGTTTGTTAACAGTGAATTCAATGAGAAATTAAGCAATAAGACCTAAAAGAAAGATACTGTGAAGTATTTCATTAACAAAACATTTGAGTAAATATGCAGATTCAAATGCTCAAATAATCTTAAAACTAAATAATTATTAGTATTTTGCATTTCCATTTTCCTATTAGAAGATAAAAAGGAGCATAGCAAGAAAGAGCATCTAGCTGAATCTCTCCTTTGGAACTTTTCTTTGAAAGAGAGAGCATTCACACTATACAGATACCTACAAATATTTCATTATTAAATAACTTGAACAGTTTAATTCATGGCAGAGAGATTCCAGTAACCATATTGTTATGATCTTTTTGCTTTCTTTCAATACTTGCTAAGAAAGTCCATTCCATAGTATAGTTTGGTACCACCCAACTTATTCTAGTATCCGTTCACCTAGCCCTAAGCCACTCTCTTCCTGTTTTCTACAGATATAACATTCAATCCCTTTGGACATCTTCCCATACAACAGACATTTCATATTTAGAGTAATGGCCCCAGAGCTGTTTCAGACACACAATAAATATCTCTAAAAAGTTTACGTAACTCAGAAAAGGCTATCATTTATCATGAATGCATGGAAACACAGGCCTATATATAAGAGGGTATGTGTACCCTAAATATCTACATTTATTAATAAGTGACCTGAGTATTAGGAAGATTCCTAGGCCACCAGGGAGATTTGAAAGGGCCATTAGGTACTTTGAAATGATGGCTCATTTTCAAAATCCTTCTTTCTTAACCTCCTCTTCACAAAGAGAGGGAAGATAATTCAGACCACAAAGAAGAGAAAGAAATAGATTATTATGACTTTATTGAGGGGCAATTCTAGAGACAGGTAAAATGAAATGATGAGGAAACTGAACAGGGTTGACACTAGAATTTCTACTTCTAGAAGCTGTGTTCAACTGGATTATTTTGTTTACAAAAAGTAGAAAATGGAGTTTAACAAATAGGCAAGTACTGACCTTTCCTAGAAAGTGTCAGATTACACAAAGGGCTTTCACTGATAGCTTTAATAACATGAAAGTTCAGACTAAGTAGTAAAATTCCCTCAGAAAAATTCCGGTATAGCTCTTTAGTTAAAAACTGTCTCCACATTTTTACAGTTATTTTTTTTCATTTTTATTGTTTTTTTACATAATATTTGGTAACATGGGAAGTTAACCTCACTCAATTAGTTGGATTTTATCAATTGATTATTTATCAATTGTTTAAAAATAGGTCATAACATGCTTGACTTAATCACATATTTTAAATATATGTAGTCTCTCTATTTATTTTTAATGTTTCTATCATGACAGATAAATTTAAGCCTACCTAGAGAGTGGCTTTTCCTACTGAGCTTCCTCCTAATGATCTTTGTATTCTGTCATACTATTCCCACATTTGAAATAGCTCCTTTGTTTTATTCACATCCACTCCCTTTATTTGTGACTCCTGTATGTATCCTTTTCAATGGCAATCTGCTATTTGAGATTGGCTTCAGAGGAAAGAAAAAAAAAATAACTGCCCTATTATCTTATAGTTCTTGACTATATTCAGGACTAAACCGATGCCTTTTTATCTATGAATTCTATTATATTCCTACTAATCTTGTAAACAGGACATAAACTCTGTTTATACAATGTCCATTATATTGTTGTTGCTCAAGTAATCCGGAACATAAAACAATAATAAATAGCCTTTTCTAGGGATTCAACATTAATCCTCTTTTTTTGTTCTGTTAAACTTTAGTCTTTTAAATCTGTCTTTTGTCTCAAATTCAAACCAAGCCACTTCAAGTCTATTTATTGGCACCACTTACTTTCTCTACTGAACACACATTGTCTGTCCCTTTGTCTGAGAAACTTGTATATTCTCTTGCTTTCTACCAGTTCTTTTCATACTGACCATCCTGTCATACACTGCTCCCAAATCTGTGCTACTTATGTTTGTCTTTCAAGAAATAAATGTTTTAACTTTCAAATAATGTTAAAGGTGTTTCTTATGTCATTTAAACTTCTCCTAGAAAGTTTCCTTTATCTGAATATCTTTTGCACATTCTTGAATGTTGAGTATCATTGTTTTGTCTTTAAAATCCCATATTATTTTTAAAATATTGTCTCCCTATTACAAGCAAAATAATAATTATAAATGTTCCAGAGGTTCCCATGTGTCAACCATGGTGATAAGTATTTTATAATATTACTTCTGCTCATTCTCTCCCAAAATTTTTGCATAGCTATTCCTCTTCTTATTTTTCATAAGAGGAAATTAAAGCTGAAAATTTTCATTGCTCAAGTTCAAAGACCTACAAACTGGCACACTATGACTTGAAGTTAACTAATGAATGCTACTGGAAAGAGCAAGTGTTGGTTACTTAATAACAGACATCTTAGTTCTAGACCAGATGTTTGAGCCTATGAAAAAAGAAAACCAAAACTGGTATTTCTAATTTACAGGCAGGGTGCGAAAGAGCAGGCCATTGTATAAGGTATGTCTTTGGCAACTTTAGGTCCTGTTGGCCTCACATGTTTTCTTGTTCTAGCTGTTGTTATGGCACCCAGTTCAGTGTGGGCTGTATTCAAACTCAGGTAGATGCAACACTACTGAGTCTTGTGCCATAACCTCATCACTCATCACATACCTTGCACTTCCTGCCTCAAAGGCTTTTCTAATGATTACAAAACACAAAACACTACAAAATACAAGTGCCAAACTATCTAGAAATGCAATAGTTACTGCCTGGTGGGTTGAATATTTGATCAATGGAATGTGAAAGCCAGTGGATACATTCTTTTCCTTCTCTTTTATAAAAATAATGCTCTAACACAGTTATTTGTCTTACCTTCTTGGAGGACTGTCCTGAGAAACATTGCTTGTGTTTAGCAGTTGACAGCTCAATGATTGATGCCTCTAAATATTTGATATCCATATTTCCTTTCCCAACACCCCTTCTCCCTCACTCCTGGTGCCAGAGATTCCTCATACAACTTTTGCCATAGACTCTGATTTTGGGGGCATCTAAGAATACAGACGGGCTATATAATGATAGTTTATTACTGAATATCACTAAATAAAACAATGAGACATACAATAGTAGTTATATCTCACAGTAAGCTAGAAACCACATCCAGATTTTGATCTCACTATTTTCATTTTCATAGTAGTCCTTGTTCTGTCAGTTTGGATACCTGTAGCCAGGTTTCTGCCTCTATCATCCCACTCTTCTGTTTCCTAAAAACAAGCATTTACTATATATGCTGAGTGAGAGCCAAGTATAAAGTATCTAGTCTGTGTCATATATTGAGCTCACACATTCAGAATGGAATAGGGCAAAGTCTCTGACTTAAAGCATCTCAGAGAATAATAGAGAAACAGAGATATCAATAAATAAGTAACACTACAACATGCTAAGTATAAAAGTGTGGTTCACTAATGACCTCATAATTTCTCAAATCAATATTTTCCTAATATTCATTTTCTACAACTCTACCAGTTGAACTTGAAGGAGATAATTCTCCTTTTATTCACATAAGTCATAGAATAGCTTCTGGGAATATCCATTAAAACTATAAATTTCTGGGCTATATCCTGGACTTATTAATTTAGAATCATCAGGGAAATTGGGACAATTCAAAGTGCTGGTTCCAAATCCTGGCCGTGCTTCAGATCTAGGGAGCTTTTTGGTTGGTGATCTTGTTTAATTTAACTTTTTAAATTAACATGAAATAAAATAGATTTTTCATGGAATGTACAATTCTAAAAATTTTAATACATGCATAGATTTGTGAATACACTACCAAAAGCAAGACACAGAATCATTCCATCATAGCAAAAATCTGTCATGCTCACCCTTTGTAGCCACAAGTTCCTCCCATCCTTAAACTCTGGCACCCACTGATCTAATCTCCCTCACAAAATTATCATTTTGATGTCATTTAAATGGAATTGCATAGGAGTTAACTTTTTGAGACTGACTTATTTCATTTAGCAAAATGTCTTTGAGATTTATTCAACATGTTGTGTTTATAAATAGTGCATTCATTTTATTTCTGGGTATTATTTCTATGCATGGATGTATCACACTTTATCCTTTCATTCACTGCTGGTCATTTGAATTGTGTTCAGTTTTTGATGATTTTGGATAGAGATGTTATAAACCTTTACATATAGGCTTTTGTGTGAATATCAGTGTTCATTTTTCTAGGTAAGATAAATACCCAAGGTTGGATTGCTGAGCCATATGAAAAGTGTATGTTTAACTTTAATAAGAAAGTGATAAAGTATTTTCCAGAATCCCAACAGCAATATATGAGTGTTTTCACTGTTCCACATCCTCACCAGCATTTGGTATTGTATTTTTATTTTCTTTGCATGGCATGCACATAAGTATGTGATGGTATCTCAACATAGTTTTAATGCATTTTCCTAAGGTCTAACATTGAACATCTTTTCATGGCCTTATTTGCCATCCTTATATCCCCCTGGGTCAAGTTTCTGAGGTTTTTGTCCATTTTCAAACATTTAATTTTGATTTTATTATATTTGTTTGTTACTGTTACATGTTGGGAATTCTTAATATTTTTCTCTACAATTCCTTTGTTGATATGTGATTTGCAAATATTTTCTCCCAGCTTATACCTTGTTTTTTCTTAACAGTATCACTCATAGAGCAAAAGTTTTATTTTATTTATTTATCTTTAATTTTGAGGACCTGGGAGAAATTTAAATTACACAGATTCTAGTTTCCATCACACTTTGACCTACTAAATCATTATATCTAGATATGATACCCAAGAATATCTATTAAAAAATAAAATTTTCCATGTAATTTTCAACCTGGCTTACTGTACTTGATTATATAGAGTAAGGTTAACAAATAATATGCCAAGAGAGATTTTTCTACAGCCCATTGACTATCTTATTGACTGTTACAGATTTAACAACCAACTCTCTGCATGGAACTCTAAAATATTTATCATTTTTTATCTCTCTTAAACCAAGTATATACTGGATATGCAGTTCCAACTACAGTCTATTCATTTTGACACAAGTAATTCAGTGTTCAATAATCTGAACTCATCACTAACTTCCAAAGTGCTGCCCCTTCTTCAATCCTAATTTTTGTTAATTTCTCAACAACTACTATTATGGAAAAGGAATAAAAAAACAAAATAAAGAGAAAAAGAGAGGTGAAAGAAAAGAATGAGAGAGAGAATAAGAGAGGGAAGGAAGGGAAGCAGGAAGGAAGAACAGAAAGGACAAAATGAGGCATGAGAAAATAAGAAAGGGAAGAAAGGGAAAGAAAAAATATAATTCAGAGCTTTATTTGATCCTTTCTCATGCTTTTGCCTTGTGTAGTTGTTGTGGGTTTCCAATGAGGGCCTAAAATCAGAACATGAAATAAATGGCTTGATCAGCTCTTTGTTGATTAAATCAGCATGAATCAGATGGATAATAAAAAATCTAAGTATTCTATTTATAAAACAAGGATATGCTGAGTAAAGGGAACATGAGATTTACTCCTTCAGTTATTCACTCATTTTTTTTTAATTTTAGCTCCATGAAATTGCATTTTATAATAATAGCAGAAACATGTCATTTACTATTTATCTGGTACTGTACTAAATATTTTTCATACATTAACTGATACAGCATTTACAATTATCCTGTAAGATATCAGTGTTGCTATATTTATTTTTCAGATGAGTAAGCTTAGACACAAATAAGCAACTTCTCCAAATCACATTATTGTCACTAGAAAACTCAAAATTGGATCCAGTGTTCTGTTTACCTCCAAGGCAGCACATTTAACTACACTCTTTTGCCTTTGTTATGATTTCCTTTGTATTTAGAGAAAAGGTACACCTCTGCTTTTTATGCTCTGAAACTTCAAGGAAGGCTCTGCAGGTAATTTAGAAACAAGGAAACACACAGTGCCCTGTAACACTAATATGTTAAGGATTAGAGAAAAGATGTGAAGAGAAAATCACTTGAACAGTTTGCTATGTCAGCAGGAGAGGATAGTAACCAGACTAAACTCAAGGAGACACGTACATTTTAAACTATATTGATCACAAATGTAACATGACAACCATGGAGGCACTGAAAAACATGAAAAGGAGCATCTTTCATAATTCTCCTATCATCACATAGGATGAATAATAACATTAACTAAACAAAATAGGAGAAATTCAAAGGAAAATGCCATAGCAAGACACAATCTACAATAACCACTGGCAAAACATTGCAATGCTTGTTATTTTTCTAGCCAATGACCTGGCTAAATGCCTATATGTATTACTATTTAATGGCATCAAATGGAAACACTTTTAATTTATATAAGCATTTTATAATATAAAACTCTAAAAAAAGGCATCTAAGTATCATGGGAGATGTCTTAAAATGTGAATTTTCACATGGAAAACTGAAAACTTTATATTGACAATTTGGACAAAAATGTGTTGTGCCTCCCAAAAGGCTGGAATTTCTCTATTACAGAGTTAACTAAGATTAAATCAACAGATAAAGAGGAAATGAGAAATGTATTAGTTTCATTATTTTTTGGTGGGAGGAGATGGGCTGAGATTTGTAAGAAGGCAGTGGAATCAACACATGAAAAGATATTGATATTGTATAAAGCTTGTATATTTAGAAGTAAAACACTACATTAATAATTATTTTAAATGATCTACTAAAGTCTCTTGCTTTAGAAATAGAAAGGAATATCTGCAGATAATAAAATAATGAAAGATTAGTCCATGTAGCTACAATCAAAGAAGCAAGAAAGACGTATACAATTAACTTCCTGTGTGTTGTGAAGACAAGAGCTAATAATTATACAGAATCACCTGGGAGCCATTTGAACCCTTTACCTAAAAACTGGAGCAAAATGAGTAGGTACACAAATGTGTAATAATAAAAGAATGACTAGCATATTTAACCAGAAATGAGTGTAAATGAGTCAAAAATATAATACTTTGAAAAGTGAAACTATATTGGAAAAGTTCAAAATTATATGGATAAATCTATTTCTGTAATTTTATCTATGAAACATAAGTATACAACAAAAGTATATAGACTATATATTTTTAAGGTAATGCATTAAAAATTCATCAAATTAGAATAAAATCCAGGTTGGCCAAACATTATAACACAATTGAATTGTTTCCCTCCACTGCTTTTTTTTTTATTTACAAAAAATAATACATTATAGTTAAATCTCCAAGGTAGAATCTTTCAATAGAATGCAGTTAGAAGTAGGGTGTGAGAGTAAATTCTGATTTTACTAAATTCTGGTTAGCTCTGCAAACTGGTTATTTAATTCTTATTTTACTCAAGTAAAAATACAGTCAGTGGTAATAGTACTTCCTTTAAAAGATTTTTGGGGAATATTGAATGAGATAATATAACTGTAAGATATTTTTAAAGTGCCTGGCATATAATTAGTTTGAATAAATTATAGTATTTTTCATATATTCTGTATACATACTTATTTACTCATAAGACTTACCTCAGATTGACCAATCATACATTAATATAAAGTTTATGCTAGCCTATAAAGATTATACACAAACACACTTCTGGTGGTATTTGTCTGAGCTTCATTAACCCTAAATAAAAAGTGCTCAAACTCACTAAAACTCCAGCTTCTGTCTCTCTACCCCCACATATCCCAATGTTCTGAGTGATAAATAAAATGAGTTTCATAATAACCATTTAGTTTCTTTTTTTTCTTTATTCTCTTCCAGTAACAGTGTTAGAATCATAATAACCATTTAGAAGCCAATAAATACTGCTTACAAAGCCTACCAGAGACAACAAGTACTTGGTGTCAAGAAAATCACCTTTCATCACAAGAATGGAAAAACAAGCACCACGTGTACTCACCATCAAATTGGTACTAACTGATCAACACTAAGAGGCTCACATGGTAATGCTATTCACTGGGTGCTGGTCAGGTGCGGGGGGAGGGTAAACTCCCAACTAATGGAGGCAGAGCACACTGTATGGGGAAGGGCAAGCTTGTAGTCCTGGTTTGAGCAAGTCAAATGGATTACATGCAACCAAAATGTTGTAACCCCATAATATCCTGAAATAAAAGAAAGAAAGAAAGAAAATCACCTTTCACAGGTGGATTTCCATATGCAGAGACTCAACAGAACATTAGCATGAGGCAGACAAAGGCAAGAATAAAAGCTGTTTTAACTCTCTGAAGTGAGGGTGAAGAGCCCTCAAATCCAGTTTGGCTTTGTCAACAATCATTGGCATTGGCCTGTAAGTCATAAATTATGCAAGCAAGGAATATATCTGTACTCTGAATGGTTCTTTCACTCCCTACAGGGTACCTGGAAGATAATGTGAAACAGTGAACTTTAGAGGAAACATTTAGCACATCAGGCATGATTTGCATGAGTCACCATTAGCAAGGATGGTAGAAATATTAGTTATGCAAAGCTAATTAGACAAAAAGAAACATAAGTTGGCCAAGAATATAAATGACCTTCAGATGTTCTTCTTTCAGCAAATTACATGTCAGTCCATTGCATTTATCATTCCTATGGATGATGCTTCATGTTATTCCTTGGTATCAGATAGTATTATATTCAAAATACTTAGTTATATGTAATCATATCCTACTATACTGAATTTTGAAAGCATATGTAGAATCTCCTACAGCAAGTATTTGTTGTAATAATAATAGCTACCACCTGAGTTGAAAGCAATCTACTTACCACATTTCAACTATTACCATGGTGAATTCTGGTAAAATTATAAATATTCCCATTTTGCAGTACAGAAAACTGTGGCTCAAAAAAGTTAGTGACTGGCTAATCTTTGCATGTGTGTAGTAGTTACTGTTGCCCCCTGAAACACAACTATGTTATGAATGCTGCAACACATAGGGCTTATTGTTGCACGAGAAAAAAGGTGTTTGTTTGTTATAATAGTTTTATTTTCCTTTGTATGATTTCTGAGAAAAATGAATAAGTCAAGATAATAATACATAATAATTAAAAATATTTTAGAAAAACAATGACAAAATCAGACTCATTCCCCTCATGGATGTTTAATGTATCCATTACATATTTGAGTTTGTATGGATTTAAAAATGTGCTATACTTCTGCTTCATGTTTATCTTCTCCTTATGCCATCTCCTAAAGATAATTTAGCTTAAATCCATTTTTAAAAATTACAAGCACTTTGGTGAGGATGTGAAAAAATGGGAATCCAAGCACACAGTTGGTGGGTATTTAAATTAGTATAGCCAGTATGGAGGTTCCTCAAAAAATTAAAAATAGAACTACCATAATCCAGCAATTCCATTTCTGAGTATAAATCCAAAGGAAATGAAATCAGTACATCATAGGGATATCTGCACTCCCATGTTCATTCAGCATTATTCACAATAACCAAGATATGGAATCAATTTGATTGCCCATCAGTAGATGAATGGATAAATAAAATGTGATATTATATACACAATATCCTATGCAGACTTTAAAAACCTCATTGGTTAATGGTTCAAGAGCAGTACCCACAGACTGTGTTAATGGGCAATTCGTTACTTTTTGTAGGTATTCATCTTACTACCAAACCAGGAAACTCAAATCAAGAAACAAAGTCTTCCTTTGTAGATCATAATACATAGTAAAAAAAAAAAAAAATCAACACTATTTTTTATCTATTAATAGTAATGAACCAATTTAAAACTCCATTTAGAAATGGCATAAAACACATAATGGTTAGGAATAAATTTAACAAAAATAAGTAAGACTTTTACACTGAAAACTACTGAGCAATTTTCTGAAATAAAAAGAATAATATGCTGAAATAAAAAAAAAATAATAAAAAAATAAACAACAAAAAAAGAACTAAATAAACAAATATATCAAGTTCATGAATTACCAAATTTAATATTAAGATGGCAATTGGTTTAAAGATCTAAATTGATCTGAAGATTCAATATAATCCCAATTATAATCTTAACAAGGGTTTTTTTTTTTTAAAAGAAATTAATATATTAATTCTAAAATTTATATAGAGGGGCAAAAGACCTGAAATAGACAACAAAGAAACGAAAAAGTTTGAAACAAACAAACAAAAAAGTTGGAGGATACATATGGCTAATTGTTTTTGTGATGATGGAGCTAAGGTAAGTCTTTTCAATAAATGGTACTGCAAATGTACGCAGTAGGCCACAGGGAGTAATTTTGGTATGTATTCACACCATATGCAAGCATTGACTCAAAATGTCTCAGTGAGGTAAAGATAAAAGCTAAATGTTTTGAGTTTCTAAAGGATAACCTGGGTTTAGGCAGAGAATTTTTAAAGAGGACACAAAATACATTAAACATAAAGGAGTAAATTGAATTTATATGGTGACCAACCATCTCATTTTTCCTAGGACTGTGCTGGTGTTAGCATAATATTCCCATGTTTCTTTCAGGTTTGTGGAAAGCCAGAGAGTTATTCACCATAGTCTATTTATCAAAAGACAACATTAAAATTGAAAACTAAAGTTAGAATTAAAGGATTTATCACCAGAATATGTAAATAATCCCATAAATCAATAATAAGCATTCACACAGCTCATTTAAAAATGGGCAGTGTACCTGGAAAGACCTTACAAAAGATATATACACATTGGTAGCCTTTAAGCACATGAATAGGTGCTCAATGGCATTAGTCATCAGGGAAATGCTAACTAAATTCACAGTGAGATACCTATACACACCATTACAACTGCTGTACTTTATAATATTAATAATATTACATTTTGGTGAGGATATGAAGTAACAGTAGTCTCCAAATTGATGGTGGGAATATAAAATGCTACAACCACTTTGAAAACTGTTATCAGTTTCTTATAAAGTTAAGTCTGCTCTGAGACAAAGCAATTTTACTCCTAAATATAAAACATAAAAAGAAAATATAACGTGAATAAAAAACTTGAAAAAATATTAAATAAACACGCAAAATAGCCAAACACTCAAAATAATCCAAATGTCCAGTAATTGGAGAATGAGTAATAAATCATGATATGTTCATATGATGAAAATTTTTCATCAATAAGGAGTGAGTTATTGATATACACAAATGCATGGATGAATTTAAAAACTTAAAATCAAATGATAGAAATTCAGACACACAGAGTATAAATTTTATGATTCAGTTTATATGAATTTTAATAAAAAGCTTCTCTATGGTATTAGATATGAAAACAGTGTTACTTATTGTTAGGGGAAGGGATGACCAGAAAGAGGAGACAACTTTCTCAGGTGAAAACAATGTGGTGTCCCCATAATATGCTGAAATAAAGAAAAATAAAAAAAAAACAATGTGGTGTATCTTGATTGTTGTGGCAATAACATGGGTGTATAAATAAAAACTTATTGTGTACCTAAAATCTATGCATTCCACAGTATGTTAATTTTGCCTGATAAAATATTACCAGCACACTTGACCCCTGAACAACACTGCTTTGAACTGCATGGATCCATTTATAAATGGATATTTTTCAATTAAAGTTACACGGAGTGTCCCTGCCTCTCCTGCCACCTCCCCTTTCACCTCCTCCAGGTCTTCCCATTCTACCACCCTGAGACAGCAAGATGAACCCCTCCTCTTCCTCCTCAGCTTACTCAATGTGAAGATGATGTGGAAAAAGACCTTTATGATGATCTACTTACACTTAATGAATAGTAAATATATTTTCTCTTCCTTATGAATTTCTTAATAACATTTTCTTTTCTCTAGCTTACTTTATTGTTAGAATACAATATATAATATATAATGTACAAAATATGTACTAATCAATTGTTTATGTTATAATCAGTAAGGCTTCCAGTCAACAGTAGGCTATTAATAGTTAAGTGTTTGGAGAGTTACAAGTAATTTGCAGATTACTGACTGTGCAAGGGGGACAAACATTCCTAATCTCTGCGTTGTTGAAGGGTCAACAATAGCATTTTATTCACTTAAAATATGCAAGTGAACTCTCCGCTATTTAGAGTTAATCTTAGAAATAATTAAATTGTAATAGGTCATAACTCTAATAATAAATTAGGATAAATAAACATGATATTACTGAAGAGATATAATTAGAGAACATTAATATTTCCTACCTAAAGCAAAATATATTTCAAGTTGAATAAGGGAATGAAAATATATCCATTAATTGTAATATTTTTGTGATACTTTTAGTTTGTAGCTTTCTGTTTGTTAATTTATCTTTGTTTGTTTACCAGAAAATAATTCAACTTCTAAAAATGTGCAAGAACCCAGTTTGAGATTCCAAAGAACATCTTGTTATCTTTTGCAACATTGGTAGTTAATTTGTGCTAGATTTAAGTAAATCCTTTCACGAATAATGAGTGTTTCTTCTAAAGCTCTATTTGAATGAGATGAAAGCATCCAATTCTGCTTTCAAAATATCTTTTGAGCAGCTTTACTGTAAAAAATTAAAGAACAAATTTGAATAATATTCTGCCAGTATATAGTGCTATAAAGATAAACTTAAGCTTATGATAATCTTTATATATTTATAGCTATTTATCAGATGTAAATTTATGAGATAGATTTAGTTGATTTCATTTTTAACCTTTAAGAATTAAAAAAATAACATGTAAACAGAGAAAATGTAATGTTTCCATATTTTGACAGACTCAGTTTAATTGGTTTTTAAATGATTTAAATAAGTCATATACACATAGTAAAATTCTAACACAAATGTCTCCATTTAAAACAAAGAAAAAATTCAAATTTTTGCTTTCTCCATAAGTATCTGTTTAATTTTGTACAATTAAAATTTTAGTGACTCTTTCAGTGGATTCTATACTCTGATGTACAAGGAACTTTGAATTTTGGCATTTCTTTGCAGAGTACACACTTGGATGGAATGATTCAATACCCTTACTGGCATTTTCTTCTTGATGTATGCATTTGTCTAAAGATAATTACATGGCTCTTTGACCATTTCAACTAATCAGATTATAGCTTCCCAATCTAAATCTATATATACCAAATCAAATAACTGCTTAGAGAGCTATTCATAGCTACCTCTGTTTTTATAATAGTTGATGCAAAGATAGCACCATGGTTAAGTCAGGATAAATCTATGTACACCGATATTTTTGTTTCTTGTTATTCGGCCTGTAATATATGAGATTATGCAAACTAAGATGTGAAGAAAGTATAATTCCAAAGCTATTGAGATTTTTATTACTTGTCTCTTCAATGTTCTTGTGTTTCAACCAAAAGATAAATACTAGAAAAATACTTCTCTGATACAGATTACTCACCACTTAACATACAAAAAATCTAAATATACTCAATTTAATAAATATCATATTCAATAAAAAACAAAAAAGAAAACAAACAAAATAGTCCTATAGGTGTGCATTATAACTTTGGAAAATTCATATAAAAAATAACAAAGCTTCTAGTGCCTCAGTATCAACTATACATAATAGTTTACAAGTTAAACTTTGACCCTCAAGCATAGAGATGCTGAGAGAAAATACATATGGTGAAGCACTGTGTGACTAAAAACTGGTAACCATACAAACAAATAAGAACTCCAAACTCTCAGAGTACAACATTATCGTGTTGGATTCTCAACTTTCAAAATTTTTATTTCATATTACTTGCTGATTCTTTTTAATTCATAGCAGTCATCAAATTTAAATTGAATTGAAAAATGTTTATGTTTATCACAATTGTACCAGAAATTCCATTAAAACATAGAGGAGTCTGCAGTATAATAACTTTAAAATGTTAGTAGTCAATAAAATCATTAAATTCATCTAGCTCTTTGTTCTGACAATCACCCTCAGGCAATGCAATATTCTACTGATAATCCCTGATTAGAGTTAGTGTATCTTTTAAGAGGAATTGCATTTTTATTTGTATAACTAATACTCTAGATACTGTTACCTTCCTAACATCTTTCTTGAACTCATTACTGCAACTAAGAAGTTCTTGGATGTTCCAACATACAGTAAAATGACAATCAGCTTCACATATTCTACACTCGTATCAGTCTTATTTGATAAACAACTAGATTCTCTTGAATACTTTCAACATTAAATCTTTCCTTATCTGACTTTTTGTCTTTATTGCTCAAATAATATGTATTTAATAATGATCGCAAGCCTCTTCTTCCCATAACCAATGTTAATAGTTTGGTGTGCATCTTTTCAGACATCATTGTTTTCTTTTTATTTACATTAATATATGTTAACACAAAAGATTTTTTCTTACATAAATATGATCTTATTTTATGTATCTTTATGCAATTCCTGTATGATTATTTTAACAGCAACACAAAATTCTATGAATGGATATAAATGAACTTATTCAACTACGATATAAATGATAGACATATAGGTAACTTTTAGGTCTTTTCTTTAGCAACAAAATCTGCAAAGTCTATGTGGGCTTATCTTTGTTCAAAAATAAGCAGTTTTATAGGAAGGGTTCTTAGAAGTGTTATTTTTGAGAAATGCCTGAATTTGTGCCTGAATTCCTCCAAGAAGAGAAATGCTTTGACTTTTAGTTTTGATCACCACATCACTGCAAATATTGCATGAATAATTAAAATAAACACAGTGTAAGAAACAAAATTAGAACGATCTACAGAGAAGACTAACGCCAAAGGAGTTACAGCCACTGTGGCATCGG
>VBSM01003143.1:30882487-30900414 GCA_008086735.1 Cheirogaleus medius
AATAAAATAAAAAAAAATAAAAAAAAAAGAAACAAAATTAAATCATTTCCAGTAATTAAAACCATGGCATGATATCAGAAATGTTAGTCTTTGGATCTCTCTCTCTCTCTCTCTCTCTCTGTCTCTATCTTCCCACCACTCCCAATAATTATATATTTTTCCTAACCAGCTGTATGAGTTTAGAAGATCATGTTTATGAAAAATATTGATAGCTCTTATAATATAAAGTGACTTAGCAAATATTAATTAATTTAGTATTATATTGAACCAGATGCTTTGAAAATCCATCAGAATTATATCAACCAGACATCCATTTAAAAGTTACTGGAAGACGTGTAAAAAGGTGGATATAAAATATCCCGTATTTTTCAGCAATACATTTTTGAAAAGTTGGTTTTTATCACTGATTTAACTATTATGTGGACTCTATTTTGAATTGGCAAAATGTCATAATTGTGCACCTAACGCATGGTGACTTTTGAAGAATAAGTGTGGCCCGCATGCTGGTGATAAGGCTCTAATTTTCTATTAATCTCTATATGACACATCTGGCCAATAAGCAACATAAAGCCTTGTGATAAGTGGGTTAGTACAGGAGTTAAGAGTGTGGTCACTGGAACCAACGTTATTTCATTATCTCAGTTTGAATCCTATTTCCAATACCAAACTGGATAACATTGGACAAGTTAGTTAACTTTTCTGGCTGCTCAGTTCTGTCAAATATAAAATGAGGAGAATTCAGTGCAAAGTGTGATACATGAAGACAACTTAATAAAAGCATACAAAATAATAGTGAAAATTTTCTTAATCGATCATACCTGATTTATACTCTTTCCATTCACATGATGACAGAATGCACTAAAAATGGAATTTTGTATATATTTCAGAAAAAAACTAATAGGTGGTTTGCTCATTTTACCAAGAGTTTTTGAGTAGAGTTGATTCAAATAGGTAATACATTATAGACCCCAAAAAGATGAAATGTATTTCATATTTTTCCTTCTCCTACTCTTCTGTGTTTGCACTCAACCTCCTCAATTGATTAATGCCTCTTATAATGGCCTCCCAACAGATTATGTCCCCATCCCCAGCATCCTATATTCTGCACTTTTATTTCTCATCTGATTCTACCATACTAAGAATTACTTGTTTTAGCCTCTTATAGTCTATTAATCAGATCGAAAATCTATTAAGATCAGGTAAAAATTTCAGAAGCTTTCTCCACAGAGATATACTTTTGAACATACACACAAAGCTCTACATGTAATATTCAGGGAATTATTGATCTCCATTAAAGTTAAGAGATATGAGAGTAAGAGTCACTGTGTTAAATCTATATATGGTAGTAACTATTAAAAGAAACTTTCTCGTTACAGAAACTATGTGTATTCTTTTAATAATATTCTTATTCTATTATTATGGTCAAAATAGCATCATAAATGCATGACAAGTGTGAAAACTTTTGAGAAGGGTTAACTATAATGTAGTGGATATACTACTGAACTGGGATTAAAGCCTTAAAATGTTGGCGTTTACTTAGCCATCATGGATACAAGTTTTCTCATCTGCAAATGAAGTGATCTCGTTAGTCTCCAAGCCATATTTCAACATACTTTTCTGTAATACTATTATGATGTATACAACCCTAACTAGACCTCCAACAAGGTTATTGCAGGTAATTTGCAATTTGTATTTCTCTATGAAAGGTCCATGTGCTAGGAATCAGAGGATTAGGATTCTAGTACAATGTCTATATTTAATATACAGTGTTATTTGGGCAAGTCCTTCACCCTTTCTAGACTTAAGCTCATCAATTTGGAATGCTGTCATAACAGTTACATGAAAAGTTTTAAAGCAATCTGTAAGGGTTAAAACCACTATTTAATGATAATAATGTAACGATATTCCCAATTACATATTGTATTTTGTGTTTCATGCACTCAACTCTGTATTTTACACACATTTTCCCATTTTTATTTGCAGAAGTACTTTACGAGATAGTTTGACAATCCCCATTGTACAAAGAAGACTATGAGCAGAAGAGAGATTAAATTGCATTGTTGATGAATTGCAGCAGTGGGAAATTCAGGGCTAATACCAATATCCTTTCATTATTCACTCTAACACATTATTGATAACAATCTATAAAGATATATAGAAAACTGTGTTCTATTTTTCAAAGTAGAATCAATTCTGATGTTCTTTAAGACATAGTCTCTCTTATAATATTAGTAATTTGTGTCACAATTGGGTAAATGGAATCTAGAGAAAAAATGCTTCCATTCTACCAATTTGAATATATATTTGAAAATTTTCTTAAACTAATTAAAGCTCTTTAAACAAGATGATTTGTGGCTTAAACACTGCTCATGGTTTTTTGAATAGCTCATTGGGTAGTTAATTTTTAATTTGCTTCAAAATGATATCTCACAGAGCAGATTTATGAAGCCAACTATTTGTACCATAGCACATGGCAAAATTCTTACTCTTGGCTGGTACAGCAGAAATGACTATCTGTCTACAAAGTTACTTAAGTGTTCCTTCATTAGTGGAGAGTTAATGCTGGAAAAAAGCTCTCTAGCCTGAGACTACATATCAGACAGAGAAGACCACTGAATGAATACAATCAATGAACTGTTGCCTGAACAAAACATAATCTTCTATTGTATTAAGCTACTGAGCTTTCAGGGTTTGTCACAGAAGAAAACATTACTTATCTAATCCAGCTGTCCAGTTCTTAAAAGCATATTCTAATTTGCAGAAAACTATTCAGAGTGTTTACCAATAAAATTTTTTTCAACCATACCACTTAGAATAGTACCATGATCCACTTTCCAAATTTAAAAGAAAATATCCAAAAATAAATACCATCTATCAATACCTCTTATAAAATTATGATATTTAAGTCAATGTAGGATTGGTAAAAGATAGACCAATAAACTCATAGAACAAAATGGAAAATACAGAAGTGGGCCCACATGTATACAGTCACCAGATTAATGACAGATGTCATATTGCAGTGCAGTTGAAAAGAATAGTTTTTTCGATAAATTGTATTGTGAGAAAATACATAGGAGGTTAACTTCATGACCTCAAGATGGGCAAAGATATCTTAGAATACAAAAAATGCTAACTAACAAAGAGAAAAATTGATTAATTTTACTTCCCTACAATTAAGAGTTCATTAACACAGCAAAAACACAAGCCATAAAATTGGAGAAGATAATTGAAATATCTATAAAATATATGTAACAACAACAACAAAAAGGCAGATAATGCAACAGAAAAATGGAGGATTTGAGCCTGCACTTCACAAAAGAGGATATCTAAATGGATAGTAAACATATATAATGGTGCTCAATTTGATTAATCATCATAACAATACAAATTAAAAACACAATGGGATACCTCTACGTGCTCACCATAAGGTTCAAATAAAGAAGCATGGATGTTTAATGACTGGATCTCTTTTTTCCAGGAAGGTAGCATATAGATTGGTACAATCACTCAGGGTAATATTTTGGTAGTATTTAAAATACTTAATAAATATATATATTCCTCATGAGCCAGAAATTCTATTGCTGGCATATACCATACACAAATGAATAGTTAAGGTCATGAAAAGACAGTCATAAGAATGTTCATAGAATCACTCTTCAAAATATCTCAAACTGTAAACAACCCAAATGTGTATCAATAATAAGCTGCTGAATATAAGGTGGTATACTCATAGAAGAGAATACTATTAATATATAGCAATAAAATGAACTACATTTTCTGAATGAACTAAATTGAAATAAAAAACATGAATGAACCCCAAAAACATGTTGAGTGAAATAAGCCATTCACAAACAGAACATATTACATGATTTTATTAAAATAAAGTTCAAAAAATAGACACAGTTATTACAGAGTGTTAGAAGCCAAATAGTGGTTACCCTTGGTGCGGTAATAGGATGAACTGAGACTAGACAGGGCCCAAGTGTGCTCTTGAGTAATGCTTTTTTCCTTTATCTGATGCTAGTGCCAGTGATGTGTTTATTTTATAAAATTTCACTGGGGTATGCTCTTTTATCTTCTTCTTAAAAATTAAACTAAATGTATAAATAGATAATCAACCATCCTGGTAAATAAAACCACAGTTTTCCATGATGCTTCTTGGTAGTCTAACATATACTTATAATCTATAACGTTAGTATTTTAAGAAGGTCAGAAATTTGATAAGCCTCTTCTAATACCACATTTCATTACATACAATCTTATGTTGTTTACTCCACTATGATTTGATTTTTAAAGTTTCAAAATAATCTTAGATAAACAGATATTTGATAATCATAGAAAATAGCCTCACATATATGAAAAATAATATATACAGAAATAAAATGACACAAAAGATAAAATAACAGAGAAAATATGTATACCTCGTCAATATGACATTATCTGAATTATTGAAGATGAAAGAGTTTTTAATGATATTTATTTAGTTTTACCTTTTCACTTTCAAACCTTACTATGAGACTAATGGGAGGCTGTGATGTTTTGTTACAATTGTAAAGTGTTGTGTTGAATATATGTTTATATTTATTATTCTTAAAATGAATACCCAAGATCGTGTATACAATTCACTTTAAAGCGAGAGTGCTCTTCATAATTCATGTATTATTAATACATTTACCATGGACTTCCTCTAGTCTGGCAGTGGAAACAAACCTCCTCTATTGGATGAGAAATTACACTGGAAATATATATATATATATATATAAGCGGCAGCACAGCACTAGCGATGTGTCTGATTCCCTCTGCTCACCTTGGTAGAAATTATACGGTCATATCACCTGTGACTATTTAAGGCATAGCATTGGTCATTTTTCCATTGGTCATGTTTCATTTTATCACAGAGAAGTAGCCTATTTTACTTAATAACAGAGAAAAATCTATATTGCATGAGACTGTTATCAATAAAATTAAGCATTTCTTTTTAAAATAATTTGTTTTCACTAAATGTGAGTCTCTATAGGCCTGAAAAACTCCTCAGAGTATGTTTTATCCAGCAGAATTTAATCTCTTTATGTATTAATTCATTGAAGAAATACTGTATTGATGGAGCACCTACTCTTTTCTAGGCTAGGTTCTTGGAATACAAAAATGAATAGAAACTTTTCTCAAGAGGGTCACAGTTTAGTGTGTAAGGCAGACTTAGAAGCAATCAAGTGGGAGATTGTTCTAGCTGTTAGGGAGAATTAACTGGGTCTTCTCTGCACAGGACCTAGATAAATATGAATGGAGAAAATGATGCTTGAGCTGATTCAAATGTTGTTTCCACTCAGTTTTCCCCCCAATGGTAATATCTTGCACAAGTATAGCATAATATCACAACTAGGAAATTGATGTAGGTATTATCTAATCATTTTATCTTACTCAGAATTCACCAGTTATATATGCACTCATGTGTGTGTATGTGTGTTTAAGTCTATGTAATTCCCTTACTTGTGTAGATTCATGTGATTACCACCATAGTCAAGTTACAAAAGAGGTCCACCACTAGGATCCCTCATGATAACCTTTATTAGCCATAGTTATTTCTCTGTCCCCATCCTCCTCTTCCTAAATTGTGGAAATCACTTAACTGTTTATCTCTGTAATTTTGTCATTTCCAGAAATTTTATATAATTGGAATGACACACTATATAACCATTGTGATAGGCTTTCTTTTCACTCAGCATAATTCCATCCAAGGTCTTCCATGTATCAATGTATCAATAGTTCATTTGCTTTCACTGTTGAGTAGTACTCCATGGTAGGAAAGAATGTGTTTAACACAGTTTAACCAATTACACATTGAAAGACATTTGGGTTGCTTTCATTTTGACTATTATAAATAAAGGTACTATGAACAGTCACATACAGGTTTTTGCATAGATATGAATTTTCATTTCTCTGGCATAAATGCCCAAGAGTGCAGTTGCTAGATCATGCAATAAGTTCATGATTTATTAGAAATGAGCATATTTTTGTAGTGAGAACACTTAATATCCACTACCTTTGCATTTTTCCAGAATACAACACATTGTCATTAACTATAGTCATCATGCTGTACAATAGACCTCTTGAATTTATTCCTCTTATATAACTGTAATTATACATCCTTTGACCAACATCTCTCCTTCCCCATCCCACAACCACCCTAGTCTCTGGTAACCATCATTCTACTCTCTACTTTGCAAAAATGATAAGTCTTGTGAGGTAACACATTTGTTAATTATTAATAGCTAAGTTTAACCATATCACAGTGTGTAGATACTTCAAAATATCACTCTTTCCTCTCTATCTTCATTCTGCTATTGAGCTCTTCTTGTGAATTTTTAATTTTAATATATATTTTTAAATTCTAAATTTTCCAATTAGTTATTTTTAAAATTTCACATATTTGTCTGCCAAGGCCTTTTATCTTTCCATTTGTTTCAACAGTTCTTGCCATTTCTTCTTGAAGCATTTTATTGCTTTAAAATTATGGTCCAATAATTTCAACATCTAGTTGTTCTAAACTTTGACACCTGTTGATTGTTTTTTCCCTTGAGAATTTGTCAGATTTCCCTAATTCTTTGTAGTTTGCATTAGCTAGGATATGAGGTAGCCCACCATGTACCCCATACTAGGGGCAATTTCTTTAACCAACAGATTACAACAGAATTAATGTATGCCCTTTCTAAAGTGAGATTACAACAACACCTGGTCAATTCTGTGTTGGATATTCCCTTCCCCTTGACTCATTCACTCTGGGTAATACATCTGCCATGTCATGAGCAACTCTATAGTATCTGGAGCTTTCTGCAAATAGCTTTGTGAGTGAGCCTGAGAGTGGATCTTCTATCTGTCCCAAATCAGTCCTTCAGATTAATTGCAACCATAACTGATAGATTCATGGTAAACACATGAGAGATTCTGCATTCTCTCTAACCTGGCTCCCTTGCCACTCCTTAAATTGTAAAGAGAATGCTACATCTGGAGCTCTTCACGTCTGTACCCAGGGAAAAGCTCTGAGATTCATGCTGTCTTTGAGTTGAAGGCAGAAGATAGGGCCAGTAGTGAGAGAATACCAAGAAACTCATCATCAGATCATTTGTATTTTAAGCACTGGTTTCTTACCCAATCTGTCCACTGACACTATTACTTTTCAGAATACTCAAATTATTGATAACAGTAGGGTGGAGTATGCTTATTCCAGCTTTACTGGAAATGGATATAACATTTTGTTTGTTTCATTTGGTTCCTTTGTTTGATTGACGTGTGATTTCTAGTAATGGAGTGATAGCTTTAATAATAAGACTAATGAAATAAAACAGGAGCAATTCTACTTACTTATTTTTATATTTATTTGCTAAAAAGTATAGATATTATAAGCAGTAACTAACTCCCAAACCATAATAACCTTGGTTTCTTAATAAACTATTAACGGCGAGGCGTAGCGGCTCACACCTGTAAGGGAGGCTGAGGCAGGAGGACTGCTTGAACTCAGCAGTTTGAGACCAATCTGAGCAACAGGGAGACCCCATCTCTACTAAAAATAGAAAAATCATCCAGGCATCATGGCACACACCTGTAGTCCCAGCTACTCTGGAGGCTGAGGCAGGAGGATCACTTGAGCCCAGGAGTTTGAGGTTGCAGTGAACTACGATGATGCCACTGTACTCTACCCCAGGTGACAGAGTAAGACTGTCTCAAAAAAACAAAAAACAAAAAACAAATTCACATTCCTATGTACTCAAGATAATAAAGTGTTTATTTCTTCCTCTCTAGGTTATGAGATAAAGCATAATGTGTGTACAAACATCAGATATCGCATAGATACCCAAAAGAGATTTTTCTTAGCAAACTTCAATAAATTGTTAACACTCTTGTAAACTAACTACAGTAGGTTGAAAGCAAGTACTTCAAAATATCACTTAACAAGTCATTTTTCATGCTGTATAGGTGCTGTTAACTCAGGATTTTCATGATATTCTGACAAAAATGATCCTTAATATTGATTTAACAAGTTCCATATGGCAATCTTTCTGCATATGTAGCTCAGATATCAACCCTAGTCCTCTAGTGGCTGGCAGTACCTAATTAGTTTATGCTTTGCCTGGGAAAAATGTAAATGCCAAATTTGGCATTTAAAAAACATTTCAAAATGCACCTATTTTCTCAAAAATGTTTTATTTCTGTTGTTTTTAGTGTATGTTTGTGTACATGTGTGTGTTGTGTTTGACTCTACAGAAAATTTCATAGGAGCATAAGAGGTGGGGTGTTTACTTTTAACATTTCACATTTCTATTTGCCCCTCCACTGACTGGGATAATGGGGATTTGGGGAGGTGATAATGTCTGCATCTCCTCTGCCACATATCACTTGGGATTTTGTGGGGGGTTTTTCCCCTTCTTCCTTCTCTCTCCCCCATATTTCTCAATTGGAACTTTAACATTCTTACCTTTTGAAAATGTTTGAATAGTTTACATTGTTAAAAAGAAATCTTTAAATAAAATAAATTTAACAGAGTTTATTTGGACATTAAAAGATTCAGGATCAAGCAGCACTCAAAACTAGATCAACAGCTCCACTATAGAAGCATGATCAGGAGGTTTTTATAGGCTGAACATGGAAGCAAAGCCAAGAAATCATTTGATTGTCTATAGCTAGGTTTTTGCCTTATTTGGGTACAATTCAGAGAAAAGTCTCTAGTGCTGTGGTCCCCAATCCCAGGTCGTGGGCTGGTACTGGTCAATGGCCTGTTAGGAACCAGAATGCAGAGCTGGTGAAGCTTCATCTATATTTATAGCCCCTCCCCATAGCTCACATCCCCGCCAAGGCTCTGCCTGCTGTCAGATCAGCGTTGGCATGAGATTCTCATAGGAGTGCTAACCCTACTGTAAACTGCGTATGTAAAAGATCTAGGCTACGCACTCCTTATGAGAATCTAATGCCTGATGATCTGAGCGGGAGTTGAGGCATTGATGCTAGTGCTGGGGAGCAGCTGCAAATGTAATGAATGTAATGCGCTTGAAGCATCTTGAAACACGCCCCCGCCCTTAGCCTGTGGCAAAATTGTCTTCCATGAAACCAGTCCCTGGTGCCAAAAAGGTTGAGGACAACTGCTCTAGTGGCTCTAGTGAGAGGTTAGTTGGCAGTTTCTGATTAAGCTTAAGTTATGTTTTACTGGTTAATTGGGTTTCAGTTTGCTTATATAGAAACCCACAGCACTGAGCCATCTCAGCCTAATGATTTCCCAATTAAATTTTCTTAACACCAGTAATCTATTTATTTCTCCAAATACAAGGTTTCCCAAAGAACAATTTAAGTGTAAAAATCTTTGCCATGGCCGGGCATGGGTGGCTCACGCCTGTAATCCTAGCACTCTGGGAGGCCATGGCTGGAGGATCGCTCAAGGTTAAGAGTTCAAAACCAGCCTGAGCAAGAGTGAGATCCCATCTCTAGTAAACATAGAAAGAAACTAATTGGCCAACTAAAAATATATATAGAAAAATTTAGCCAGGCATGTTGCATGTGTCTGTAGTCCCAGCTACTCAGGAGGCTGAGGCAGAAGGATTGCCTGAGCCCAGGAGTTTGAGGTTGCTGTGAGCTAGGTTGACGCCACGGCACTCTAGCCCAGGCAACAGAGTAAGACTCTGACTCAAAAAAAAAAAAAAAAAAAAAAAAAAAAGGCTTTGCCATTCTGTTACATATATTACATATACATTTTTTTCTTGATAAACATCAAATTTATTTAACACTTTGATTTTTTTTCTGTATATATTAGTTCTGACTTATAATGGGACATTCTAAATAACAATATTATTTGGTATAGTACAAAAATACCTTAAGGGTTATATTATCAAGACTATAACATATGCTCCTTTTCATACTCTCTCTCTCTCTTTCTCTCTCTCTCTCTCTCTCTCTCATTTTTCCTTCCTTTGGATGAATAGATATCATTTCGGTCAATGGTTCTATGCAATCAACAATGGCAAGGAATCAATGTTAAGTATTTAAAAAAAACAATATGAATGTATTTATTACACTGAACTATATACACTTAAAAGTGATAAAGATGGTATATGTATATGATAAAATTGTATATGTATATTTTTACCTAAATAATTTTTTTTAAATAAAGGGTTGAAATGACATCATTTTATATTAAGCTTTTAAAAAACATTTTCCATAGTATTGTCCTAACATAGGAATATTTGCATACACACATACAGTACAAATACACACAGCCTCTCAACTAGGTTTATTTGTAAATTAAAAATAAACACATTTAAAGAGTCCTGTACTGACTTTCCTTAGAAATCATCTTAGGTCACTCTAGAAGCATAAGAAACTCTGAGACTCTGGGTGATCTTAAAATATGTCTGCACTTAAGATTGATTGCTCTATCTATAGAAAAGATCTCTCAGTCACTCAGAAATGTCTCTGTCTGTTAGAGTATACAGTCTGAATTTTAAGAGGTATGTGCCAGTATTTACAATTTGTAGAATGGATAGCTCATAGTATCTATAATCTCGGTAGTTCTAAGAATGATACTATAGTCTACACAGTAATACTTAATGAACATTGGCTGAAAGCCCTGTAAGTAAGTACAGTGTGTCCTTTCCATTGCTATGAATGACTCCTAAGAAAATGACACTATTTCACATTTGGATCAGTTGTAGTTCTCACCGAATGCTTTACTGAAACCATTTATGTGTATTATTTATATGTAGGCAGGCAACTACAGGTTGCTTAAGAAGAATGTGTCAAGATCATTAATTTAGAAAGCTGATAGATTTTTTTTTATTCTTTTGGTAGTTGTAATAACCAAAGTCTCTATATAAAAATGGTCATTACTTCTTATGCAGCTTAGGTAAGTCCTGGTCTCTTTTGAGTGAAAAGAAACACAGGGAACATTAGAAACATGCCCATGGTCAGAAGGTCAATCCCTTTTCTTAGTCTCTGTGTCATTTTCTGTTCATATTATCTCAAAGCACCAGATCTTTTTGGAAACTTATCAACAAAAGCAAGTATAGGATATTGACACAGAGACTTCTTACTGCCTAGAGCATTCCTTAGTAGGAAATCGAGCATTTCAGCTAACATGTGAAATTGTTCATAATGCTAGGTAAAAAGTTTTCTACTCACTTGTAAGGGTAATTTCACCTCTATCAAGCACCTGGCTCTCTAAAGTAACTGATTCAAATAAAATTAGATGATGTCATGGGTTTCTGTATATATGAGTCAGATAGAAATCAATACAGTATATATTAAATACCTACAGGAGGCAAGATGAGATGCTATTAATAAATATGAAAGGAAAAAAGTACACTGGATCACAAAAGTGAGAGAGCATTTCTCTAAGAGTGTTAGTGGAACAGAGTAACTAGTGTTCTGTTTTATAGTGTGCCAAATAAACTACGATGTACTAGACTACATATATATGTATATAAACCATACATACAACCTAAAATGCAGAATATCATATAATTATCGTGTGTTTATAATAGAGATTAATTCATAAACCTTTGATTTTGATTCCTACAAATTTAAAATTAGCAGCCACTTATAGTAAGACCTCATCCATAGTGGTTTAAAATCATATAATCTAACCTGTCACCTCACTTATTCAACAGTCATGCTTCATAACTAGGGTGACTATAAAATTGGTCATCCAATTGTGTTACAATTTTGAGAGTAAAAAAGGAATATTAATAATTACATCAGGATAACAGGTATAAACAGGCACTGTCCTGAGGGTGGGACATATGGTTATTCCAATGAACCAGGTCTATTTGGGGCTAAAAAGCAAAATGGTTAAAACACTGGCAATAGCTTGAAAAAAATCAAAGACAATCCATCAAACTGTATAACCTAAATTTCAATGATTACAGAAAATAATTTGAACATATTTACATGTTTAATATTTTTTAAAGATTTGATACCCACTTGTAAAGAGAGTCTGTAAATAACCAAAGAACCTTAGAAATCTAGACTATTCCTTAAATCTCATGCAAATTAAGGTTCCCATTGTCTTTTTTGGAAAAATGAGGAGGACACAGAGGCCTTCACATAATCACTAAATTACAAAGAACAGATGTGAAGTGTTTAAGGGTAAATGCATGCTGGCAAAGAAAAAACATAATAAAACAGCATGCACAGAACCAACCAGATTGGCTTTTAAATGACTCATACATGTGTGATTACTAAAGACGGCAACAAAAATAAAACTGTTCACTTGACTAGGGCTAATCCACTTCAGTTACTTTAAATTAACTGCTAATCATGCCTTTTTCTTGTGTTATACATTCCTTTTTGACAGCCAAATTGAAACATGCCTTTTCTGAATTTCTAAGAACAAATATAATTACTGACTTTCCTGTGTTAGGTCATTATTGGTTTTGCAACCAAATGTTCTTCAGGATAAAGGGACTTTCTTAATTATAAAATGTCTATTCCAAATCACTCCTGAAGTTCAGACTCATAATTAATGTTGTATTTACAAACTGCTTCTTATTTTATGTTATTACCCTTTTATATTTTGAAATAAAGCAGGAATCATATGTTTAAAGTATGTTAGAAGTACAACTTTAAGCTAGAGTAATTGACTAGGCCAAATCTCTTTTTCTTCCTTATCTTCCATACCCACCCCTATTCTAGTTCATACTATTCCTTACATATAATTCACTATAAATTGACTCATCCCAGAGTAGCCTCACTATTACTTCTCACGTGAAAAATGGGTCTTGGTTTCCAATTATGTTATTATTTCTTAAAAATAAAAACAGGTCCTGACAAATGGCCTGGAAATTTGAGGTTGCATCTATATTTGAGTGTGTGCCACCAGAGAAAAGCTACTAGCTCAATTATTTGAATTATGAGAATGAAGACAGGGCTGATCTTTTCATGAGTTTCTACCCTTTTGTTACATCATGGTTTTAGCATTGTTTTAAATTTTACATTATAATAGAGCCAAACAAAATAAAATAATAATAATTATAATAATAATTATAATAATTGTAAAAATAATTTGGGGGAGAATAATTTTTTTAATATAGGACAGAGAATGGGAAAGTATGGATTGAAAGAATGAGAAATTAAACTAAGAGAAGTCTATTATAGGGAGACTACTATAGTTCCATGATTCTCAAATGCAGTTCCATACCAGTACTGTCAACATCACCTGACAGTTTGTTAGAAATAAAATTCTTGGGTCTAGCCCAGATCTACGGAACGAGAAACTGGTGATGGTGCCCTACAAAGGCTTTCAATAGCCCTCCAGGTGATTCTGAAGAATACTAAAAATTTAACAAAACTACTACTATAGATATGTAGTTTCTAATCCAAACACATGGGAAAAAAATTTAAATCACTTACAGGACACTATGTTTTAATTTTTTCAGGGGATATGTAGGTAAAAGTGGCAAAAATGAGAAAATAAATTAGTGTTTACATTAAAATTTTTCAGAATATAGAGTAATTGCTCTGAATAGAAAGTTGCATTGTTCAGCTTCAAAAACATTCAGGCAAGTGGGCAAGAAAAACAGCAGTTTAGTCTTTTGGAAGAAAGGATGTTAGATAATTTGAAATGAAATAAAATCATAATAATTGAGCCTTACTATAATCATCCATCCATACTCTCATTTGATCTTCATAACAAACCTGAGAAATATATAGGACACATATTTATTCTTTTCTACATTTATAGAGAAATGCATTGACTTACTGAAGATTACCCAGCTCTTAATTGACCAAGTCCTGAAATCACATCTTTCTCATTTTAATTCAAGTGCCCTTCCCTGTAGCCCCAGCTGCTCACTCATCCAAGTGACAGGCACCAGGCCAAGAACTTAGCTTCTGTAACTTCTGCATACGGTAAAACATGGAGAATAATGTCTTTCTCCATTTTGTAGAAAGTATCAAATTGCGTTATATGTGTGTGTGTATGTGTGTATACATATATGAGAGATGTTGGGAGAGCATCCAGCCATTGTTATTATAATATAACAAGAACATATTACATGGCTGGATACTTTCTGGACAGCCCTTTTATATATATATATTAATATATATTCATATATATTGGTTTTATAATTACTTAAGAACCAAACAACCAGAGGATATCCTCAATATGATTATACCCTGTTAGGTCAGCAATACTTAGACACATAAGCTTGTATGTGCAATGTACATGAGAGATACTGGTTAAAATTGTATATATTCCAGAGAATAACAGTATATAGAATCAGAGTGAAGGGAGGGCTTGCAAATTCTTCATTCAAATTCCAAATTCCTCACGGTGGGGCCAAGTCAAACTTAAGCCAATATGATAAGGTGTCATTATATTTGCACTCACTCAGCTCTTCTTCTAACATCTTGACCACTTCTGTCATATCATCAGAAACTCTGATGAAGTTGCATCTCCGTACACATCATCTCTGTAACATATATTCTTCTCCAAAGAACTTGTAAGTACTAAAGAAGGAATATATTTAAACCAAATTGGGGCATGTTGTGTAAACATACTGATTAATGTGGGTTTTGTACTTCTCACAGTGAGATCATGAATATTTTTTTATGTAAGCATCTTGCTAGATTAGCACTCCTAGAATGCATCTTAAAAATACTGCTCTATAGTTTCTCCACATCAAAACTGCTCTATTTATCACTTCTTTTATAAAGGACACCAGGAGACAGAAAATGTGTTAAATACATGCAAGCTAATGTGATCCATCATGATAATTTTTTGTGTATAGGTAGCTTTCCTGAGCCTGGTACTGAGCTAGACATTAAGACTCAAAAAATAATAAAAGATGACTGACCTCAAGGAGGTCCAGCAAGAACCAGAGACATAGAGGTAGCAACGACTCTACCAGACAGGTATGTCAAGAGTCAAACAAGTATTTTGACAATTTTCTAGAAGAAGAAATAACTTTGGGCTGTTAGAGAGGAAAGATCCATGATGTAGGGGGTGTGGATCTTTAATCATAAATGTAGATAGAAATATCATTTCAGATAGATGTGATTCTTTTATCAAAAATACAGGAGTAGGAATGTCTATAATATCTTTGGACACAATGAAGTCAGCTACTTAGCTAGAACAAAGTCTTTATATAGGGGAAAATATCAATTAGATATTTCTGTGCTAAAATAAGGACATGATAATTCCTTCTGTACATAGATTGAAGTAGGGATATGGACTGAAAATGGCAGCATGTACAAGCAATCACAGTAGTTAAACATTTAAAAAATGAGTGATTTCACACATATAGCTCATTAAAATACAAAAGGACAGTATCAATAATATCATTAAAAAAATGTTCAGTGCCCAAGAAATAAGAATTAAGAATAGAGGATAAAATGAAACAACCATGTTAATAAGAGATTGGGGGGATCTTCTGGTAAAAACATTGAATGACTGGGGGTCAATGATGCCGTTGAGAAAGGCAGTCATGTGCATGTAGCCTTCTGACCCCTAGTTGGCTGAGTGAGAATGGGCCTTGGGCCTGAACACTTCCTTACTAAAAGATAAAGAGTCTTCATGGCTTGTATTAGACTTATCACTTCGCGAGAACATCCTTTCTTTTTTCAAACTCAATGCAAACTCCTTTGTTCTGCTTAAGCATGCACATCATACAGCACCTGGTCAACCCTACTGTTATATTTGTTCTCTATGGTGAGGGGATGGGGTCCTTCATTCCTCAGCACAAGAAGTGTGTGTGCAGGCCAATGGACCGGTATCAGCTGCTGGGAGAGACCCTATGGCCATGGGGGATTGACACCTTCTGCTGAAGTTGATCTTGCTCTGTCTTATCTCTATGTAATTAAACATTGTTCAGCCCAGTGTTTGACTGCCTTATGTTTTCCTTGGGTGCTTTGCTACCAAGATACAGTGAGCAGAAGTGTTCAGACTTCTACTTCTGGTGATAGGCAACAGTTGCTATTTGTTCAACAGATGCCAAGTAGAATTTCTTCCTATGACATACTTAAGAGTCAGAAACTCAATATGAGACAAGCCAGTTTTCAAGTCAGCATGCATTTTACCTCAAATTCATAATTAAATAAATGTTATGTGCATATGAAAATATTTTATTCAGTTACTATTCATAAATACAAAAAGGGATTAGATGACTTTAATATTTTCATTTTATTTATCAATTTATTTTTGAGATGCCTGAAAGTGTCCTTTTCACTGAGAAAATATAGTGTAGTGACCAGCACATGGCATCTAACTGGCATTCCATACATATGAATTTAATTAATAAGAAAAGATGAATAAATGAAGGAATTATGGATCTGACCAACAAAAAAATATAGTTGAAAGGAAACTCTATAAAATGATATTCTACATAATCATTTACTATCATGAGCCATATTAAATTTTATATGGAATCTAAACTTCAATTACCAGATAGCTATCTTCTATCTTTTCATTCATAGATTGTTACACCATTGTTTCAAGTCATCACCACATATATGTGTGTCATCTATGATGGGGTTATTCGAAACAGACAAATTACCTATTTTGGTAATTGTGTTTTTGTGGTAATGCCAATTCTGAGTTTGGCACAGCAAGCGCTAAAAGCTTTTGATTTTCCTCTGCCAAAAAAAGCACTGAATATATGGCTGCTTTTCTAGAGAGCATGCCTAAGAGTGCCAAATCTCTTTCAGGAAGAATAAAGACTAGATGGCATAGAAGTAATGTTTAAGTTGATTTTTAAGTGATGTTTTCCTATGATCAAAATTAGTTTAAAGTAGTGAAGCCTGGAATATGGGATGTTCTTTTTTTTTTTATCAGTTCTGACTTTCTAGGTATAGTTAGGCTTTTATTTTTAGTCATTGTTTCCTGTAATTCTGTGTTATCTCAAATTTGTCTAAAATTTTAAACCTCGTGTTAAATATTCTTAACTGCATCATAACAACTTCTAGATCAGAATTTTAACTGTTGTCAAACCCTCAAAAGTCTTTGTTATTTTTCGATCTTTAAATCCAGTGGGGAGAGTGTCTTCTCTATGTCTGCTTTCTGACAAATCAAGTTATTAGATTTCTCTCCCCAAATTGCCTGCATCTGATAGATTGGAGCACTTGTACTGGGTTCCCCTCCACAACCAGAATAAAAAAAGACAAAGGCTCTTTGTTAACTACCTCCAATCTCTTGTGATGTCCACTTGCTTAATTTTCATGATTTTTCCATCTCACCTAATTAACATTTTTGACTTTAGCATTTGTTCTTGTAAATTATAGAAAATTTAGTGGAATACAAATTTAACAAACATTAGTAAAATAGGATTAGAAACTGAGTTTTTCCAGAGTTCCATATATTAGGGACTTACAAAAATATGTAATGTTTAAAAATAACATGTCAAAAAACAAAAAATAGTGTTTTAAAAGAACTTAAATCATTTATCCATAAGGTCTATAAAATAGAGAGTCAATATGACATTTTAGGTATATATATATATATATAAACTTAAATCATGGCTTTTACAAACATTTACATTCTTCAAAATGTTATTACAGTGATTAATCATACCAGTGTATATTAGGTGCTATTTCCTAATATTTGGAAATTTCATCTTTTCTGTCCTTCATCTGCATATTTGGGTTGAGATTAAATCCAATATTGTGTAGAAATTCAGAGTCAACCAAAGACCATGTAGGAAATTTGATTTTAATTTTCTATTTTTTTGTAAGGGAATCCAGTTTTTAATTCATTTAGGTAAGTTATAAGTTATATTATCCACAGGACTTTCATTACTTTTAGCCATGAGACTATAAGAAAACTAGACCTTAAAAGAATTCTTGCCCTTGATTCTTGAGGCTCCATCACAAGAGTCACTATTTATGGAAGATCATTATTTTTGGCTTCTATTTAAGTTTATCTCTTTGTCCTTGGTTTTTATTTTTTTTTTTTT
>VBSM01003143.1:30900514-30915134 GCA_008086735.1 Cheirogaleus medius
CCTCAGCCTCCCAGAGAGCTAGGATTACAGGCGTGAGCCACCGCGCCCGGCTGTCCTTGGTTTTTAAAGCAATGATTTCTTCCTGCAAGGGGCAGAAGTGTTTGTTTGGCTTTTGACTTTTAGTATCTGAAAAATGTTCTGCTTTAGTTTGCTAGAGCCTTCCATTTTTAGCTTTGATTACTTGAAGAAGAACGTATGTAATATTCCCATACAGCCTTGACCTTTTAGTAATTAATATTTTGATCTTATTGACCTATTTCAACTAAAATTTCCTGTAAACCTGAGATTGCAAAATAGATCAAGACTTATAGGTTTTATACTTGTTCTTCGGGAGGCAACACATCCATTAGTGGATTCTTGAAATAAAATTTGAATTAACACTGAAAAACACAGGTCCTGTCTGAAAATGAATTAAATATTTCAGATATGTTCTTCATCAAAAATAGTGGTTTTAGTTTTTACTAAGGAGGTCAAAATGCAGTATTAGTGTTACATTTGATGGAGTATAATTATTCATTTAGCAAAAGCATTAAAGTAATATGCTTAACTTTTCATGAATTTATTTTTCCCTATAAAGGCTCAGAGGTTATATCAACAAACTTATGGACAAAATTATTGGCTTATGAGATATATTTATATATTCCGCTTTTTATGTTAAAGTGGGAGGTCTTAATTAGGGTAAAGCTATAATATTAATGATCATGATAATTAAATACTGTATCTGACCAGACTAAAAGTCAACACAAAAAAATTATAAATTACCTTTGGAGGAGACTGGCAAGATGACAGTCTAGAAGCAGCCGGTACACACCATTCTCAGGAAGAGTATCGAAAATGGTGAGTAGATATTCACCTTTGCATTGATGGTCTAAGAGAGACCACTGGTAATCAACAGACAGGTGATCAGAGATTCCCAAAATGAAGAAGAAGGATGGGGCAACCTGCTTGGCAGGATCAGAGATACTGGGGGAAGGCACCAGCATGTGGGGAAGGGACAGAGGAGATAACTCTGGGGCTCCACACTTCCCAGGTGGACATTGAAATCAGAGTTGTGAGAGAACCTCTCTACTGCAGCAGGCTGCTGGCCTGACAAAGGGAGCTGACTGGACACTGTGTGGTGGCATTGCTCCAGAGAGAAGGCACAGTTGGGTCCTGTTAGCTTACAAACCTTGGGTACTGTGGCTGGTACCATTTTGAGGCCCCAGCCCCAGAGCATTGTATCTACCTGGTGATCAGATCCATTTCTGCTGCCTCTCTATCACCCCTGCTGGGCTGGGGAGGGAGCAAAAAGGATGGGAATTCTTGCTTGGCTCCATTGCTGCTGGGAAACTTGGGCAGAGCAGGTGCCCATGAATCCAGTGACCACTGCTACTGCTTGGGCAACCCTGTCCAGCCACAGCTGCCACAGGATCCAGATGGAGAAAGCACCTGTGGCTCAGGCACCTGCTGTTGCCATCTGAGTGGTATAGCAGATGTCACCATTGCCTAGACAATGCTGATGCCAGTGGACCTTGGCAGGGCAAATGCTCCTACTACTGCATGACACCTCCCTACCACTGCCAACAGACCTGGGCAGTGACTAATACCACTGCCACGGTAGTGGGGTGGAAAAATGCTCACACCACCCCAAGCCAATGCCCTACAGCTGCTGATGGACCTAAGAAGAGTGAGTGTTCATGCCCTATGTACCAACCACCTGTGACAGCCACAGGGGAAGAGGAAAATGCAGGAGAGGAGCAGTTTTAAAAGCTCACTGTGCACCTGCCCCTGTCCTGCCTGGTCATTCTTCCAGAGTAAAACTCAAGCATGCCATCTAGGGGTCTCTCCCTCTCTTCATTGAGCAACAGAGTTCCCAGGAGAGGAGAACAGTTGGACCCCAAAACTATCTATCTCGAACTGAAAGAAGAGGTTTCAGATGAGAAGAAACCAGCATAAGAACTCTGGAAATATGAAAAAACAGGCTGTTCTGACACCCCAATGGAACACTATAGTTTTCTAGCAACATAATCCAACCAAAAAGAAATTACTGAAATGTCAGATATGGAATTGAGAATATGGATGGCAAGTAAGATCAATGGGATTGTTGAGAAAGTTAAAAACCAATACAGAGAAACAAAAAATAATAATAATAATAATTCAGGGCATGAATGAAAAATTCCATTAAGAGACAGATAATATAAGAAAAATTTAACACAACTTCTAGAAATGAAAGATTCATTTAGGGAATTTCAAAATACAGCATAATTTTTTAACAACATATGAGACCAAGCAGGAGAAAGAATTTCATAGCATGAAGACAAGGCTTTCAAATCAACTCAGTCAGTCAAAAATGTAGGAGAAAAATAATCAAGAAGAATTAACAATCTCTCTGAGAAATATGGGACTATGTAAAGCAAACAAATGTAGTAATTATAGGTATCCCTGGGGGAAAAGAAGAAAAAGGAAAGGGCATGGAAAACCTATCTGAGGGAATAATTAAGGAAAATTTCCCTGGTATCACTACAGATTTAGACATTTAGATATAAGATTTAGACATCCAGGTCATCCAACATCTGGAAGATTCATGGCAAATAGGATATCACTAAGGCACATAGTCATCAGTCTGACCAAAGTCAAAGTGAAGGAGAAAATCCTACAAGTTTCAATATGAAAGCATAAAGTTATTTACAAGGGAAAAACACATCAGATCAATGGCAGATTTCTCAGTAGAAACTTTACAAGCCCAAATTGATTAGGGTCTCATTTTTAGTCTTCTTAAACAGAATAATTGCCAGCCAAGAATTTTATATCCTGTAAAACTAGGTTTCATAAATGAAGGTGAAATAAAATCTTACCCAGACAGGCAAACACTAAGGGAATTTGTCACCACTAGACTTGCCCTACAAGATAAGCCTAATTTCCACCAGCATAAAACACCCCAAAATTAAATTACACAGCTCTTGTAAAAAAGTAACATAAGAGATAAAACAACACAACTAGTTAACAATCAACATGATGAACAGAACAGTATCTCACATATCAATATTAACATTGAATGTGAATGGTTCTAATACTCCACTTAAAAGATGTAGATTGGCTGAATGGATAAACAAAATCAACTTAAATATATCCTGTCTCTAAGAAACCCACTTAACTTGCAAAGATTCTCATAGACTTTGGTAAAGGGATGGAAAGGTAAAGGGATGGAAAAAAAAATTCACACAAATGGAAAACAAAAGCAAGCAGGAGTAGCTATTCTCATATCAGATAAAAAATTAGTTTAAATTGACAATGGTTAAAAAAAAAAACAAAGCTGGTCTTATATAATGATAAAGGGACCAATTCAACTGGAAGGTATAACAACCCTAAGTATATATGTACCGAACACATTAGCTCCCAGATTCATAAAAGAAATTCTACTATATCTAAGCAAGGAAATAAAAAGCAACATCATAATATCCAGGAACTTCAACACTCCACTTACAAAACTGGACAGATCATCGAGGCAGAAAATTGACAAAGAAACACTGGACTTACACAGGATTTTAGAACAAATGTAGATGTTTGTAAGATATCCTACCACCAAACTGCAGAATACACATTCCTCTCCTCAGGACATGGAACATTTTCAAAGATAGATTGTATATTAGGACACAAAAAAAGTCTCAGAAAATTCAGAAAAGTCAAAATCATATCATGTTTTTTCTCAGACCACACTGGAATAAAAGTAGAAATTAATTCCAAGAGGATTTATCAAAACTACACCAATACATGAAAATTAAACCACCTGCTGCTGAATGATCCTGGGCCAATGATAACATCAAGATGTAAAATAAAAGATTTTTTGAATTAAATCACAAAAATTACACAAGCTTCGCAAATCTCTGGGATACAGAAAAAGCAGTGCTAATAGGGAAGTTTATAGCCTCAAATGCCTACATCAAAAAAAAAGGCAGAACAATCACAAATTAACAACCTAATGTCACATCTGATGAAACTGTTTAATAGAAAAAGAAGAAGAATCCAAACCCAAAGCTAACAGAAGGAAAGAAATAACAAACATCACAGAACTAAACAAAATGGACCCTCCCCTAAAACACAAAGGACCAACTAAACAAGAAATTATTTATTTGAAAAGATAAACAAAATCTATAGACCGCTAGCTAGCTTAACCAGAAATTGAAGAAAAAGGACTCAAAAAACTCAATCAGAAATGAAAAATGAGACAGTACAACTGATACCACAGAAATACAAAAGGTCACCCATAAATACCATGAACACCTCTGTGCATAGAGGTTATGGAAAAATTTTTGGAAACACAGGCTCCCAAGTTTGAATTAAGAATAAATAGTAATTGTGAACATACCAATAATGAGTAGCAAGATTGAAACAGTAATAAACTCCCAACAACAACAACAACAACAAAGCTCCAGAACACACAAATTCATAACCAAATTCAACCAGACCTGCAAAGAAGAACTGGGACCTATCCTACTGAAACTGTTCCATAACATTGAGAAGGAGATAATTCTCCCTAACTTGATACCAAAGCCAGGAAAGGACACAAGAAAAAAAGAAAACTACAGATCAATATCCCTCATGAACATAGATGCAAAAATCCTCAACAAAATACTAGCACACCAAATCCTTCAGCAGATCAAAAAGATAATTCAAAATGATCAAGTAGGGTTTCATCTCAGGAAATAAAAGGATAGTTTAACAGACTTGATTCACCACATAAACAGAATTAAAAACAAAAACCATATGATCATCTCAACAGATACAGAAAAAGCATTTGATAAAATATAGCTTTTCTTCATGACAAAAATCCTCAAAAAACTAGGCACAGAAGGAACATACTCCAAAATAATAAAAGGCATATATGTCAAACCCACAGCTAACATCATCATACTGAATGGTGAAAATTTGAAAGCATTTCCCCTAAGAACTGGAAGAAGACAAGGATGCCCACTGTAACTACTTTTATTCAACATGGTACTGAAAGTCCTAGCCAGAGCAATCAGGCAAGAGAAAGAAGTGAAGGACTTCTAAATCAGGAAAGAGGTCAAATTATCCCTGTTTGCCAATGATATGACCTTATATGTAGAAAACTCTAAAGGCTCCACCAAAAGACTCCTAGAATTGCTAAATAAATTCAGTAAAGTATCAGGTTACTGAATTAATGTACATAAAACATTAACATTTCTATATACTAATAACAGTCAAGCTAAGAATTAAATCAAGATCTCCATACCATTTACAGTGGCTATGAAGAAAATAGAACAAAAAAAATAACCCCATCAAAAAGTGGGCAAAATACATGAACAAATTTTTTTTCTAAAGAAGACAGGCAAATGCACGACAAGAAGCATATGAAAAAATTGCTCAACATCACAAATCATCAGGGAAATGTAAATTAAAACCACAATGAGATATCCTGTGGATATCTTGTGGATATCTTATTGTGGTTAGAATGGCTACCCCTATCAGAATGGCTATTATTAAAAAGTCAAAAAACAATAGATGTTGGCTAGATGCTGTAAAAAGGGAACACTTATACACTGTTGGTGGGAATGTAAACTAGTACAACCTCTTTGGAAAAGAGTATGTTGATTCTGCCAAGAACTAAAAATAGATCTACTATTCAATTGAGCAACCCACTACTGAATACCTACCCAAAGGAAAAGAAGTCATTTTATTAAAAAGACACCTGCACCCTAATGTTTATCACAGCACAATTCACAATTGCAAAGATATGGAATCAATCTAAGTGCTCATCCTGATGAATTGATGAAGAAAATTTTGTGTGTGTATATACACACACACAAACATATACCATGAAGTACTTACTACTCAGCCATAAAAAGTAATGAAATAATGTCTTTTGCAGGAACTTAGATAAAACTGGAGACCATTATCCTAAGTGAAGTGTCTTAGGAATGGAAAAACAAACACTTCATGTCCTTATGGACAAGTGGGAGCTAAATGAGGGGTATATAGAGTAATAAAGTGGTATAATAGACATTGGAAACTAAGAAGAGGGGAAAATGGGAGGGAGGTGAGGGATAAAAATCTACCTACCTATCGTGTACAATGTACACTATTCTGGTGGCAGGTACACTGAAAGCCCTGACTTCAGTATTATACAGTTTATCCGTGTAACAAACAAAATTTGTACATCCTAAATCTATTGAAATAAAAAAAGGAAAAAAATAAAGAAAATCTGTAACCATTTGTATGCAGAACAAATAAATTTCTGCATTCATCAATTTAAACAGTTTAGACAACATTCTAATGAATATATGAATGTATCAATGAAAGCATTACAATCTATAAACTTGACCAAATGAGGCATAACAACCTACTACTAACCAGAACCTACTTTTTCAACTAATATAAATCTATTTTCCTCCCCTCCCCCCACCCTTTCTTATCTATTTAGTTATCTGTCTGTCTGTCTTCACATTTGGGTCATGATTTCTTATGAAGACAATCCAAAGCCTAATACTTCATTTACTGTGGGTTTTGTAATTTAACCTTCCAGGTTCTGGCTTTGGTATGACTTAAGATGTTGCCATTAGATTCTTTTCTATCTAAAGGCATACTGTGCATTATGATCCTTCCACAGTTGTGTTATGGATGATATTTTCCCATAACCTCCTCCTTCTTACATAGTTTGGCTTGGGTCTTTTATCTTGAGCCCTCAGACTTACCCTTTAGCACTATTTTCTAAAACTATTTTTTATATTCAGTTTCTTTTTTTCTGTTATTTGATTTTTAATTCTTGCAAAAATATTCATTAAAGATCATATATTGAAGATAACAATAAAACTGTACTCTCTCACTTACAGTTTTCTAGCTTTCTTAAACCAAACCTCTCAGGATATTTATTCCAATAACAGGTGAATCATCTTGTTCATAAAACTGCAGTATCATTTTTAGGTCTTTGCCTGGTAGCATGAGCGTTGAACTTTAAGGCTGTATTTGTCTCCCTAATGAATTATTCACTGCTCAGAGCAGATGAAAGTCTAAATACAAGAGAAATATAAGTCTCTCTCTCTCCTCCCCCACCTCTCTTTCTGTCCCTGCATATCTTACCTCTTTCTCTCTCCTAAATTTGCTATTTGGGTGCTTATGAAAAGAATAAAAACATTCAATTGTTCCTATATGATACCCCATAATATTTTTAACTTTATTTCTCACTGTCCTAACCAGTTGTTTTGACATTCTGGAAAGATAATCACTTGGAGTTTTTTTGGTTTTTTTTTGTAACAAATCTATAATGAACACAGAGTGTCTGGCACATATATTGCATATATTGATATATATAAAGGTAGAGATAATGCTTATTAATATTTTTGTTAGGAAACAAATCTTTGAATCTTCATTTGTTGATAAGACATTTTTGCAATCTCTTCACATCATGAATATGCCTTTTCCTTATAGATGAAACCGTAAAGAATCACCTTCTGTGTTATCCTGTCTAAAGCTTTTGGTAATCATGGATGCTTTCTTCAATGTGATTATTCTCCTGATGTCCCCTTGTCAATGTACTAAAAATCTAGGAGTCTAGAACCACAGGTAAGAAAATAATTATTTAAAGGGCAAAAAGAGAAAAAGCAAAAAAAAAGAGAGACAAAGCTGACTCTCAGTATGAAAAATCAATTAAAAATATTGATTAAATTTGGTAAATAATATGTTAACATTTATCGCATACTTTTTAACCCTTATTAAATAAAAAAATATTTAGTACATAGTGGGTTGTAGGTCACAAATATCAATGTATTTAATACCTTTAAAACAGTGCTTTACATATGGGCAAATTAAAACCAGGAGAAGTTAAGTGATTCACCAGAGACTACAGCTAAATAAGTATTAGAGCTAGTATTCAATCCCAGGAAGTCTGGATCCAGCATCTATTCCCATAAATACTATATTTATTCATACACACATAGTACCTCATTTTTTAAAAGCAGGGTTTGTGGTTTGGTCTCCATGAGAGGTTAGTTCACAGGTATAAAATATGTCAATGTGTATCAGCACTACCTTTTTAACTACAGAAGAAAAGGCAAAAGCACTATTAGAAAACATAGCTCTAATTTTGTGTCCTTTGACTGATAAGCATCAGATTTTCCATACTGTTTCTACCAGAGAAGGCAATCCTTCTAGAAGTGTAAGGGTATTAGACAACAAAGAAAAATAAAGCAATAGTAACCTAAGAATAAAGCACTGAAAATGTAGGCCAAGGAACCAATGAAAGTCAATAAGTTAGTGTCAAAAGAGAAGGATAAAAAAATGAGACAGAGACAGTCAGGTCAGTACAAACTATTAAAGAAAAATGAGTATGATCAGAGCCAGCACTCATATGAGAAAAATAAATACTGGTCTATTACCCTCAATTTATAAACTTCTCATAAAATGACAGGCATTGTGTGGAGGTAGGAAGAATTATAAAGAGAGTGATTGATGTTACATTCGTCCAAAGAATATTCGGTGGCTAATAATAGATAAAATATCACTAAAAAGATATAGGGAAAGAAATTAAGAAACGTGAAAAAAATTGGTTTTAAGCCACAGTTTGAGAAATTTAAGAACTATCTGATGCTACATGCCAGATGATTAATGATAAAGGAATTCCTTGTGAGAAATAATTCTCTGTGGGTTTCCCTGGTTTCTGTGTTATCTTGTGAGGAACAAATGGCAGCTTTTGTTCTGTCCCTTTTTCAAGGATTTTAGTATTGCAAACAGCTTTGGAAGATAGTGAGAAGAGCAAATTTGTTTGCTAAAAAGTATAATAAAATAATGCCGCCCTCTGGGGACAAAGATTGAACAGGTTTGCTAGAAGCACCTTCTAAATACTGAGATTTTCTAAGCTCCGTGTTCCTTACCTGTTACGCAATCCCACTGTGTGTACAGTATCCACCTGAACCAACTCTACGTTGGCCTTGTGAGACTCAGGGGAAGGACAAAGGGACACGAGTGCAAACATGATGCTCATGCTACCTGCTGTGTAATAAATAATAAAGTTCTTTGTCTCTCACCTGGAAATCTCACGACTTCTGCCAACATCCACGAAATTGTGGCTGGTCAACTTGTTAGCTTGCAAGCAAGGTAAAACCTCAGACCCTTCACCGTCCTTCATAGTTTTGATGACAAGAATGAGATACTGACAGAGACATGATTTTTGGAAGAGGAAAGGTTCAAAGCCCCTTGAAGGTTGGGTTGGGAGTTATGAGAAGACCCCTTGGGATCTTTTAATGAATATTCTTTCCTAAGTGGGAGGAAAAGATAAGGATTCCCCATTGTCCAAGTTGTTAATGAGTGTTGAGAGGCTGAGCAGTGAGAGGGAGGATAGAAATGATTTGCTCCAAATACGTTTTAGTTGTTGGTTGTTGTTTGCTTTCCTCTAGGCACAAGAAGGAAAGGGAGCTCTCCCAACAATAAAGAAGTGAGTCCTATAGCCCCGTGCCACAAAAGGCTGTCTTTCTGGCTAGAGTAAAGGGATCCCACAAGTTGAATAGTGTCAAGAAATGAGGATGTAGATCTTCAGATAGACCAAAAACAAAACTCTGGTGAATTGAGCCAGTACATAGCAGACAACTTGAAAACGAGAGTAAATGTGGCTTATATGCTGATGTAGAGCCACTCTCTCTCTCTCCAGAGCCTTTGATTTCCTCTCTTTTTTGCCCCTGATGTCAGCTGCTTTAAAGAGAAAAATGATTACGAGTGGAACCAAGATCTGTCTCCAAGAGAGATTAAAGGTCATGAGCATCAAACACAGTACTCTGGGGAACAAAAGAGAGAGGAGGGACTCAAATTGTTATTACTCCATAGGATATAGGCCCCCAAGTCACGATCCTATGCAAGTCCCTGGAGGGAAGAGGTGTCGGGTACAAGCCTGGCTGAAGGCACTGAGAACTACAGAGCAAAGTCTCACCAAAGTGCATAGAGCAGAAAGAAAGAAGGCCTCCATGCACTCTAGGTGGTGAGAGATACACAGGAGAGGAAATGGTACTGCTCCTGAAGTGAAAAGCCAAAAAGAGTTTTAAAGATAAAACAAGAAAAGGAAAGGGATAGAAAGAAGACTCCTGCTGCTCCGACCACTCGCCACCAGCTGGTTTACCCTCCGTCTGACATCCCTTCCCAGTAGTCCTCGTGCTTGCTAATTGGCTGGGAACTCAGTTTGTGACTTTGAAGGAAAGATTATCTGAGAAAAGAGTCAACCCTGGGAAAATAGAGGTGACACCAGATCATAAATGAAAGTTGTTTGAATCCCAATATCCAACCGCATTTGTATTCAAGCTGCCCTTGAAATTGTCGCTATGAAAGCTAAAATATTCTGTTTTCAAAAGCTTTTAGAGTCACATTTTGAAATCTTGGCTGTACAAAATATTTCCTAATTCATACTAGCTACCAACCTGTTTGATAATTGTCATCATGATATCTGCTTTGTTTTTTTCTATTGTTCTGAATTCCTTTACCATAGTGGGCATATAATGAATAACGGTCCCCTAAAGATGTCCATGTTTTAATCCCTGGAACCTGTTTGTTATGCTGCATGAAAAAAATAAGGCTGCTAATTAGCTAACTTTTTGGGATCAGTGTAAGTACAGGGGTCCTGAAAAGTGGATGAAGGGAACGGAGAGGTCAGAATGACGTTAAGTGACAAGGACAAGGACGAAATCTACTGTTGTTGGCTTTGAAGATGAATAAAGGCACCAGAAGCCAAGGAGTGAAGGTAGCTTCTAGAAGCTAAAAAAGGGAAGACAGGTTCATAGTGAGAGTCTCCACAGAAGTGTACTTCCAGGACAAATTCTTGATTTTAGCATAAGGAGATCCATGTTGGATTTAATACTATAGAACCGTAAAATAATAAATCTGTGTTATTTAAGCTGCTAATTTCTGAAAATTTGTAGAAAATTAATACACCCTCCCAAAGTCAGTCCTTGTGGCCATGAATCTATTTGAAGGAGCTTCTTCTTGGCACTGATGATGATATTAATTATGGAGTGACAGTTTCTATGGCACAGTGATTTAGCATTTGTTTCAGGGAAGAATATAAGTCCCTTTGCAGCTTTTCATAGTTTGTCATTGGGCTCTGAAGTAGTTGATTAAATTTCAGTCTCTCAGTGATACTCATAGATACTTGTATTAGTTTTGATCTCTATCCCTGATTGCCCTGAACTGTTTATTTTCTGTAAACATACCGCACTAGGTTGAAGAGAACCAGAGCCCATGCCATTCTCTAAAACCTGTTTTATATCTAGGATTCAGAAAAAAATATCCCTCTTTTATCTGGAGAAACCAGATATTTATGCTGATAGGGAATTGTAGAGTAGATATACCTGAATTATCATACAAAAGCAAATATAATAATATGTGTCATTATTTTTAACCACCACATAAAATAATAACAAATGCCACGGAACAAACCACCTGTTATTACGTAAAAAGCATCAATAGTACAGAATTTGTTATGTTCTCAATAAATTGTGTATTTAAGAGTGTTTACTTAATAGATAATAAAATATTAAATAATAATACATTGACATTACATTTCCATGGAATAACTGCATCTAAAACAAAATTTCAGGATACTCTTAGACTTTATTACTCTAAAGTAATAAATTCAGGAATCCTTCCTGAATCTTTTGGGAATTGCAGTATAGTCTGTAGGAGATGTAAAACTTCTTTCAGATTTTGAAAGAAAATAGTTTCCAAAGATTAAAATGTGGACATATAAAATTCCATACTGTCAGTGTATATTTTGACAAATTAATGTTTATATTTCACTTTTGTTGAATTTAATAAATCTATATTTTAAAATCTAAATGCAAAGGCTGGCAATGAAATATCTAAGCTGTTATTGTCTCAAATGAAAACACTTATAATGTTGTAGTTGATAAGAAGAAATGAAATCTTAGAAACTCACCTTCTGATGGAGAAATTAACCATCCTTAACAAATGCAGTTAACCTGAGTCATCTGAGTTTGTTTGATTTTGGTAAGGAGAAAAAAAAAATCTCTTCTTGTCTCTTCTCCTCACTTGCTTTCTCCTATCTTCTTCTTACTAAGTTTATCTAGTTGACCAAGCTTCTTAAAAAAATACTATTCCTCCCTTTAAAAGTACAAATACTTTTGTGATATTATGCTACAAGATATAAATAGAATATTTAGAACAGACCAGATTTGGGAATTTCCTCTTCAATACACCCATAGAGTAACAAAGCCTTTTTTTGATATTTTTAAAATTTTATTTACTCTAATTATTATTTTTTTTTAATTTTTTTTTATTTCAGCATATTATGGGGGTACAAATATTATGGTTATGTATATTGCCCACGCCCCCCTCACCCCTCGAGGCAGAGCCTCAAGCATGACCATACCCCATACGTTGCACATCTTACTCATTATGTTTATATATACCCATCCCCTCCTCCCCCCTCCCATTAACTAGAAAGCACAACTGAAAGTATAGATTAAAAAATAAGTCAACATCAGAAATTCTTCTAGGTACACATAAGTAGATTAAGGACATGTGAAAATTTTGGGAAAAAATCAAAAATATTTCTTCACAGACTTAATAAACAGCTTTTAAAATATCAAGTAAAGATTGCCTTTAATGTAGGAAATTTGTACACATGCCATTATGATAAAGCTCAAAGGAATTGAAGAATTACATGATAGTAAATAATTTTATATATTTAAATAAAGCAAATTTATATGTTTGGTTAAATCAATGTTATGTATGTAAAACACAGAGAACTGAGCAAAGTTGCATGTTATAACCTTGAGAACTTATGAGTATTTGTTCTTTATCACACTGCAATTTTCTTAAACTGAAATGACCCTATTTTAAAAGATATTTAATTCAAATATTAAAAAAAATAGTGATAATTATGATTGAAATTAAAATTATTTCTTGAATTATGGTGTGTCCTGGTCATTCCTCTTTATATGTATAGCCTTAAGCCTTAAAAATCCTTCAGGTGAATTCTTTTTTGAAAACTCCCAACATATTTTATCTTATGTCTAATTTAATTTTAGGGAATTAGTATGTTGATATAGAATTAAGATTATAATCCCAGTGTAAACAAAATGGCATATTTGACCATTTAATAGAACGAAGAGAATAGATGGAAAAGAAAATGTTCCTATCTTTTTGCCAAAGAACTAGATTTTATATCATAGGGGAAATGGTTACTCCAATCTCTATGCTAATTCAATACAGGCACCAAGGTAATAAAAAGAATAGAACTATGGGAGCTTTACCTCATTCTGTCTTGAGCAGCGGTTCAACTGATTAACTGAAGCTGAGATGGCCACTATTCACAAATGGAGTTTATTTCTAATTCTTACCCAGATCAGTTCTCATAAAGATGATTTTTTTTAAAAAAATTATCTCAGCACCTATATATATGACAAAGTTATTTTGGCTTGTGAAGAATGAATATAGCTTCTATTCTGGCAAGATTTCTTAAAAGATGAAAATCAGCGTCATCCTTACAGGAAATAATTCCTAATTTTCTCTGTTCTGTTTGAAGAACAGTCACAAATCATATTAAAGTCATCACCCCCACTGGTGAATTCTCAGACTGCCCAGGTTTTTCATCTTATAGGATTTGAAAAATCAATGAGAAAATTTCATTCAGAATAAGATTGTGAGCACCTTGAACTTGGAAAGAAGCAAATGACACCAGGGAACATTGATAGCTTCCATTTGGTAGCAGTTGGCATGGTGGTTAAAAAGTGTTTTAAAAAATGATAGAGAGAGAGAGAGATGGCAGGTTAGGGGCTTATATAGAGATAGTGCCTAAATAACTTCATACACATTTATTCCTTTAATCTTAGTGCAATAATAGTTAAACTGTAGAAACACAACTAGAAATAATTAATATCCACTTAATATACAGAGGAAGGTTATGCAGCATAAAGAAAAGGTAATTCATTATTGATTCAGACAAACTTGGGTTCAGTTGCCCACTTTGCCACTTGTCAGCTCTCTTACATTAAGGCAAGCTATTTCCCCTTTCTTAACCTCAATTTTGGCATCTGAAAAGTGAGAATTTTAACACTTACTTTATCAGGTTCTTTTGATTTTATGAGGTAACAGATAATGGGTGTCAGGCATATAGAGAACGCTGTTATGGTAGGAGAACCTATGGATTAGAAGTTAAAACACCCAAATTATAATTTTGGCTAAGCTACCTTTTAGCTATGTGACCTGTATATGTGATAGAAATTCTCTGAACTTTATAATTTCTACCTGAAAACTGCAGGTAATTATATCTATTTTATCTTTTTAATAGCTTTGTTTTTTTTTTTGAAAATAAAATACAGGTCTTTATTTTACAATATATATATAATTACATGATTTATTGAAATTAATTTAACATAATCAATATACAAAGTATTAACAGCAGTTTTTAAGTTTGATAAGCACTTCAAATAGAGAAATGTTGAGATGGCAAAACTACACTATTCAATTTTTGAATCTAGCTCAAATTCAATGAATCTAGCTCACTAGCTCAGGCTGAACATTCATCCTCTGAAGCACTTCTTCAGGCATGCAAAAAAACAGGACTAAGAGGTTTAATCTGTTCTTCTCCCAAAAGTGACAATCCAGCAATTCCAAATAATGT
>VBSM01003143.1:30915234-31006020 GCA_008086735.1 Cheirogaleus medius
ATTTCTTCTCTATTCATGCGATGAAGTTGTCCCATGAGATCCATTACTGTCAGATCCAAATAGATACCACTCATTCTCAAATACTCAGACATGCAGTATTCATAATCATCTTTCTTTGAGCCATAGGATGCAATATAATCTGCATGTTTCTCCAATAATAGGGTGTTGGGTGCATCTGACTTGATAATAACATCCTTCTGTGGGTGCCCATGTCTACGAACGAAGGGGTAGCTTTGTTTTTAGATCAAGTGAGATAAATAATGGAAATTTATAAATTGGAATAAAAGACTATTTTTATAACAACATTCATCATGACAGAAAAGTGGTCTATAGAGATCCCTTTACTTTCCAAGGACCCAGTAAACTTTTTAGAATAAAAGTCCATGTTCAAAAAACAACAAAACATCTTCATAAAATCTAATATTTACATGTTTTCTTCATTTTTAAACAATGTTTAATGTTAGTTTTTATTATGTTCATTGAAGTTAACTATCTTTACTTGGGTCAGTAACTTCATAAAAGAGGGATTAGAAGTAAAGGTGCTTTGACAATATTTGTCTTGAAATCTTACATTCTGTGTTAAAAATCTTAGACATAAAGGAAGCAATTGTAGTAACAATAGGATTTCCCACTGTGAATGAAATAACTTTTTAAATACAGTATCTTATTGCCCAATCACATCATTGTGAAGGCTTACAGGTTCATATTTTGAATTTAAAAACAAAGTTATACACTCTGTTTTCCATATTAACTGTGATACACAAGTACAGTCATGCATCGCATAATGCATTCTGAGAAATGCATCCTTAGGCAACTTTGTCAATTTGCCAACATCACTGAGTGTACCTACACCACCATTAAGGGTATATACCTCACTACACACCTAGGCTATATGGTAAAGCCTATCGCTCCTAGGCTACAAACCTGTATAGCACGTTACTATACTGAATACTGTATTTGTATCTCTAAATGTATTTCAACATGGAAAAGGTAAAGTAAATATATTATATATATTATAAAAATACAGAAAATACAGTATTATAATCTTATGAAACCTCCATCATATTTTGGTCCGTTGTTAACTGAAATGTTATGTCCTATACCTTATACAGGAGTGTATAGCCCTCTACCATGAGGTATCAAAATTCCTAGATGCTTTTCAACAATTAAATGCTTGTATATCTGACTCTTTAATCAAGTATGTAAAGCTGATAATAGTCATTATTTCACAGTATTACAAGGTAACTTCAGAAGGTGTATTAAAATTGGTAGGATTCTTGAACACAATAAGAGTTTCTTGGCATTGAGCCAAGAGCTAAAAATGCTATTTTAAAAAATATATTTGAAGTTATAATACACTTTTACTTATTTCAGGATTATTTCAAACACACAGAAAGGAAATGATGTGTTATCCAGTAGATATTCTTTCTTCATGAATGTGGAAAGAGGAAGTTCTCTATATGTTTCAATAAAATAATTAAAATAAATATTTAAAAAGCTACTGAAGTTAAACAAGTTTTGCTAAATTTGTTTACAAGAAAACTGATATGTAGTCCATGCTCAATTGCTTGTGCTACTCTTTGTTGATGTGTTACGGGTATCACAACAGGTGGAATCATTCACTCATCCACGCACCAATGTATATTGAACACCTGTTCTGTATTAGTTAGTTTCTGGTCCCTGGGGTTACATGAGGAAAGAAAATATTAAAAATTACAACTCTCACAAAGATTACATTCTAAAAGTGAGGGAAAAGAAAGGAAACATGTATTTATGTTAGGTGTTGATAAATGCTACAGACAAAAATACAAAGAAGTAAGGGAGGTGGGGAAAGCTAGTGGTGGGAATACAAGATGTGGTAGTCCAAAATTATATTGGTTTTAACTTTGAAGTGGAATTAGAACCACAACTAACCAGAGCCACAGACTGGAGAAGAAAGAAAACAAAACTATATATCATATAACCTCATTAGAAATTCTCTGAATTTGCCAATAACTGGTTGTATAATCTTGAGACATCTTCAAAAAGTAATAAATAGAAGGCCAAAAACAGCAAAAAATATTTGTTGAAAATGTATTGTGTACCAGGTACTGGATGTAGCATTTTGTACATATTCTTGTTTTTATGTTGTAAGACATTTTTAGGTATATTTTATGTTTCTCATTTTGGAAATTGTGGTGGGATTAAATATAGCTACATACACTTGCAGGTCCTGTCATCAGGAAACAGAACCTATTTCCCCACACCTTGAATCTGGTCCAGGCTTGTGGGTCACTTCTAACAATAAGAGGAGGCAGAGGTAACATTGTGTGAGTTCCAAAGCTTGGACCAGAAGAGGACTCCAGCTTCTGACTTTGCATTTTGTGGAATGTTGCTCTAAGATTGCCAGGCAGTGAGGAAACTTGAGATGAAAACTCTTGCAGAAAGATTCCAAACAACTAAGTTATTCCGACTGAGCTCAGGGCCAGGAATCAAATAGTTACCTGAGCAAACTCAGGTGAAATTGGCAGAATAAGTTCCCAGGCACCTTGTCGAATTCTGATATATCATACATCTATGTTGTTTTATGTCTCTAGTTGTTGGGCAGGTTGTTATGTAACTATGATATTGATATTGATAGTAACTATGATATTGATGAACGAATAAGCTGACAGAAGGTAAGGGGAGAGCCAGGGTCGCATGTCAGGTCTGTCAGATCACAACCACTAAACTTTGTGTCATTAAATTTATAATTTTCCTGAAAATGAATTTGTCATACAAAAAAAAATGGTGTTAAAAAGCATAATCCCTAAATTTCTACCTAGCTCAAAATTTCTTTTTTCAATCTCCTAGAATCTTCTTTTTTTAGTTTTCATATTTAGAGCTATATACAATCCAACTGGAGTTGATTCTTTGTGTATACTAAGATAGGGGTCAAGCTTGCTTTCTTTCTTATTTATTTAAAAATATTAAGGGGATGCAAATGGTTTTGTTACATAGATAGCTTGTATAATGTTTAAATCAGGGCTTTTCGTGTGCCTATCACCATATTAGTGTTTATTGTACCTCATAGGTACATTTTTTTCCTCTAACTCCCCTCCTCCTCTCCTCCTTTCTTGGTTTCCAATGTCCTTTATATCCCTTTGGGCTCGTGTGAACCCATCATTCAGTTCCCAATTATTAGTGAGAACATGTTTGTTTTCCCACTCCTGAAATACTTCACTTAGGATAATGCTCTCCAGTTCCAACCAAGTGGCTGCAGAAGACATTATTTCATTCCTTTTTTATGGCTGAGTAGTACTCCATGGTGCATTTGTACACACACACACACCATATTTTCTTTATCCACTTATGAATTTGATGGGCACTTAGGTTGATTCCACATCTATTTCAAAATTTCTGTAATTCTGTGAGCCTCTGATCATTTAGGTATATTCCCTGCTGGAAATTCATTAGTTATCCTATACCATCCTAGAAATGCCCACGACAAAATATGCTAATATCATTAACTCATAGCAATGTAACCTAAAATAAATTACTCTTTGTCTATTTCCAAATATGTAAAAAAAAAAAAAAAAAAGTGAGGGGAGATTATAATAGCCACTTCGTAAAGTTGTGAGGAAGAGATGAAATAAGGGAAATAAAATGCCTTTAATATAGTGAATAGTACATGCACCTAATTTTAAGTTTATTTATATTATATTTAATAATATATATATTAAGCAATTTTGTCCAAAGTAATATGCTTTTATGATTCCATGGTTTATGTGGATTAAAGATAGTCACAAATTCTTTGCTTAACTTCCCCCAAGAATCAAGATCTATGCTTTCTCTCTTAGAATATCTTGAAGTTTTGAGCCACCATGCAAAAAATCCTACTGTTCTGTGATTGCCAGTCTGTGAGGGAGAGCAAGGTAGCCACATGGACAGGCAACATGGAAAGAGAAATAACCAATCCTACCTTTTAGTTCAGTCATCTAAGTCTAAGTAAAAGAAGGTGAAAGAAGCTTTCTGGTGACTCCAGCCTTGGCTGTCACCTAACTGAAACTATATGAGGGATTCCAAATGACACTCACCTACTTTAGCCCATCAGTCTCTCAAATCATTGGAGATAATAGTGCATTGTTATTTTAAGCAGTTAAATTTTATGGCAGCATTATGTAGAAATAGATAACCAGAAGGTATATGGTTCTACATACAAGAAAGCCTAAATTTTAAAATTTCTGTCTAGGTTGATAATTTCATGGCTACTTGTAATAGATCTTCTCTGTCCATCTTCTTTCTCTCTCTCTTTCTCTCCATATATATATACACACACATATATACACACACTCATACATATATATTTATGCATATATCTGTACTTATATATCTATACATGCACATATATAAATAGCATTGTTCTCAGATTGTCAAGATACGGATCTAAAGTGAAAAGTAGATTGTAAAATGGAGAATAAAATGACTAAAACAACAGCAAATATAAATTTGATTGACTATCAATTTTACTGTGACAGCACCACAAATCAAAAAAGGAAAAATAAAATATTGTATATTTCTCATTGTTAAATTGAAGAAACACACTAACTGCACAACACATGCATAATTTTCTAAGAATCAAAGGGAAATTTTATTTTGATGGTGGATTCTACAAAGGTCACTAGATAACATAAAAACAGAGTCCCTGACACTGGTAACTGTTAACTATTCACGATTAGTTTTTATAGCACAACCAGAAATCATAAAAGAAAATAATATGAAATGTAAATTCAGATATAGAATTTAAAAATAGAAATGTGGAAAATGTTTTTCAAACCATCTACAAAGTGTTAATCTCCTTAATGTTTGAAGAGTTCTTATAAATTAATTACAAAATGGGATACTGATCTGAGCAGGCAATTCATAAATAAATAAATGAAACATCTTTAAAATAGAAGAAAATATGTTCAATCTACTATTACATTAGAGAATGTAAATTAAAATAAAAAATGACACATTTTTTTTCAGATCTCTTGCAAAGATAAAATACTCCAGGGTGAAGGAGGATTTAAAGGAAAAGTCTCTTTCCTATCATTGTTGATGTGAGTCTCCATGGCTCATTGAAAAGCAATTCTGAAATAACTATCTAGCATGTTTACCTCTAGGACTTTATCCTACATAAACACTTGCATACATTTGCAAATATTTCTATACAAACACGAGCATTAACTAATTGTTATTAATGAAGTATTTTAGCTTAAAATTGATAGTTTATTAATAATGAATGATAAAATAAATGTTGGTTTATACAAACATTGGAATTCTATGCTATGTGAAATAAAATACAGCTATAACTTAAATACAGAGAGATCTATAAGATTTATTCTTAGCTGGACAAAACAATGTACAAATCAGTATGATTTTTATTTTTTCATTTGTGTAAAAGAGAAGCACAAGGGTGGCTGTGTACATGTGCACATATTAATACATGCACAGGCAAATGCATGTACATGAATATTTTTAGAAGAAATCATGAGAAACTATTAAAATAATATATCTGAGAAATACAATAGAAATATTAGAATGGGAAGGTGATTCATTTTTATATGACTATTTTTTATTTGATGATCTTATACCTCATGTCATTATTTTCTTACTGAAATAAATGGGAAAAAAGCAAAATAATTTCCAAATGACTTTAAAGAAACTACCAAATGTGATCTAAGACTGTAGTAATTTGGTGGCTGAATCTTATGTAGTATACGACAGTGATTTTAAATCACATCCCAGAGCGCCCTAGAAACCCCCCCAGTTACCTAGTCCCACTGTGGAGTCAGGACTATGCTCAATATTGCCCACCCTTACCAGCTTCAGTCAAACCATGCCACTTTTATCTATTTTACAAATTGAGGCTACACAAAATATTTTGTTTAAATGGAAAAAAATTCACTGTTAGAAATATTTGAAAATTCCTGACATAGGGGAACACATTAATAACATAGCCTCTAGCTGTCAACTGTGATACATAACAACAGTTGGATAGGTCAATTTTAACCTCCATCATTTCATAACAGATGAACAGCTCTTCATGGTATGTGACAACTGTATATATTTATCAGTAAAGTCTTCTACACCTACACCTCTCTTGTTTGAATATATTTTGACTATGGGTCAGTATCTAGGAAAAACATTGGCACTTTATGAGCCACATTTCCAAACAACAAAAGTACAAAAGCAAAAACAAGTGTTTTCCATTCAAATCTGTAAAGTCTTCTGGGTTTGATAAAACAGTAGTAGTCATTTCACATCAGCCTGCCATGCATTGATCAAGGAACCAATTGATGGAAGCTATAAGTTCACAGAACACACTTTGATATTTTCATTATAAGGAGAGCTTTCAGCTTTTGCGTTTTGGCTTAGTTTCTAATGTCTGTGCTTGGATCATTAAATTCCTTTTCTAATTGCAACTATATACGTCTTCTATCTTCCTTCACCTCTGGCTATTATTTAAAATGCATTTGGCTCCAATATTTTATTGTAGAACAAACAGTTTGCTTATATGTGTCAGACACGTTACTGTGTCTGCTTCCCCTTCAAATTCAGAAAAAAAGTGCACTGTGCCCTAGATAACTGTTGCTGACACTTGTTTCTTCCTATGTTCTACCACTAAGGCAGGAAAATTTTCCCGTGATGCTCTTGTAGATACCACTTATCAAATATCAGTCTCTTCTGCCAGGCCTAATTCCTATAAATTGTGACCTCTTCCCCATTATGTTTAAACATTATTTTTAGTTAGGATTGCCTACTGGGTTCTCCATTGGATTCCACTCAGACCTATAATAACTCCTAGGAGCTGGCCCCTTTCGGATAGCTGACCTTTTCTGGACTTAATTTTCATCCACATTGCTCTCTCTCTGACCTCTTTTGACTTACCAGGGAACTTTCCTGTCCCCAGGGTAACTGATACCTTCATGGTTCCATGCTCATTGACATCCCAGATAAGACTTTACTCTCCATCTATCTGGATGGAGGTGTTTCACAGAATTTTCAAATAAAATTAAAAGAGTTTTAAGATTCTGTTGGCTTAACAATGAGAAGAAATGGTTTAAATCATGAATGTTATTCTATGTGTACAATTACAGAGACTCTTTGTTTTAGAAATTGACTAGATATTAATGAGGAACTTAGCATTGGGTATCAAAAATCCATACCTCCAGACCACAGTTGTATTAAAAAGTTAAAGAAATGAGGAGGAGATATCTCCACATATACCATGGTACATGTAATTTTTACAGTATTATAATATCAACCTGTTCCTAGACTAAATTTAACCAATATATTGGATAGAGCAATACAATGTAGTTTGTGGGATTATGTTAAACTTTAATGTCTCCCCATTACTTGGAACCACTGAAAATTTGAAAGCCATATTTTGTTTTTTTGGAAAAAATAATCTAATCAGATATTATCCAAGATGAGTTCCCGCTCTGAGAACATACTTAGATGAATTAAGTAAGAAGGCCATGACTTCTTTTTATAATTGTGTTAGTATAATTACATATGAACACTCAAACAATATAATGAAGAGTAGTATGAAAGAGAAATGAACTCCCGATTATGAATCAATCTTTTTCAGAGTCAAAAGCTGACATTTCAGTTTCCCTGAGGGAGAGTTTAGAGAAAGTGGATGGGGTGAGGAGAGTCTAAGACATGTCAGCATGTTGTCTGAGAATAGGGAAAAAGAAGTGAAGACCTGTCAGTTGAGATGGGAAAATAGAGGTGACATAGAAAATATCCTAGCAAACCTACTCTGTTAGACAAGCCAGCAAATGCTACAGTTATTCTTTATTTTAAAAGATAACTCATCCTCAGACTCCAATAGTGTTGTGAAATTCTAAATCATATCTGTTATAGTCAATTTTACCCTGTAATCTTTTCTATTACTAATTTGCAACTATTAATATATTACTCCTTTAAGATATTAAAAGATGGTTAATAAAATAAGACCCAAAAGGAATGGTAAGGAAGATAATCATGAGGAAAGTTAAAAATAGAGATATGGGGCCGGGCGCGGTGGCTCACGCCTGTAATCCTAGCACTCTGGGAGGCCGAGGCGGGTGGATAGCTCAAGGTCAGGAGTTCGAAACCAGCCTGACCAAGAGCGAGACCCCGTCTCTAAAAAAAAAAAAAAAAATAGAGATATGTGGGGACCTTACAGAAAGTCTACTGAATCCTTACATATCTCATAAAAACTAGATTTTCTCAATGTCTCTGCACTTCTAGAGTGACAATTATGGCATCCGGGAAACCTGCCTTATCTTTCTAATCTTCATTAGAAGAACATCAGGTTATCTACAGAAACCTCTTAAATAATGAACTCTAATTTTCAGCCTCTCTCATTCATATCAGCAAGCCAACATTTGAAACACTAAAGTCCTATCTTTGAAGTCCTGAGAGAAACATTCCATACCAAAAAATATGTTTTAAAAATTGTAACAATAAACATACAAAATACCTTTGATAATATCTTGCAGAGTGTTGAATAAATTCTAAATGTTGCTTCAGTAGTCAAATTTGAAATACTAAATTATCTTAAGATTTTTATTTTAGAATAGTTTTAGGTTTACAAAAAAATTGGGGGCAGATTACAAAGAGTTTTTATCTACTCCATGTAAGCATAATATGTTCTCATTATATTAACAATGGCTGGATACTTTCTGGACAGCTCTTGTATTGAGGGTTTAGGTCTGGAATACTGCAATAAAGCTAATATCAAAATAAAATGAGTAAAACATAATTTTTTTTTTTGGTTTCCCAGGGCATAGAAAAGTTATGTTTACACTCTACTGTAGTCTAGTAAGTATGCAATAGCATGCTAAGGGAGCACATGTTGCAAAAATGGCACTGATAGATTTTCTGGACACAGGGTTGCCACAAACCTTCAATTTGTAAAAAACACAATATCTGCAAAACAAAATAAAGCAAAGTGCAATAAAATAAGGCATGTCTATATTAATATTTTATGGTATTTAATTATGGTGTATTTGTTATCACTAATGAACCAACACTGATCTTCTACTATTTTTAACTAAAGTTCCCACTTTATTCAAATTTTCTTAGTTTATACCTAATGTGTTTTTTCTCTTTTTCTGTTCTAACTTTTCATCCAGGATACGAAAGTATATTTAGTCTTCATGTCTCCTTAGGCTCCTCTTTATGGCTTTACAATCAATTTTGGAGAAAACAAATTTTGATTTATGTCAGCCAAGATAAAGTCATCATATTGCTATTTACATAGGAGTTAATATTCATGAAAAATGTTAATATATTTCACTACAGGTAAACAGAATGTTTTAGTTGCTAATATAAAATAAAACAAATTGTGTTAGAAAGTTGGTAAAATAAATAAAATTTATTTAGAAATAATTTTTAGATTTTTTCATAGTAAAATTTGTAGAAGACATGAAAATTAATATATATGAATGACAAAAACTAAAACAAAATATTTATTTAGCTCTTCATCAAGTCAGATATAATCTAGTACTCTTTATATATTTGCTTATTTAATCCCCTCAACAATTAAAATTATTTTTCTTATTTTTATTTAGAGACTTCATAGAATGTAGCAAAACATAAATCTAAGAGATCAAGTTTGTGTGTATATGAGTTCTTGTTTTTACTGAATTATAGCTTTTTAAAAAAATCCAATGTTAGGGGACTTATTTAATTCAGAGATTATCTTGTTCAGTGGTTCTTACCATGAGCTGCATATTAGAATCACCTGGGGATTTAAATCTAACACTAATATAGTGCTGGTGGTTGTCAAGTTTAAACATAAATCAGAATTACAGGGAGGGTTTTTAAGAACACTGACTGCTAGGCCTCACCTTCAGAGTTTCTAATTCAGTAAATATGGGTGGATCCCAATAATTGGAATTTTAAACAAATGCCCTGGTAATGACATTCCTCTGGGCACCACACTCTAGGAACTACTGACTCAGAGTATTAAATCAAAATCTCTAGAGCTTGTAGAATTGGAGCCTGAGTAAAATTTGTTGTTGTTAGTTGTTATTATTTGATAGAATTTTGCAACCATACAAAACTGTAGGGAGGATGACTCCAATGTATCAATCAACCAGCCCCAACAATTATGACACCATTTTGTTTTATATTATTATTTTATATTATTTTATATTATTATTTTTGTTTCCTTTGGTCCCAATTTTCTTACCTTTTCTTCCTTTTTCCCTACTTATTTTTCCTTCTCTTTCCCTTCATACTTTCATATTTGTTTCTGTATTTTTTTTCTTTCTGGCATCTATTTGATGTGATTTCCCTCATAAAGACTTTATATGAATTTCCAAGTGATAAGACTTTTTAAAAAAATTTTAAAAACCCAAAAAACTCACCATTAATAGAACATCCAATTAAAGTGCCCTCTGCCTGAGATTTCAGTGTATAGCTAGGATTGGAAACCTTCAATTCTAGTCCAACCTTCTTATTTTATGTTGTATGGGAAAAACTCAAAGAGACTTGCTTGGGACCGTTGAGAATATTGGTTGAAGGGCTGGAAATAGATGATTCCTCTTCTAAACCTCATCTTTTTAAGTGCATTTTCTGGTAGAAAGTGAAAAACAAAACACTTTGAAGAGAAAGAAAATTAAATTGTGTGATGTGATTAAAGAAGTGATGGTAAGCAAAATGCTAATTGTGTTACATTCACATTGTGTTTGGATGTATTTTAAAAATCAACAAATAATTATCTTCATAGATGTACTAATTTATTAATATCTTGTGGTGCACTAGAAAGTTGATTTAAAGTCAGAACACTTGGCTTTAGTTTCTATCTCAATCATATACTAGCTGCCTGTCCTAAATCCTAGAACAAATTACCTCTTTAAGTTTCAGTTTGTTAACCTAGGCAATGTGAATAACAATATTTAACTAAGAAAATACATGTAAAAGTCATTTATAAAGCAACAGCAATAAAAAAGTAGAAATTTAAAAAGGATAATCAAAGATATTGTTTCAGTTTTCTTATTTGGTCATGCTTTTGTTTTAGGGACTGCAAATGAATGTATTATATTCTAAATGGAAATATTACATTTCTTCTAAGTGTCCGTGTACATATGAGAGAGAGTGTGTGTTTTTTAACATGCATATTCCTGTGGGTACAAACTTTAAAGAATTCAAAATATGTTTTAAGGTCTTAATTGTTATGTCTGGCTAAAGATATGCTATTAAAATTTATAGTTACTGATAGTTAAATCTGATATTCAGACTATGATGCAATTTTTCTAATTTTTTATGTCTAGTTCATTACTTGTTGTGTGAATCAGTTCATCCCTTCCTAGTTTACTGAAATTTACTGATTATAATTGTAAAATTTCACATTAAAAATAGGGCAAAAAGCTCATATTAATGCCCCTCCAAAAGATAAATAGAATGCATTAACATGTTTGATCTTAATTTTCTTAAACTTGCTCAAGTTGGATATTTCTATATTTTTAAGTATACAGTCTTGGAGTTTTCTGTAGCCTGTACACTTTATAATAGGAGCAACTTCAAATAGGTAAGCAAGTTTGGAAAATTTTTAGTTTATAGTTAGCTTATAAAGTTCAGCTTCCTTGTATTATTTCACATTGTTAAATAAAAGCACCAGTGAATTGCACCTATACCTGGTATAAAGAAAGCTATCTTCTCTTTATATTTCTAAACTAATTTAGGTTCACTATCCTGCTATACCATCAAAAATAAAAAACAAACCTCCAGTGCATCACAGTGCATAAAATATAATTGTGAAATTAGAAAAATATTTAAATTCAATCTAAATTCTACCCAAAGAAAAACATATGCCTGTCAAAACTAATCTCACAGATGCTAGATAAGCTAGCATGATAATACAATTTTACATAAAAAATGTATTTTATAATAGTATGTGAATTCATGAGATTAAAAAATAAAATTCTGAGGAAATATGTATCCATATCTTTGGTACTTAGCACAATTGATTTATTGTTTTCTGGAAAGCTGCTTTCTTTTTCAGGTGAAATGTGTTGTAATATCACTAGAATTAAAGTCAGTATTGAGGTCTCTCTCTATCATTCATTCCAACACTTTAGCAATACCACTCTGTTGCCTTATTAACCCTGTAGAGGAGAGAAAAGATAGCAGCATAGGTTATTCTAGGGAAATAAAATACAGGGCATCCTTTTGATGTTAGATGTGTATTTTCTCTATAAACTAAATTTTATACCAGTCTGTCAATGCTCACATCATCCAAAATACATCTGGGTAGACTTTTATCATAGTTCAAAGTTTTTTGGTACTAGTTTGACCTAAAATATAGCTTAAATGGTGTCTTCAAGGTTTATATCAAAGTAACACCAGATAGGCTGTCATACTTCAGAGTCCCTAAAATTGAGTTGTAGTCAGAGAGGATTGCCAATAGAAGAGCCATAAGAGCCATACAAGAAAAATTAGAATGACACAGGCAACCAAAGCGAACTTTGATTTCAAACATGAGCTACTATTCAAAATCACAAGGTTGGACACTCTGATTTGCAGGTTCAGATTCCCAATGATACTTCTTACTTGGTCAGCTTTGCACCCAGGATGAAAAATCTTCAGTGATTTGTATAATGATGGATGGTAAATTAAAGTGAAATATAACAACAAACCTACCTAAAGGCTAGAAAACTCTTTATTTGATCACTTCTGAACAGTAACCCATGGAACTTTGCCTAATATAGTATTTTATTTTTATTTTTTTAGAGACAGGCTCTCGCTCACTGTAATGAATTCCTGGGCTCAAGTGATCTTCTTGCCTCCACCTCCTGAGTAGGTAGGACTATAGGTGTACTTCCAGAGACCCAGCTAATTTTTTAACTTTTTTAAGAGACAGAGTCTTGCTATGTTGCTTAGGCTGGTCTCAAACTCCTGGCCTCAAGTGATCCTCCTTCCTCAGCCTCCCAAAGAGCTGGGATCACAAGCCATAACTACAGCTTTCGTGGGACAAGAGACTGATTTCAGTAACTTTCTCCTGAGAAGAAGGCCACTGACCATGGACTGGTTCTGGGTGGTTTTATAGAGGCTGTCACTTGAACACCTTTATGTCCCCCCAAAAAACCTTTGACATATGGAGCCTGAGTGTAATATATTTAAATGTTAAGTCTCCACCCCAAATTGAACATGGGTCTTATGTAACATGCATGTTTGTTCAATACACATGAGTTAGGACCAACTTCATGAATGTTCATAGCTCCTCCCGTAACCTGTTGAATATGTCAACTTGGCCAACCTACTCAGTTTAAATTTCTCTCTTACCCCTCCCTCCCTCAAAGTGCCTTTATCTGATCTTTGCCAGAAGCTATGCTTCCCAGCCTGCCAGAATGGCCACTTTGCAGGCTGTAACCCTTGATAAGAAATAAAAATTTCCTTTCCAAATTTATAGATTGTGTGATTTTTAAGTTAACACCTCCTGGATGAACCCAAGAGAGGCAAGCACATAAATAGATGTGAGAAAGACTTAAAGTATTTAATTTCATCACTTCTCTAGAGGAAGGTCCTGCAGATGCTGGGTTAGGTCAACAAACAGTACAAACAATGTTAAGTTCTCTGTGGATAATGCATTTGTCACATCATATTGCTAGGTGGAAGGTCCCTTTCCTGAAAATTCTCTCCTCCTTTCCCCCCTGCCCCTCATAATCTTTAAGTGATAAAACATAATGATGCTAAGCAAATACATTTGTAAATGTGTGAGTGTACTTTACCAATTCAGAGACACAGACTCAGTCATAACAGCACCCTTTCCCTTTCCAGTTTTATTTCCTTTTATCACACTTTTCACCATCTGGGATATTATATGCTTGTTTCACTTAATTGTTTACTGTCTGTCTCACCTCAATAAAATGTACCCTCGCCAACTACAGGGTTTTTAATATATCTCTTCATTGCTATATCTCAGGGCCTGAGACAGTGGTAGATACATAGTGGGTACTCAAAAAATATTTGCTCAATGAATAAAATAGATACATCAATCATATTAAATATACACTGTTGCTGAATAAGAAAAATGGAAAGAATAGTCATATTCTATAAGATGACACACACAAAGTGAAAAACGTATAGAATAATTATTGTATCTGAATGTAATTTAATAAGTCATCTATATGGTGTGATTACTTATCTTGTGAAAAAAATCAGGTTACTAGAATAAAACAATTTTAAGTTTTAATGTATATGGAAGTGCAAAGTCTATTTTTCAGAAAGACTTGATTTGTTCAAAAACATTACACATATAATAGAAAAAGTATAAAACCAATATTGTATATATTTTATTAAAGGATTTATATCTGTCCCTGGTAGTAAATCCTTTGGATTTTAACTGACAGCAAATACAAAGAACCAAATTTGAAAAAAAATTCTCATAAAATTTCAAATATTTCAATTGCTATATTGGAAAAATTTATGCTATGGGAAATACAAAAACTCAGCACACCAAATCTTTGAATTCTAAAAAAAAAATTGTGTATTTTTTACCCAGCAAATAGAAACATTTTATAATTAACAGAAAATACACCGATTTTTTTTTAATGACAAGAAAATAAAGTATGTGACTACTAACACCAAACACTCTGTGCATGAAAAATTTTACTTCAAGCACTACAAGGTGAAGAATCAGAGGGACAAAAACTTTTGAGTCCATGGACTATCATAAATCTTAGGTTCCTCACTTCACCATGCATGCTTGATTTAGTAGAAATTGGTTGAGGCTGCCTGAAGAAGATCTGATATATGAGAGGATGTCTCTTGTGCTATTCAAGGAGAAAAGCAAAATCATAAAACTGATTCTCCATCATATTGGTGGAAGTAAAAGGCTTTAAGGAAAATCCTTTAGTTCAAGTAGATTTTTCTTATGAGAAAAATCCATTGTTTGGTTCTATATAATATGTAATTCCACAAACACATTCAGAACCAGATCCCAAGTATTATTATTTAGGCATTTGAGTTTCTGATCCTTACTTAATATCATTCTTCTAGTACTTTTTAACATGAGATTTCCTAAATTAGTGATGGGAATTTGCAAGTGGTTTTTTAGTAATGCTTGGGTTTTGTTTCTTAGCAATCTATGTGTGGCAGTCTTAAAAACTTCAGCAAGTATTTCTGGTCTGCTTACTACCTGCACACTTCATCCTGCTTCCAAATAACTTAATAAGATCATTCCCCTGGTCATCTTGTGGTTGAGTGAGAGCATGTGATTAGTTCTGGATAATGAGTGGAGACATAGGCCACTTTCAGGCCATAGTTTTTAATTGCTGGGGAAGGGATCCTCCTGAAGTTTCCTTTTCTCCAGCATGATGAATAGAAACTATTTTGATGTTGGCTGACAGATTACACTGACCAGGAACTTCCCATTCAAACCCCTGCCACCAAAATGTGACAGACAAGTTACAAGAGTGAAAAATAAAACTGTTACTTTAAGCCATTAAAGTCTGCGGTGCTGTTTGTTATACCACATAACCTAGCATCTACACTAACAGAGTGTTTCCTCACATTTACACTATATTTACAATAAAATGGACATAGTTGATCCTCATTGTTCCTGGATTCTGAATTCACCTACTCACTAAAATTTATTGTAACCCTGGAAATGATATTCTTTGTGTGTTCATGGTCATTCCTGAGCATGTGCAGAGCAGCTAACAATTTGAGAAACCCGACATGCACATTCCCACCTGAAGTCAGAAAAGGTACTTACACTGTAAAAAGTGTCCTTTTTTACCTGATAGATAAATTTTGCACCTCATCCCCTCCCAGTCTGCCCCCTTCCTGGCTTCCAGTGACCTTTTAATTGCTGGGGAAGGGATCCTCCTGAAGTTTCCTTTTCTCCAGCATGATGAATGGAAACTATTTTGATGTTGGCTGATGGATTACACCTCTTGTGCCTGTGCCATGTGTGCCATCGTTTACCTCCAAATTATTAGGAAGTACATTTGGTGTTTGTTCTTCCATTCCTGAGATACTTCACTGAGGATAATGGTCTCCAGTTCCATTAAAGTTACCACGAAACACATTATTTCATTCCTTTTTATTTCTAAGTAATATTCCATCGTGTGTGTGTGTGTGTGTGTCTGTGTACATATATACACACACACAACATTTTCTTAATCCACTCATGAATTGATGGATACTTATGTTGATTCCACATCTTTGCAATTGTGAATTGTGCTGTGATAAATATTTGAGTACAGGTGTCTTTTTGATAAAATGACTTCTTTTCCTTTGGGTAGGTACTCAGTAGGGGGATTGCTGGATCGAATGGTAGGTCTACATTTATAATTTTGAGGAGTCTCCATACTGTTTTCCATAGAGGTTGTACTAATTCGCAGTCCCACCAACAGTATAAAAGCGTTCCTTTCCCTCTGCATCCAACGCCAGCATCTATTGTTTTTGGACTTGACAATGGCTTTTCTGACAGGGGTAAGGTGGCTTCTCATTGTGGTTTCAATTTGCATTTCCCTGATGATTAGTGATGTTGAGCATTTTTTCTTATGTTTGTTGGCCATTTGTCTATCTTCTTGAAAACCTTCTGTTCATGTCTTTTGCCCAATATTTAATGGAGTTGTTCACTTTTTTCTCGCTTATTTGTTTTTAGTTCTTCATCGGGTACAACAAACACTATTCTGGTGACAGATACACTAAAATCCCTGACTTGAGCCTTATACAAGGTATCCATGTAACAAAAACATTTGTACCCCCTTAATATTTTTAAATAAAAAAGTAGCCTTTTACTGTCTATTTCATACCATGTTTTCAAATTTTTTTTTTGCATTCTTTAGCATTTTGTTGGTAACTTTATTCAGACTCTCATTCAGGTTTCCATACTTTGAGTTTCCTAACTCTCCCTTATTCCACTGTTTCCTCCCAGATGAAGCCTACACTAATTCAGTGGGACCATAATCATATGCATTGTGATTTCTTTACTTTAAAATCCAGATATTAGGAAATTAGAATGTGTTCATATGTGTACATAGGGGGTAGAATGGGAAATAAGATGACGTTCTGCCTCCTTTTGCTAAAAAATGTATTCCTGTTGAAGCTCTAACAAATCAAGCCCATTTTATACAGCTTGGTTAGGTTCTAGAATTAATGTTTATTACAGATTAAGTAGACATTTTTTATAGGTCATCCTGGGAACCCAACCATCATTTTTAATATTGTTTCTATGGGAAAATGCATTCCAAGTTCCAAACAATTGATTCACAAATTAGCTTCTGGAACACCACCAGCTTTTAAAATGTGAACTGCTGTATGGCAAAATGAGGAAAGCATAGAAACAAAGAGATAATACCCAGGTTTCCTATCTTCTGTGTGCAAGGATGGTAGCTTAATAATGATAAGACTATCAGCCTAAGCAGCCTGGAAAATGTATATTTACTCTGCATTCACTTATGAGATTAAATTTTTTTCTGTCAATTTCTGCTATACAATTCATAGTCATTTGGGAAGAATTTGGTCGTAGAAATGATAAAGAAAAAGTGACAGAATATATAGTGTCATGATGTCCAAAGTACATCAGTGTATTTGTAAAGCAAAGGTCTGTGGCCTGACAATTTTCTCCAGTACATTGTTATTGTAACAAATAACATGTTGGGATCACTAATAGACATCCCTTACTATTAATACTTTCTTACTGGAGTTATTTGTGTCACTGATATATGATATATATGTGTTTATAAATATATAGTAGACATGTTATAGTGAGTATCCATTATGTTGAGCAAATCTGTCCAATCATGCTATAATACTATGTTAAAATGATACTGCTGATTAAAGAAAGTGAAGAAGACTAGTAAAATTATTATAAATATAACAAGTGTGTACTTAATATACTATAAATTTATATTTAAGCAACATGGTTTGGTGTTTGGCTATTAATCTTTCTTGGTATGAAATTTTTGCCACAGTGTAAGATATCTAGAAATGAGAGGAATTAGGAGCTATAGTTCTCATTAAAGCATGTTTAATTTTAAGCCAGGCAATACCTGTATATTTACAGAATGGAAGCAACCCTGAAAAATAATTGAGTCTATTACAAGTTGTAAAGAAAAGTCAGGATTCCACTGTCCACTGAACATGATAATTGAATCCGACCTTGCAAAAGATGAAGCAAAGAAATGTTTGCTCTAATTGCAAAGGTCTCTGGCTGGGTACATATTCCTATTTATCACTTCACACTTGAGTGACCCTTGGTGTTTCCTACAGATCCTCTTTCTTAGGAAAAGATTTTTCATTTACAAAATGAGTCCATTATTTATTATTGATGCCTTATAGAATGCTTTGACATGACCCATTGGGAAAAAAAGGTCCAATTTATTTCAAGGGGATTTTTTATTGATAGATAATATTTGGACATATTTAGGGGGTACATTTGGTATTTTGGTACAATCATATAGTATATAATGGTCAAATAAGGGTATTTAGGATATATATCACCTCAAAAATTTATCATTTGTGTTGGGAACATTTCAAATCCTCTCTTCTAGCTGTTTTGAACTATACGATATATTATTATTAATAATAATAAACTCATCCTACTATGCTATCAAATACTAGAACTTATTTCTTCTATCTAACTGTAAGCTTGTACCCATTAACCAAACTCATTTCATCCCTTCCCAGCCTCTGGTAATTATCATTCTACTTTCTACCTCTATGAGATCAACTATTTTAGCTATCACATATGAGTGATAATATGCAATTTTTGACTTTTTGTGCCTTATTTCCATTAACAAAATGATCTCCAGTTCCATCCATGTTGCTGCAAAATGACAGGATTTTATTATTTTTCATGTCTGAATAGTATTCTTTGGTGTATACATGCCACATTAGCCATTCATCTGTTGATGGACACAGGACACAGGTTGATTCCACATCTCGGCTATTATAAGTAGTGCCACAATAAACATGGGGTTGCAGGTATACTTTTGACTTACCAATTTCCTTTCCTTTGGATAAACAGCCAGTAGTGGTGTTGCTGGATCATATTGTGGTTCTACTTTTAGTTTTATAACCTCTATACTCTGTTCCATAATGGCTGTACTAATTTACATTTCCACCACTAGTATATAAGAGTTCCGTTTTCTCTGCATCCTTTCTGATTTATTTTTTGAATTTTTGATAATAGCCATTTTAACTGGGATAAGAAGATATCTCATTGTAGTTTTGATTTGCATTTCCCTAATTATTCGTGATGTTGAGCATTTTCTCACACACCTGTTGCCCATTCATATGTATTCTTTTGAGGAGAATGTCTATTTAGATCCTTTGACCACTTTTTAATGGGATTATTTATTTACTGTTATTTCATCTCCTTCATCTCCTTGTATATTCTGGATATTACTGCCTTATTGGATGAATAGTTTGCAAATATTTTCTCCCATTCTATAGGTTGACCTTTCACTCTGTTGATTATTTCCTTTGCTGTGCAGAAGACTATTAGTTTAATATAGATCCATTTGTCTATCTTTGTTTTTGTTGCTTATGCTTTTGAGGTTTTGTAACAAAATCTTTGCCCAAACCAATATCCTAAAGCATTTTCCCTATAATATTTTACAGTATTTTTTATCATTTTGAGTCTTATATTTAAATATTTAAACCTATTTTGGGTTGATTTTTGTATACAGTGAGAGATAGGGGTTTGACTTCATTGTTCTACATATGGATATCTAGTTTTCCTAGCACCATTTACTGAAGAGGGTGTCCTTTTCCTCCCATACCTAGTGTATGTTCTTGGCATCTTTACTGAAAATCAGTTGGCTATAAATATGTGGATTTATTTCTAGGTTCTGTATTCTTTTCCATTTGTCCATGTGCCTGTTTTTATATCAATACCATACTGGTTTTTGTTTTTACTATAGCTTTGCACTATATTTTGAAGTCAAGTAGTGTGATGTGATGCTTCCAACTTTATTTTTTTGCTCAGTGTTGCTTTGGCTATTAGGGATTCAAGGAGATTTTTAAAAATTTCTAGGTTATAGATAACCTTACTGGACAAGTTTCAGAGCCAATGATCATAGTTCAAGTACTTTCCAAGATTAAACACTGGATGAAAGAAGTTTATCACTTCTATGTTGACAATAATCACTTTCCACAAGTTGTCTCTGAAAACAGAAATTTAAATGGATAAATAACTCTAGAGAGTTAAAGTTACAGTATAGCTATATCACACTGGAAGTTATGCATACTAATAAAGAAGAGGAATTACTAAAATATAAAGATAGCCAGAATGTATTGTAATTTATAGTTAGATTAGTAACAATATCCCCCAAATATTCTTTCTGGAATATTGGAATATCTAGGAAAACCTGTGTGAGTTCTGAGCCACTGGGAAGGGCAGGACCTAGAGAAGAAAGTACCAGTTATCCTATAGCAGAAGTAGTATTATTAAACAAACTAACGTAGCAGCCCATATCGATAATGAACAACGTATACATTAGCAAAGTAACCACAGGTATTCAGATCGATGAGCCAGAGATGCTCTGTTAATTCCATGTTGGGAAGTGCTGTCTTTCTGGGATAGCAAGTAAGGTAGTGCAACGGTGATTTTTTTTTTTTTAGGAGTTTGAGAGTCTGAGCATCACTATGGGAATTTTTCTTATTATAATCTGATGATTATAACACATATTATCCATCTTTCTTTTTTCTTAGAGTTTTATCTGACATTCAGTGATCACAATATAAGTGGAGAATCAGATCATGACTATCATGTAATATGAATATATGCGTTAGGACTTGGGTGGAAAGAATGTAATACATCTCAAAGAAGATAGTTGGGGATATTGTTTACATTCTATTTCTAATGGTAAACATCTCGTGAATACCTTAATTAGGTCTTTAATGGAAATTGTTAAAGGACTGACATATTTAAGACTTGAATTTAGTAAAAAAAAAAAGAGGGGGTGCTTATTTTTACATATTTTCATGCAAAGATACAAAAGATAATTTTATACAAATGTCATCTATAATATCAGACATACCTATACCTAAATAAAAGCCTAAAAAAGTTTACATATTCATATTCAGGTAGCATGTTGATATACCAAGTTATCTAAGTGAAGTTAACTATGTTATATAACTTAAACGCAACTTATATATTATAGATATTAGCAAATAGTATCACATTTATCTGAAGTCATGAGGTCAATTATAAGCTATAACTCTTTCCATCTAATCAGTTTATAATTGGCCTTTAGAAATTTGTAGTTGATTGAACAGAAAAATTATGTGTTCAGAACTTAAAATTAGCATATGTGACAAAAACAGCCAAACAAAAAACATAATGCTGTGGCATTATTTTGGAATCTAAGACATAAAATGTAAATTATCAGGATAAAAAAATAATAATTTGAAAGTACTGATCAAATTTATAAATGAATTCAACATTTCCTGTAGATTCATGTATATCTCATTAATGAATATGCATGTATCTACACATGCAACACACATACTGATTTATGCATATGTGTTTATATAATTATTAGATAGCATATACTTATAATCATTTAATGGCATCTAATTAAAGAGAGTGTGTAGTATTCTGTTTTAACATAGTAGAGGAATCATTATCCAGGAATGATTCCTTCTTTCGATTTTAATGTATCTCTTTTTTCATCACTGTTTGTGTCAACTTTTGAGCTTTTTCATTTTCTAACTTAAAACTTTCTCTATTTACCTCCAGTTTACATAGAGATTTCCTCTGCATCATTTTCTACAATTTTTCTAAGCTCTCTAACATATAGTGTCATCGGGGATTAACGTGCAACAAATTAGAAATGGTGTTTTACTGCAATTTGTATTTCTATACCAATACCCACATCAAAGCAAGAATGTAACTTCAGAATTTAGAAAATTTAAATAGATAAGGAATTTTATTAATTTAACAGATATTTATTGTACACTCACTATAAGCCAAGTACTTTCCATGCTACTGGAAAACATTTGTGGGCAAAACATATAGAAAACTCCCTGCTACTATGGACCTTCTCATTCTAGTAGTGGACCACAGACTATACTAACAGACATAATAAGTAAGAGAATTATTTACTATGTGAGAAGTTTACAAGTATCATAGAAAAAAAAAGACCCAGGTAACGGATATAGGGAGTCCTACTAGTAGAAGAAAAAAACATTTGATTTTAAATCGAGAGATCAGGATCGGTGTCAATGAGAAAGTGACATCTGGACAAAGATTTGAAGGGAGTGATAAGGTGTTAGTCATGTGACTAACCGAGGGAAGTATGTTCCCACAAAAAAAGGCCTAAAGCAGGAGAGTAGCCAGGTGTGTCCAAGTAATGGAAAAAAGGGTAGAGTTCCTGCAGGAGAACATTAGGGATGAGGTCAGCAAGTAAGAGGAGTCTAAAATGCATAAGATCCTATATGCATGACAGGACTTTGGCTTTATCCAGAGTGAAAAGGGGACAGATACCTGAATGTTGACAAGATGAGTAATGTGAGCACCCACTGCTTAAAAGATAATTGTCTGTTGTGTTGAGGAGAAGCAGGGAAATCATTCAAAAGCTTACTGAAATAATTTCAAATGACAGATGAGCATCATCTCTATCTTATTAGTTTTGCAGAAAATGATAAGAATTGGGAAGATTCTGGATATACTTTGAGAGATTTTATGACGACTATTGACATATAAGAGAAAAATCGGGAATTAAAGAGGTGCCAGGGTGTTAGGACTAAACATCTAAAAGGATGGAATTGGCATCAGATGAAATGGAATGGAGACAAAGCAGATGTAGCAAGTTTGATGGGTTTACCAGGATGCAGCTAGGGCAACGTTAAATTTGAGGCACCTATTAAGTATGCATGTAGAGATGTGGGGTAGGCTTTGGATGTTCATGTGTGGAGTTCAGGAAACAGGTCTGAGATGGACATAGGCATTTTGGAGTCAGTGACCTATAGATGGTATTTAAAGCATGAAGTGTATGAGACTACTAGGAGACTGAGGTGTGTTAAGTAACTGACAAGTACCTAGGACACTTCAACATTAAAAATGGTACAACAGATTCCAGCAAAAGAGACACAGTGACAAGTAAATTAGGATAAAAACATAATGGCAAGTAAAGAAACTATGTTTTTTAAAAAAGGAAGTGGTGATAAACCATTCCAAATAGTTCCTATAGGTTAACTAAGCTAAGAAGTGAAAATTGACCACTAGATTTTTCAAAGTGCAGGTCGTTCATGACATTGAAAATGAATTGTCCTGGAGTAATAGTGAAGGTGACAGAAATGGTGATGTCCAGTATGTTCATCACTCTGCAGTTGTGATAGTTGGGAGTAGAGTCACATGGGTGTCCATTAAATAGGGTATGTACACTGTTTGTATGCTACTCTTAAATTCCTGGCATGAACCTCCCTTGAATATTTACTATGTATTGAATATAGTTAGTATTTTATTTAGGCTTCCCAAATTTATGTTCATGAGCAAATAGGCCTATTTTTTCCTTTGTCTCATATTTTCTTTTGCCAATTTTAGAATTGAGGTTACTTTAGTCATAGCATGAGTTAGTAGTTTTCCATCTCTTCCTACTTTCTGGAGCAAATTGACCATTTTGTATAACTTCACTGTAAAATTATTGGGGCCTTACTTCTTTGAGGGAGAGTTCTTATTAAATAGTTACCATTTTGGTCCTTAATGGTTAGTGTTTATAGAGCACATTCTTAGTGCCTCCCTGGGATCTTCTTTGATCCCTTTTACCACCTTCCCTGCACCCATCGACATAATTCCTGTGTGGATTGCTGCTAATTACTTGTACTTGAGACTTACAGATGACAGCCTTTATTTAGCAAGGCTTGTCAAAGTCTCATCTTAAGTTAAGACTGTAATCTATTCAGAGTCCTTATTTCTTCCTGGCTCAATCTTAGGATTTTATATTTTTCCAGAAATCTATTCCTGGTTGTCCTATATTTTCTAATAAATATATCTTTTAAATAATCAGTACGTGTGCACGTGCGTGTTTATATGTTCATGTACATGTGCATGTGCATGCATTTCAGGTGTTGACTAGTGAGGTCCACTGGCTAGAAGTCTGCCTGTAAATCCTAGAATCTTACTCTAACCGTTTTTTCTCTCTACTAAAGAAGAGCCTAATATTCCTCTAAGATTCATATTAATCTTTATTGGTAGAGCCTTAGAGAGGTTTAAGAATGTTATACAGGAAGCCTGATAGATGAAAGAAGTTAGAGGAGAGTTTTCCAAGCAGTCCTCATCCTCTGGAGATTATTTTTCTGTGGAAGAGAGAGGATAGTCTATAATACCTCTCCATCTCTATATTTACAGGATATTGGACAATATCCATCCATTTGTACTCTAGATTTTATCCTCTCTCACTACCAAAAGGAATTGCTGCAGATATTTTGTACTCTCTTTCTTGTATATCATCCCTTCTCCTCCCATCAAATCATTCAAACAATGTACAAATACACAGTCATTTTTCCTTAATAAAAAAAGAAGGTAAAACACTCTCTTGACTCATCTTTGCCCATCAGTTGCTTTCCCATATCTCTGCTTACATTTTCTAGAAAACCACTCAAGTGTCCTCAGTTCCTCAACTCTCATTCTCTCTTACATCCCTCCCATTAGGCTTTGATTGCTATCACTCCATGAAAGCTTATCTTGCCAAGGTCATGAATGATCTATATTTTGAAAACTCCAGTGGTCAATTTTCAGCTCTCAGCTTAGTTAACCTACAGAGTATATTTGGCATCATTTATCACTGCTTCTATTTTTATTAAAAAAACATGCTTTCTTTACTTAGCATTATTTTTTATCCTGATATACTTGTCATTGTATCTCTTTTGCTGAAATCTCTTGTTTTGTAGATTGTGATGTTGAAGTGTCCCAGGATACTGTCCTAGGTACTTATCAATTATTTAACACACCTCAGTCTTCTAGTAGTCTCATACACTTCATGCTTTAAATACCATCCTAGGTCACTGACTCCAAAATGCCTGTACATCTCAGATCTGTCTCCTGAACTCCACATATGAACATCCAAAGCCTACCTACGGCTCTACATGGATACCTAATAGGTGCTTCAAATTTAACGTTGCCCTAGCTGCACTCCTAGTAAACCCATCAAACCTGCTACATCTGCTATTGTCTCCATTTCATCTGATGACAACTTCATTCTTTTAGTTGCTCAGTGCCAACACACCTGGCATCATCTTTAACTCCTTTTCTTTTGTCTCTTATATGTGACTAATCCATCATAAAATCTCTCAGAATATGTCTAGAATCTGGCCAATTTGAATCATTTTCACTAAAAAAACAATAAGTTACAAGTGATGCTCCTTTGTCATTTGAATTATTTCAGTAGGCTTTTGAGTGGTTACCCTGCTTCTTCTCCACTCAACACAAAAGTCAGAAATATCTTTTATACAGTGGGTGCCCGCATGGTAGATAACAATATCATTCAGCGGTTAGAAAAACCAAAACAGATATTCATTCAGCACCATATCTTTAAAACATAGTCTTGAACAAAAAATGTGAAAGAAAAATCTATGACAGATAGCAGTTGCAGAAAGTGAAAATATACACAGCTCTGAGGCTCTGAGTATTTAGCAAAGATATGACAATATGTACTTATCTAGAGGCATACATTAACACATTAAAGTGCTAATCTGCCTGTGAAGAAGAGAATGGGCATGGAGATTGGGAATACAGCAGGAGAATATTAAAGCATACACCTAATTAGTAAGTGACATTTTTGGAAAAAGGCCAATCATGACAATGTGCGAAGAACTGAAGACTATGATTAACTCAAATCTCCAAATGTGTGGTTTAAACAAAAATTGAAATGACATTTCCTATCTCTTAGGGTTGTTGTGAAGATTAATTTATAAAATGTGTTTAAAGGTTTTATCATGGCTTGGTATATAATGAATATTAAATAAATGATAACTACTATGCTGTTGTAATAGTTGCTACTAATAATATATGATAGCTGATACTCTTTTTTTACTCTCCTCAGTGGGTATTTCCAAAAATACTGTTTTTCCCCTAAAATTAAATATCACATAAAGCCATTAATATAAACCTGTGATTCATGCTTAGAAACATAATATGAAGTTTTTTGATCAAATTTTAATATTTTATTGGCATTCCTAGGACTTAGAGGGAGGCCAGTTGGAATAGGTTCACTTTGGAATTAAGCAATATGAGTGAATCTTCTTTAAGGTAAAGAAAAAAATTATTCAGGCAAGTTTGGAAGCTGGAAATTAGGAGATATTGCATAATGTGATGATATCTTACTGGATTTTATTCTGGAGTTTCTAAGACCTGAGAATAAGATGAAGAATAAACAGCTTTGTAAGTTCAATCCATAATCAAAGCTGATTTGCTGCAGGTTGATTTTCAGAAAAGCAAAACCTGCAGTCTTACTTCACTCAGTCAAAAATAATGTGATGAGGCAATTCTCTCTGATGGGATCCATGCTGGAAGAAATCCCAGATAATACAATGCAATATTTCCCACAGCACAGTTTGGTTCATAGTGCCAAACAATGGCTGGATCACTGGCTATCATTGGAAAGCAGCCGTGCCAGCTTTGCTTCTGGGAGGTTGTCTGCTGAGAAAACAACTGCTGCTCAGTAATTAACTCCTCCCAAATGTCAGACAAGGAAGCAGCAACAGTGACCTCTTGTGCCACTCCCAGTCCCATTTCCCCTTGTACAATCCTGTATTTGATTTTTCTGGGGCTGTTACTAGATATGTACACATTATTGCTTTTTGTCCCACGGGCCCTTCCAGGAGGCACCTTCCCAGCATTCAGTAATTATTTTGAATGTACCTAACAATTTCACTGAACAAAACGCCAAGCACTGAACAGAGTGAACACTTACAATTTTATACACAATTTTAATAAAATTGACAGTAATGAAGGTTGAGTTGAAGAAATGGAGAAAATAAGATGAAAGCAATGAAGAAGAAAAACAAGAAAACAAGCTTTAGCATTCTTGGTATAGCAATTATAGGTGGTTAATCACACAGGATTTGAATTTAGAGACACTAGTTAGAATCTTGCCTTTCCTTGCTATTTGACCCTACATAATTAAGTAAAAATCACTACATCTTAGTTTACTCAGTTGTAAAATTGTCCCCAGTGCTTTTGAATAATTAAATAAAAGTAAATGACATTATCTTTGTAGATTATAATACCCAGCACATGACAGGCTTAATAATTATATTTACTATAATTGTGAGCTAAATTTAAATAGTATTACTAATTATATGCAATTCACTGTTTTATTGCATGATTAATGGTAAAACAAAAACTATTCCTACCATTACTACTACTTGGGACTACAATTAGGTTAGACTTTGTCCAAGGCATAGTTAAAAATTCTGCCCCCAAAATACTATCTGCCTTATCAAGGAATTTTTTCCCCAGTGGCTACAAAATCACATTAAGATGCCATTCACATGGAATTTTCTCTAAATTCTACAACTCCTATTTTGGTCAGTTTAAATCATTTCAATATGTTGTACCACATTCTTAGAGGTAAATTGACTAAGAGGAAATAGATTTTCTCTAGTTATTCACTGCATAAGTGAAACCTGGATGGTAGCTTAGTCAAAGAGAAAGTAGAACACTGTCATTGATTAATTCTGCAAATAAGTAATGAATCTACTATATCTTAGGTATACTTTGCATCCCCTTCCTTGATAATCTCACAATTATGTAGAGAGTGTAAAAATTTAATAATTATAGGATAACTTGATATTTTAGGATAGATACATAGATAATAGATAAATTATGGAATCCCAAATGGGAATGAGGGCTAGTTAGTTAATATAGAGAAAATTTCACAGCTTTTGATATTTGAGATTGGAGGGGATAGAAATGTTTACAAAGAAGAAAAAAAGATCAAGAGAATTACGGTCAGAGGGGAACATGTGAAATCATTGGAGCAGCATAAAAGAGTTAAACATATGGCGCTTTATGAAATTTTTGGATGGGCTCTCTTATTTTGCAAGTCCTATCCCATGTCAAGTAACTATTAAATTGCATTCAGTTCCCTTATTGAATATAATTGTATATTTCTATAAGACATTTGAGTTGCAATTGATGAGTTGGCATAACATTAAATTTTGTGATATTTATATAAATATTGATTTTAATTTTTTTCTCATCACTACATGTGGTCAATAGCTTTTTAAGTTCTCACACATTTTTATAGGCCTGAACAAGTCAGTAGTCCTTAGACATTGTACCTAGAATGCTAGATAGACAAAACCATGCCTGCACTTGTGAAATAATGAGTGTTGGTGAGTGCAGCTAGGTAGCAGGAGGTATAGAAAGAAGTGTCAGCAGAGAAATTTGAAAAAAGAGATTGGGTTCAAATTATGAATGGCACAATAGAGTATTAAAGGAATAGAAATGCAATTAAAGTATTTAGGGGGATCAAATTATATAAACAATGGCTTTGGATATTAAGAGAGATGGATTGATAAAATGTAAAAACAACTGTAATATAAAAACATGAGAGATTAATATAAGAATCTAAGAAATATTTCATTATTGTTGAACTACTTCAATGCCTATGAGGATAAAAAAATGACAATAAATCCAGAATAATATGAAACTTTAGTCAAATTTTCACTATTGTTTGCTAAAATTTTAATCATATTTACTTTGGGAATACATTTTGCTACATACCTTTCTCTAAATGTGATCCCTGCCACAAGATTTAGTCAGCAATAACAATAAAACACATACACACACACACTCACTCATACAGAGTAAATTTATGTTGGATAGTGCCAAGCATAATTAAAATGAAAACAAACAAACACAAGTTACCCTGAAGCTGCAAGAGAAAGATTCATGTATTATAAATGATGACCATCACATATTATATACATCATTAATGAATAAAATGAACCTTTATGAAAATCTAAATGATTCAGTTTGTTAAACACATATAGTCTATATTTTAATACCATTAAATTTATAATTCTTACCCAGAATAAGCTTTAAAATATGTATTAATTATAGAATATCAATACCTTCTATAAATTATTATAAATCTGATAGGAAATAAATTAATTTACATTTATCAATTTATTCACATACATTTATTAGGCAGTTAGTGTTTTTCCCACATCTTTCAAGTCCTGGAAATACATAAATAAACAAAAGTAACAAATAAAGGTAATGTCTTCATGGACCTTACGTTCTAAAAAGGAAATATTTATCTGGTATATTTGAAAGTGAAGGACTAGCCAAGTGTATTCTAAAAAGATGTTTCTATTATCCTAATATTGACTTTTATAAAAGGGCTATCATATTCAACCTTTACATTTCAAGGGAATAGATGAAGTCTGCTCCATAGTAGGAAGGGACCTAGGAGGTCTGTCCAGAAAGTCTCCAGCCATGTAATATAAAAATACTGTTCTCATTATATTAACAATGGCTGGATACTTTCAGGACAGACCTTGTATACTTGTAAAAATTTCTATGTATATTTATATATCTACATCTATATTTATATGTTTCTTTATTTTCAGATTTGAACAATAGAGACTCCCTTTCTCAAATAGTATATTTTTATAGTTTTTCCTTCTGTTTATCACAAACAATGGTCTAGACAAATTTTGATACTAAGTGATGAAGAATATTTCAAGTTACAAGGTTTTTTAATTTTTAATTATATTATTAGGTACATAATAGGTGTTATATTTATAGGGTAGATGTGATGTTTTGATACAGGCATACAATGTGTGCTAATAAAATCAGGGTAATTGGGGTATCAGCTCAAATGTTTATTACTTCTTTCTATTAGGAACATTCCTATTCCACTCTTTTTAGTTATGTTAAAGTATACCATAACTTAATGTTGACTATAGTCACTTTGCTGTGCTATCAAATATTGTTTATCCTATCTAACAAGCTATTTTAAAAAGCAAGTGTTGGAATTGCACTTTAATACCTCTTTCAGTCTCAGTAGTCTCTTCAATTTCTGAGTGAAAATTAAACCTGAAATATTGTTTTAGTATATTAGATTAGAACAAGTTGAATCTAATTGAAATAAAAAATTCCATGAAATGTGGTCAGGTTTCTATCTTGCTTTAAGTTAACTCACATTGTCAAATGATTGTCAAGAACAACCATATGTTTGTATAGGCATTTGTTAAAGACATGTAAAAGGAAAATATTGCACAGATTATCAGAGTAAGAAAATATAACAGTTTACTAGAAAATAAATATGTTTTTAACATATTTTCATCCCTGATAATATATTTTAAAATAGGAAAAAGATAAAAAATCCTAAATAAGAAACAATGATTACATAGTATTTAATTTTAAAATAATAGTTTTTTTAACAGTATTATCTTGCCTCTTTAAAAAGAATGCCTTTGTATTTAAGCACACTTTGTCATTAAGAGGACAGAAAATGGATTAAGGTAAAAGAGCCACATCAGATTGGCAAAGATCCAAATGTTTGATTTCACTGTAGTACCAGGGTGTTTAGGTTGGTATTCTTATACATGACAACCAAATTGTAGTACAACCCAATAAAGAGTAGTTCTAAATCCCATTCAAAATAATAAATGTAATATAAGCCAATGAAGAATGGTTCTTAATATCATTAATAAATAAATCTATTTTTGGTGCCATTAGAATTTTGATAGGAAATGCATTGAATTTATATATTGCTTTGGGCAGCATAGACATTTCAATGACATTAATTCTTCCATGAACACAGGATATCTTTTCATTTATTATTGTCTTCTTTAATTTCTTTTATCAATGTTTTATAGATCTCAGTGTACATGTTTCACACCCTTGGTTAAATTTATTGCTAAGTATTTTTTATGTTATTAAAAATTGGATTTTTTTTCTTAGATCATGATTGGTATAAAGAAATGTAACAGATTTTTTTTTCCATCTTTTTAGCTCACAGGTCAAAGTGAAGGAGATGCAACAGATTTTTGTATGTTAATTTTGTATCCTTCAATTTCTCTGAAGTCATGTGTTAATACTAACAGGTATGTGTATGTATATGTGTGTGTGTGTGGAGTCGTTAGGGGTTTCTGCACATAGGATCATGTTACTTGCAAATAATGATGTTACTTACATCATTTTTACTGCTTTCTGATTTGGGTGACTTTTATGTCTTTTTCTTATCTAATTGCTCTTGCTAGTCTCTAGAACTATATTAAATAGAGGTGACGAGACTTGGCATTCTTGTCCTATACCAGATCTTAGAGGAAAAGTTTTGTTTTCCCCCATTGATTATAATGTTAGCTTGTAGCTTTTTATTAATGACATTTATTATGTTAAGGAGGTTTCCTTTCATACCTAATTTAATGAGTTTTTATCATGAAATGATGTGGAACTTTGTGCATCTACTGAGATGATCATGTGGTTTTTAGCTTTCATTTTGTTAATGTCGTGTATAACATTGATTTACATATATTACATCAACATTGTATACCAGGGATAAATCTCACTTGGTTGTAATATGTTCTTTATATTCCAGAGAAGGAATCCTAGTGACTGCCTACCACCTTATAAATATCACAGCACTGCAAAAATACTTTTTAAATTTCTTTCCTTGATCATAAAATCAACAGAAGATTGTATATAGTATAATCTATTTTAGGATTCATTAGAAAATATATATTTTACATTTCAGGTATAAGTATTTAAAACTAGAGAAGATAAAAACAAGTTTTGGAAGTGATACCTTTTCTCAATGTTTCATTAATATCATTCCTCAAATTTCCATTTTTCTAAGTATGGTAAACAATAGTTTACCAATTGTATCTGATAAGTTAATGAACCACTGATTTTCAAGATAGATCAAGTCAGAGGATGGGAGAACAGTGTGGAATAAAAGCTATGTTCCTATGAAGTATAATGTTGGAGTAGCAAATTGGCTATGATATTTTTTGTTATCATATACACTCTCAAGAATATATATTTCCTCCAACTGAAGGAAATAGAAATGACTTTTGTGCCAGACCTTTGTTTAACATCTCAATGGGAAGACTGATTTACACATTCATGAATAAATTGCTAATTTAATAGTAAGTTGACTAATGATGAGTATCAGGGAACTTCAAGGTTATTCTATACAAAGTTTGTCTTAGCAATATCTGTGAAAAGACATCTATATTTTCTTACATCAATAGGAAAGTTCAAGTTTCAAAAAGAGGCTGAATATTTCATAGCTGGTAGAATACACAGTTAAAATTTTTAAGATGATAAAATGATCTTAGGACCCTAAAGAAATACATACATAATATGTGAATAAAAATTAATACTAAAAAGTAATTGTAATACTATTTCATTATAAATAGCAAAATAGATTTTATGCAAGATTTTTCTTTCCTCAGTTTTTCCTTTAGTAACAACCTCCCCACTACCAACAAGCAGAATAACAAGAAAATATCTAGATACTCCTTGTTTTTGGAACTTTAGCCATTATCAGACCTTGCCTCAATACAGATGAATAAACAATTATAACTATGTCAAGTAATCTTGCTATCTATCATATTGTCATGGGAGTATAAATCTAATTTAAATGAAAGCTTGTTGATTTTTATTCAAGATGACTGTGTAATTATAAGTATGTATGTGCCTTCTATCCCTTCTATGACCCTGGTGAATTAAAATTATGAAAGCAAAAAAAGAAATAAATCAACAACAGTGAAGAGAAGTAAATGAAATTCAAAGCCAAAAGGTTATAATCAGCAGAACAGAACATTCAATAAAGTTGAAGAAGAAGAAAAGTGTATGAAGCAAGTTGCTGGATCAGGTTGGCAGGAAAAGTTAAGCTCTGAAGTTAACAGGAGGGCCCAGTGGCAGTGGGACTTATGACCCCTCCTAAGAGCTTAGCTTCTGGGTTAAAGTTGACTCATGCCACAGACATTTAAAATGAAAGTGGGACTGAACGCAGATGAGGAGGTTCCACTGAACTTTTGATATAAAGTTTTGAACATAGACATCTATGCTAGTGTCCTTCATATGCAATGTCACCATGAAAAACAAAAGGTTCTGTATTTTTTTGAGGTGGGTTTAATGATGCTTTGTAGGAAAAATTTAAAAAGTCTTGATGGAAAGGCATATTGGCACAGCATTGTGAAAATTTCTAACAAGGACCATAAAGATATAAGAATCTCTTTTCAAGAAATGGTGCTGGGAAAACTGGATAAATACATGCAGAAGATTGAAACTGGATCCCCACCTCTCACCTCTTATAAAAATCAATTCACAGTGGATAACAGACTTAAACCTAAGGCATGAAACCTTAAGAATCTTAGAAGAAAATGTAGGGAAGACTTTCAGACATCGGCCTAGGCAAAGAATTTATGAAGAAGACCCCCAAAGCAATCACGGCAGCAACAAAAATAAATAAATGGGACCTCATTAAAAAGCTGTTGCACAGCCAAGGAAACTATCAGTAGAGTGAATAGACAGCCTACAGAATGGGAGAAAAATATTTGCTCTCTACACTTCCGATAAAGTGCTGATAACAAGAATTGATCTAGAACTCAAAAAAATCAACAAGAAAATAACAACCCCATCAAGAAATGGGCAATGGAAATGAACAGAAACTTTTCTAAAGAAGATAGAATAATGGCCAGCAAGCATATAAAAAAATACTCAACATGGCTAATCATTAGAGAAATGCAAATCAAAACCACAATGAGATATCATCTAATCTCAGTGAGAATGGTCTTTATCAAGAAATCTCAAAACAACAAATGCTGGCGAGAATGTGGAGAGACAGGAACACTCTTGCACTGCTGGTGAGACTGCAAATTAGTGCAACCTTTGTGGAAAAGAATTTGGAGATATCTCAAAGAGCTTAAAAATAGAAATACCATTCAATCTGGCAATAGCATTTTTAGGCATCTACCCAAAAGAGCATAAGACACTCTATTATAAAGACATCTGCACCTGAATGTTTATGGCAGCACAATTCACTATTGCAAGGACGTGGAAACAATCCAAGTGTCCATCAATTCATGAGTGGATTATTAAAATTTGGTATATGTTTACAATGGAATATTACTCAATTCTAAGAAATAACAGAGAGCTAGCACTGCTTATATTATACCAGATTGAGCTTAAGCCCATTATCCAAAGTGAGGTGACACAAGATCAGAATAACGGGCTCCATATATACTCACCATCAAATTGGTACTGACTGATTAACACTATGGTCCTCAAAGGGTGGTGGTGTTCACCAAGGATTCAGGGGTCGGAGGGGTAGTCCCACATCTGAGGGATGTGGTGAACATTGTGGAGGGGAAGTAATACCTCTAACCCTTGCTAGGGAGAGGCAAAGATATAAAATGTAACCAAAATGTTAAGAAAAAATGAAAAACAAACATTTGTCAGGTGTGGGGCAGGTGGAAGGGGGGAGGAGGGGATGGGTATATACATACATAGTGAGTGTGATGCACACTATCTGGGGGATGGACATGCTTGAAGCTCTGACTCGAGGGGCGAGGGGAGAGAAGGGCAATGTATGTAACCTTAACGTTTGTACCCCCATAATATGCTGAAATAAAAAAAATATCAAACAACCCCATCAATAAATGGGCAAAGGACATGAGAAGAAACTTTTCAAAAGAAGACAGAATAATGGCCAGCAAACACATAAAAATGCTCAACATTCCTAATCATTAGGGAAATGCAAATCAAAACCACAATAAGATATCACCTAACCCCAGTGAGACTGGCTTTTTTTTATATATATATATATTTTTATTACAGCATATTATGGGGATACAAATATTACAGTTAAGTATGTTGCCCATGCTCCCCCTCCCCCCTTGAGGCAGAGCTTCAAGCGTGACCATCCCCCAAACGTTGTACATCTCACTCATTATGTTTGTATATACCCATCCCCTCCTCCCCCCTCCTACCCGCCCAACACCCGATAAATGTTCATATATGTCCACTTAGGTGTTGATCCGTTACCAAAAAATCCCAAGGCAACAAATGCTGGCGAGGATATGGAGAGATAGGGGCACTCTTACACTGCTGGTGGGACTGCAAATTAGTGCAACCTCTGTGAAAAAGAATTTAGAGGTACCTCAAAGAGCTAAAAATAGACATAACATTTGATCCAGCAATAGCACTATTAGGCATCTACCCCAAGGAACAAAAGTCATTCTATAATAAAAACACCTGCCCTCGAATGTTTATGGCAGCACAATTCACTATTGCAAGGATGTGGAAATAACCCAAGTGCCTGTCAATTCATGAGTGGATTAATAAAATATGGTATATGTATACAGTGGAATACTACTCAATCATAAAAAAACAACAGTGATCTAGCACCTCTTATATTTTCCTGGATAGAGCTTGAGCTTATCCTCCAAAGTGAGTTATCACAAGAATGGAAGAATAGGCACCATATATACTCGCCATCAAACTGGCACTGACTGATCAACACTAAGGTGTTCACAGAGTAGTAATATTCTCTGGGGGCTGGGGGCTTGGGGTGGGTAAACTCACAACTAATGGACTCGGTGAGCATTGTAGGGGGCAAAGGGCATGCCTCAAATCATGGTTTGAGTGTGGCAAAGTCATAACATGTAACCAAAATGCTTGTACCCCCATAATATCCTGAAATTAAAAAAAGAGAAAGATATATAAAAAGTCTCAAAACAGGGATCCGTAAACTACTTCCTATGAGTCAAATCCAGTCCCCATGCTGGGTTTTTTTTATGGCCCAAGAGCTAAGAATATTTTTTTAAAAATTTTAAGAAAATTAAAAGAATAATATCTATGATACTTGAATGTTGGAGACCGTCCCTGGGTCAGACTGGCTGGGACCCAAACTCAACAGAATGGGAACACATTGCTTGTTCCCACAATTAGCAGGACGTGACTTGTTGACCAGCAGAGAGAACTGTTCCTCCTGGCAAACGGCCAAGGACCCGTGGTTTTGCGCGCAAGCCAGCTGTCTTGTTATCCTGCACACGGTATCAGACGTTGAAGGACAGGATGCAAACATCTTCCTTTCTTGTGCTATGCAAGCAAGCCGGGCATCTTGTTATCCTGCAAACGGTATCAGATGTTGAAGGGCATCTCTTGTGCTATGTCTAGAGGAACAGGTGCTGTTGACCTGTGGGAAGTCACGTACCAGAAAGTAGCTGAGAAAGTAGCTGCGGGACGCTTGCCAAATTGAACAATATAAAAATAAAATGACTGGTGCTCAAAGGTGCTGTAGTCTTAAACTGTCTTTTGTGTTTGTGTGTTTTTGTCTGTTTCTTTCTATGTTCATCCCCCGTTCTGCAATGGGGCCACGACGCTTGAACATTATATGACATTCAAATTATTCTCCATAAACTGCCTTATTAGAACACAGCCACATCTAGTTGTTTACATATTATTTATGGTTGTGTTAGCACTATAACTGTAACAGCAGAGATTGCGATCCTGTGGCCTGTGAAGCCTAAAATATTTACCCTGTCCCACTTTACAGATGATATTTGCCAATGCTTGTTACATAGTCCAGAACAACAACCAAAAAAAGCATAATGGAAGAAAAAAATCAGATTTTTTCAGCAGCAATATTAGATTCTAGAAGATAGCAGAGAATTGTCTTTAAAGATTTAAGGAATAAAAATAATTTTAAACTAGAATTCTATACCCAGAGACATATCACTCAATTAGAAGGTAGAATATATTTTAAAACATACATGGACTCAGAAATTTATTTGCTGTAACCCATTCTTAAAGTTTTACTTGAGGATATATTCCAGCAAACTGAAAGGAAAAAGCAAGTAGTTCCTACCAAGAACACCAGAAAAAGAACGTTTAGGATTAGAGTTTGTGCATCACTTTTAAAGTCGTCTTATTATTTTTAGCAAGAGATGAGTTTATGTTTAACAAGGTAAAATTGAATTTAGTAACTCAAGAAAAAAAATAAAAATTCACTAATTCATAATGCAAATATAAAGAAAACTAAAATGAGTAACAAATTATAAGTAAAGAATGCTCAGTAGGAAAAAAGAGTTCTTTGGATTTGGATGTAGGAAAATTCCCCTTTGATGTGAGTAAGAGTCAAAAACACTTAAATCATAAAAAAGGAAATATAATTATAGAACACTACAGGGTCAAAAATAAAGGATATGTAATTATAGTTATAATAATGTGATTTTTCACTATTGTTCAACTTTTAGAGGCAGACTATGAACAAAACAAGAATGTCTTGTTTTTATTTTCAGTGTAAAATTTAACTGTTAATATTCAAAATATGAAAATAAAAGTGCTGCTGATTTAGAGAAATTGAATTTGAAAAAGAAGAGCACGAAGCTGATACTCTCATTCACATGGAGTGGAATTAAAGTACTACCTTATGTGCAGCACGGAATCAAGATATTGGCAAAAAGTTGAAAAACAGAGACAAAAGTATATAATTAAAATGGAGATTGCAAACTACAGTACCTAAGGCAGGTTTATGAATGAGTAAAAGAAAATAAATATAAGAAAATAAGAACTGGACTATTACTATAGCAACCAGCCACCCACCTAAGAGTTGTATCATTTTTTAGTGCATCATACGGACCACACAGAGCACATAGGCAAGGTGAGTCTAACTCTGGGATGCCATTTTGTAACCTCACATTTAAGGTTACAAAACAAAAGAAGTCGTAAAAATGGCAATTTAAGAGTTTAATATTAGGAGAAGAAAGAGGAAGAGAAGCAGTCATTCAATCAAATAAACCTGTATCTTTCATGGGAGGTATTTAACAAGTTCTCTTTACTGATAACTAAAGAAATATTTTTGGAACATTAGAGGCAAATTTTAAAAAAATTAAAATAGAAATTATTACAAAGGTTACCTTTGTGGATAGGGCTAGAGAATGCTGCTTTTCCTCATGAGTCCTTTTATGTTTATAACTTAAAATAATAACAATAGCTATGTGTTATATTTGTTTTATAAGGTTGAATTTTTTTTTAAAAGAAGTATTTGTTGGCAAAACAGCAAAATGATTTTTTTTTTCTAACACAAAGAAAATTTTTACCCTCTATCTATACAGGAACCTTATATACCTAGAAGTGAGTTTGTAAATTGGAGTCTAGCATGATCAACTTCTGTAATATTGAGAATGCAGACTTACAGCTATGAGATATGTGAATAAATCTGAGATGGGGCAGGAAGGGAGGGAAATGGTAGGTAGGTCAATTTGATAGAGCAAAAGCAGAAATTGCTGAAGGTCCAAGAGTGAAATTTGTTCCTGGGACACCAAACAAATTTTCTATCTGGAAAAGTACCATGCTTAGCTGTTGATTGCAGGGATTTTGATAATAGTAGGTAATTAAGGTGTCCACAGATCTTCCAGCATTGCAAAACCCCACACAATAAGGTATCCTGTGAAACCATTTGTTAAACAGCAACACTATGTGATGTGAACTATATAACAGCAGTAAAAGAGAAAACATCTGAGAATAATTTTCTGTATTTCATTCCAAAGTCAACGTTAACAGTGACTCACTCTAGAGAAAAAATTGCACCAATGGGATACTAACAGTTATCAATGGCAGAAAGTAAGGCATGAGGAGGGAGTAAAGACATTCTCACAATAGTGGTTTAAAGGCCTAAAGTCATGTTCATTCAGAATGAGTCTTTTGAAAGGCTGGTGCAGTCAGAAATAACAATTTTTGAAAAATCATCAATAAAGATTAGGAATACGAAAACCAACAGGATGGCTAATCAGCCCTGGCAATATCACTAGTGAGAGGCCAGGACAAAAATTTCATATTATTTTCATAACATAAAATAATTCTTATTTATGCAGCCCTCAATACAATAGAAGTCTATGAAATGAATTTAAATTTGTTTCCTTTCAAAAATTCTCCTGTGTCCATATTTATAAATTATTATAGTAAATGTTCTTGGTGGGGGAGTGGAGATAAAAATAAAATCACCTAACGCTGAAAGACAAACTATGAGATGAAACAGACTTGACTCTTAAAACGGAGATCAAATTCAGTCTTGCCACCTCGAGTTTTTGTAAGACTGACAAGCTAAAATTAGTTTTTATTTAATAAGATTAATGAGCATTTAGTAATATAAATAAATATTTATTTAACTTGCAGTTCTGCTGGTTAGATATGTATTGACTGATCTAGGCTTCTGGGCTTTCATCTGTTCTACATATTGCTCAAATACCTCATAATACAAGTGAGTTAGCCTAGGCATCTTCAAAAGATTTAGTGACGTGACAATTAAGTGAAATTATTGCTTATTGGCTCTTCCTTAATCTTCACAGTGATACTTGAAGAATAGTCTTATCTGTACATATAGGAGGAGGAAGACTGAGTTAGAGGAATCTCAAGACATGACCTTGCTTTTTTATTTTGTTTTGGTTTTAGCCATCTTAGACTGGAGCATGGAGAGTAGGAATTATAACTCAAAAGTCTACTCATCACCATGAAAAGAAATTCTTGCTGTTCCATAGTTATATCTTATTTGTTATAATAGGCCTCATTGCTTACTCAATATAATGCATCAAGTATGACAATGGCTTAATAGAAGAGCCTCATCTGAAAAATATTACATCAAAATTTCATCTAATGAACAACTACAGATATTTTAAACACTTACTATGTGTCAAGTATGGGGCTAAATCCTAGGAATAATGATTAAGGAACTTACCATGTAGCAAATAAAAAGCCCAGAAGACACCAAAGAGATAAATTAAAGAATTCTCTGAAAAAAAATTACTTAAAAATTAACAAGAAGAAAGGCTGTTTAAGTAAATACATAATAGGCTAGAAACTATGGTAGCCAGACAAAATTGTTGAGATAAAAATGAATTACAAAATGAGAGGATGTTCTAAGACTGGCCTAATATAGTTGAAAGGGGAAAGGTGATCTGAACATAACTGAACATAACTGGGAGGGAAATTATATAATGTAGGAGTCAAAAGAAATAAGATGCTTCCAGAAAGAAGTCAGAAAGCATTTAATAGGATGGTGAGAAGGCAAGATGATGATTCATAGGACATTTTGAGATAAAACTCAGATAAATCAAGGCAATAAGACTATGAGATTATATTGTGAATAAAAACACCATCACATCAATTTAAATTGGATTCCAATAAAAATTGAAAAAATGAGACAATCTGAAATATCCCTAGAAAAGAAATTGGTAAAATTTATAGATATAAAATAAAATTTATAGATATAAATTTTAATAAACATATTCATATATATTTTGTATAATGTACTAGCTTTGAATCTATCCATTTTCTACAAACATGTCTGAAATTCAAATATGAAATGTAGAAATGTGGAATCTTACCAGAAAACTGAAATAATCTCCTGATACCCACTGAAGAGAAAAAGATGTATTGTCTAATGAATGTTATTTCAGTAAAATGTTTCAACTTAATCTTTTCATCATTCTAAGATGTTATAAAAAAACTGCTTGATATTTACTAGAGATCATTTGATAGATATGTGCTTACGGTTCTTTTTGTTGTGAATCATATTTTCAAGTAAATATTCTAAACTATCATCTTCAGAATATTTTCTCAATTCTTTAGTATCACACAACATTATGACTTGGGAGTTGTCCATTTGGGGATTTTCTTCCAGTAAGCATGGATGACAAGATAAAAATTATGGTAATTCTAATAGCACAAAAAAAATTGAAAATTGATTAACAGATTTTTATAATACTTTTATTGAGATTTACTTTACATGCCATAAATTTGCTCTTTTAAAGTTATGTACTTATTTTTGAGTATATTTACTGCAACCTTCACATTAATCAAATTTTAGACAATATGTTTTACTCTAAAAAGAAACCCCATGCCCATAAACAGTCACTCTTAATTCCTCACTCCCCACAGCCCATATCAACCACTAATCTAAAAACTGCTTCTATAGATTTGCCAATTTCAGGACATTTTCAGATTATTGACTAGAGAGTAGATATTCATTTAGTGAGAAGAACTTTATAACTAGAATTATTCAAGAACATCTTAAAGAACATTAAACAGAATGTTTTACAAAATAGATCTTTGCACAATGCTAATACAATTAAGAGGGGAAAGCAGCATATTTTGAGCTCTGCATGAGAAATAATCAAGTATTATTCCTATATTCTGATAATGATAAACCATGGATTGATCTATATAAGCATAGTTTTAACAAATTATCAGGGAATTACAAAGTAGGCAGAGTAGTCCCCTCCGGGATTATAATTTGTAGGTCAAATGTAATAACCTTCCCTTAACCTGCAAAAGATGTCTCATAATTAATTTGGTATTAAAAAATAACATCCTATTTTAAGTCATTATCAGCAGATAAGACTGTGAAAATAATTGACAGATCTTTTCCAACATGACAGCCTACTGAGACCAGGTTTTGTTAGAAATGAAAAGGCTGAGAATACGAAAACAACCCAGCAGAATGTTGTGCTGTGAGCAGGAGGAAGAGGGTAATAGAAAGTGAAGAAGGCTGGGAACTGGGCATACGGGTTCTAATACCCATAAAAAGTGAACATTAGTAATTTTTTTAGATAAGAAAGATTACTAAAGACAAAAACAAATGCCACATAGTTTACAATTTTGCCTAAGTCTACCTTTATAAATTGACAAAGGAAAAATAATGATATATTACTGCTACACTTGTCAAGAGACTTATTACTCTACATAAAGCATGAAAGCATTAGAACGATGTAGATAAACTACTAAAAATAAGGAACATAGAAGTTATCATGTATCTAATCTATTCCCAACTGCAAACTGGACCTAGGCCTAAATGTGATCCCTAAGAGAAGATACATTAAGTTCCTTAAAGAGGCCACAGTGAAAACCATCCTAAATTTGTAAATTAATCATTTTTAAATCTTTGTTTTATTTATCATGCCTCCCTGGGGGTTAAGGGTGGACAATAAAGAAATTTATACTTTAAATTACTTACTTGATTAAACAATAAGTTAAAAATTTCTTCCATAGCAATGCTTAATGTATTTAATAAAAATTATTTCTTTGATGTTTACTGCACTGTATGGTTGTTTAAATACCACAGTTGAGGTTGAGGTGAAAGCTCTAGTTCAAAATTCAGAAAATAATAATACTATGTATCCTTAGTGCTACTACATATATTTGGGCACAGATATGTATAATTTCAGTTTCTTTTGGGGTGTATAGAAGAAAAAACACCTGAAAACTTTTCTCACTAAAAAAAAAGGAAGGTGCAATGACTCCATCCCCCCTTACTTCCTTCTCACACTGGATTCTACTGACCATTCCAACTATATTCTTAGGGCAGTTCTGGAAATGAAGCAGAATAATATAAAGGAATGCAAACTGAGAAGTGAAATGGGATCGCATCCATCTCTAATTTTGCTTTATATATCTTGTATATGTTAGAAAAAATTCTGTGGACATTCTAGTGTTCTCTTTAATAAGGGCGGTTTTTCTCAGACCCTGGTACAAAGAACTTTTGCCTGGATTTCCCTTCCTTGTCTTTTGGATTGCTAAATCCTCAGTTGGCTGATATTGTCATCTTTTACCTGCTTAGAAATAATCCATTTTGCCTTAGGTGACTCTGAATATTTGTGTGTCTTGGTTAACTTAGCCATATTCTATTAACTCTTTTCTCAAATTTAAATCACATATATTTAGAGATATTCCTATATTTTTAACCTTGAAACTAAGTTCTAACCCTCAGATTTCCTAGCTCTCTCACACACTTAACCCCATGGGCTTGCACTTTCCTGTTGGTTTCCAGGGCTCAATGGGACAACAGGGAACAGTGGAGAGACTGTGAGACTGGCCCAAGGGGAAGGATGAATAAAGAAAACACAATGGGATTTCTAGAGGTAGGATGGCTTAGAGACATCTGGAGGGTATCAGATATTGTTATATAGACAGATGCAACATGAGATCTTATCATATTAATAAAAAAAATAAACTAGCATGCCAGGCTATAAGGTGCCTGATGAGAAACAGAGGGAAACTATGTATACATTCAGGCTTTGTGGGGCTAGAATGAAATAAATAGTGGGGGCTAAGCCAAAAAACATTTACATGCACACATGCATATCCATGGCCACTGTAAGACAAGCACACTATTTCCAGAGCTAATTAGTTGACTTACAAGGCAAATGGGGAAAACTCTAATTAGAGTTAACTGCTTTCTAGGCAGGAGCTTTTTAATGGAGGGCTAATTCAAGGCTAGAAGCCTTACCACCTACTGGACTACAAAGGATAGAAATTTTCTGATCTTTCTGATGTGCATCAGGGGCAGACACATCTGGACCGTTAAGATTTTATTTAAACAAGAGATTTATTGCACATAGATGTTCTATATTCCAAAAAATGTTAATATTTAAGTGTTTTAAGGATAAAACTAGCTTTATTTTAAACAGTTTTGGGAGAAGTGTGTTTTAAAATGTACGTTTAAATAGAAAACAAATGAGCTTTATGAGGTTATAAGCTACATCTGTTTGTGCTTTGTTTCTTTTTTCAAAGGCCTTTATAATCCACAATAATTCTGATTTATGACTAACAGAATCCAAAAAAGAAATACAAAGATTTTAAACGATTTTTTCCAGATCTATCTTTGCATGGAGCTATTTTGTTCTGGGGCTAATTGAAAGATTCTATTAAAACAAGATGTCAAACTCTACAAGAAAATATAAGATGATGTTGGAATTTCCCAAAGAGGAAACTAAAAGTGGCAAAACAATGCTCCTTTTTAAAAGATACACAAGTTTATTATGAGATGTGGTTGCTATGGGTATGGTTGGGATAGAATGGTTCCTCTTTGTGCTGGATTCTAGGCATTGGACTATATGCTCCAGTGATGTGAGTGGGTGTCATGAGACCCAACCTAGCTTTCCTTTCTTACACAATCCAGATCAGAAGTTGGAAGTTGGCCAATGGCTAGTACCACCCTGAGACCTGAGAAAGGGTGCTCCTGTCCTGGGTCTTATATTGTGAAAGGCCTCACACATTACAAACCTATGAAAACATTAATTCATTAAACAGCCCCAGGGCTTCTCTGCCCAGCTCTCATTTCTGTCACAATGCAACCCCTAATTCTGAACATCCACTCTGCTAATAAACACTTTTCAAGCTTCAGATAAATGTTGCTCTCTTGCTTGCCCTCTGTCTTCAAAACTCAAGACAACTGCATGAAAGCCTGTGGGTTGCGCTATTGTTGATGCTGGGTATTGCTTTGAAGTACAGGAAAGATTTGTATGGTAGAAATGCTTACATAAGAAAAAAGGCAAATTAATTCGTCAAACCTTCATTTCAAGGAATAGTTTTCTGGAAGTGCCAGACATCAATTTCTAGGCCTCTACTTGTGCTCTAATTAAGGTTCGAGGATATTTGTTAATTAATATAGTAATTGTTAACAGTTGACATGGCAATTTAAAAAATTGTGATGTCAGAGAATATAAGTAAATAGACATAAACATAGACAAAACATGCTTTGAGATTAGATGGAAAATGAATGTTATAATTGCAAATACTTTTATTTTAAAAATATACTCACCTCAAACTATAGAATAGCTCTAACTATAGAAAGTGTTGAATAGATCTGAACAAATTGAACAAATTATACTCTTTTAAATGCTCATATCTCTATATAGAAAAAATTAGAAAGAATGGTTTAAATACTGTTTTAAGACAAAGAATAATCATACTATATATGGTATTACTTTATAAAACAGAATTAAAATATTTTGTAATATTTTATTATAATTTATCATGTAACATCATTATCATTTTTATATATTTCATTTTCAGTCACATTCAATAAAATAACAATTTTCCACAAATTCTCAAGCGTATTTCTTTGATCACTAATCTTATATAAAATCTCCTTATGCCAGTTTTTTTAAATATGACGTAGGTCTGAGGAATGTTAAATGCTACTAAATTTTCACAAAAAAGAACTCGCAAAATAACATTATTCATTAAAATTTCTGATTTCAGTATCAATACTGGCATCTATCTCAAAACTTTTTCAAAGCTTTCAACTAAATATTTATCTGCTATTGATATGTGCTGTGAAATGTATGTTCTTAGACTACAAAATGTATGTTTTCTCAAATTTAAATTTTAGATTATAAAAATCCTACATATTTGCTCTTATTAACTGAGAGATTAATTGTATGTGCATATATATGAAATAAAATAATAGTCATAACAAAATACTTTCTCTTTAAAATAACTTGGAGAAAAGTGCTAATAAATCTAGAAATGGTAAGAATAATTCACTTTTTAAAGAAGTATACACTATGGCAAAATAAAACTTTTAAGGTAGACAATGTCAAAAAGATGAATAAGAACAATTTTCAAAGCCATAATTAAATGCATTATATCAAAGCCCCTGAAGTAAAACATTTGTACTTAGTTTCAAGAGTTAAGATCAAGCACAGTTTATTCAAATAATTCAAATATGGATATGCAAAGTATGTACCACAATAGTTTTCTTCATGTTACAATATCCAATTTTTTCAGTAGTTTATAAGAACTTCAACCAAAATAACCTAAAGTATCTTTATCATTAGCACATTAATGTTAAAATGTTGGATACAAAGAACACAATGCTCCAAGGGTGTCAAGCACTAAAATACTACATAGATTGCCTATTATGTATGATAGATCTATGATATTAAGTTATAATGTTGGACTCTACAAAAAATACAAAACAATTTTAGGCATGGCGTCTCCCTACATTCAATGGCTTATAGTATAGTTGAAACCTGAACACTCATGCAGACTAAATAACATTACCAAAGAGCAGCATATATATACATACAAAGTTTAACTCAAGTTAAGAAAATGGAAAATTTTTCTGTTTTAGATTGTACATGATAGAAGATTTCTTGGCGTGGTAGAAAATTTTGTTTACAAATAGGTCTATACAATTGATAAAAAATCCATTATTAAATGTTTAGTTGATCATTTGAATACTTTAGATTTATAGCTCTATAATCCTATTCTGTAAAACTTCATGTATAACCTCCACTGACGGACTGAACTATAATAGACTAATAAAAAGCACATCATTAAATAGCACTTTCCTTAAATATCCATTTTCACATTGTTTTATTGACTTAACTCCTGCAACTATCATATATTAGCATCTCCAAATAGTGTTTTAAAGAATATCATCTTTGTGGGAAACAGTAAATGATCCATTTAAAAGTTAACAGACTTATTTGGGCCAGTATCCATAATGTATATAAGAACAATACCTACTTTTGAATAGAGGCAGACTATAGTCTTACTTTGTTAAAGAGCCAGTGGATTAGGTTGAACTTGAGTTGTATTTTACATGACAAATTTATCTTTATTCATTAATTTTAAAATGATATGTATATTTTATACTTCTAGCACTGGGACAGATTCAAATGATAAAAAGAAATCACAGTTTTTGTGTGTCAGTACCCCATGGATCAGTTGGAGACCTGATGCATGTGATAAGAAAATGAGTGATTATAAGGGTCGACTAGAAGGGACTAATTGGATTGAGATAAGGGAAGGCTCAAGTGCACAGAAACTTAAAATAGAGCTGAAAAATTCTCAGCATCAGGGAGTTCAGGTCTCATACAAGATGGAAGACCCATTTCTTATTATAATGCCAGAAAACATCATCCTCTTGTATCAATGGTGCCATGCAAGAGGGAAAAAATAAGATAGAAATTCTGTATTATATTCCATGATATCATGCAAATATATGATATAGTGAATGTCAATAACCTAATATTAAAATTAATAAGCATCTCTTATTAATTCCCATAGAATATAGGAAATAAAGATAAATTCATTTTACTTTGTGATAAAACCTAGTAGATATCTATGGTTGATAAAATTATTTTAAACCCAAAACCTGGAAAAATCTCATTTGTATCCCAGGATTATAAGCAAAAGACATTTTTCTCTATTCTCACAAACCAATTGGCTAGGGAACATTAGAAGGGGAAAAATATTTGAATTTAGATATAATGCAGATCTGGGCACTGAAATATATATTATCAAGTTAAGAAAATATTAATTTCTAATTTATTAAGTTTAATTCCTGAAGATACATGATATGATTTTGATTCTTTTAAATTTGTTGAGACATGTTTTGTGATGTGACTTGACTTTTTGTTCTCATAACAGTGTTTTTCAAAAGGAAATGTTTTTATTAAAATGAAGTGTACAAAAGCAATGCATGTAACCAATATGTTTATACCCCTGTAATGTTCCAAAAATTTTTAAAAATTTAAAATTTTAACTAAACAGCAATCTCAGTGCTGCATCTTAAACACTTTAGGCACATTACATATACCTTATTTATGTCTTATATAAATAATGTCTAATAGGCTCTGTGTTTATTTTTGCTTTTGTCTTGTTTTGCTTAGTTTTGTTTTCTCTTAGCTTTAGTTTGCTTCCAGAGAATTTTTTATTGATTATTTAGGAAAATGAAATGAAATTACCCTAGGAGATCCTAACTACCATCACTGAGAAGTCTAAATTCAGTTCATGAAGATCCCGTGCTTTTAAATTATGACATAAGTGTATAAATGTAAATAAATTTGCAAATACTAATTGTCTCCAAGTTTGCATAAAAAGAATGCATTTATAATGTACTTATGGAAAGTATAAAGTATTTAAAAAACTGGAACTTCTGTTTAGATGAGTAAATTTCGGACTTTGTAATTGTGGAGATAGGTGGTTATAAATGGGGATGTTTACTATGCTTCAAACATTCCATTGTATCCTTCAGAAAGATAAACAACTTTGCCACCATTGTGGCAAATAAATACCCTTTGAAAGATCATCATCTGTTAAAAACAAAATTTGTTAATTTCTATCACATCTTAATTTCTGAATTCTGGATATATTTTATATGTTATATTTTACCTGAGAAGGGTTATTTTGTTCCAATATTTTTTGGGTGCTTTGCACATGTGATTTTGTTCTAGTTTCGGTGGTATCACGATAATATCAAAATTAATGAGGATAGTAGTGGCCACTGAATTTGAATCTTTACACCTACTTTTTAAACGCTATACATATCAACAAGGAAATCAAACACCATCATGCATATCCCAAGTTTACAGAGTAACGAGGAGACAAAAAGGCCACAAGCTTCATTATACCTGTTATTGGAGAAATAAACAGGCCCAGTTGAGTAAGCCCCTTAGCCTAGAATCAGACAGAGCCTAAACAAAAGAGAGGAATCTGATGAACCCCTCAGAATGGTTAAACCCTGAAAAGATACCTAGGGTTTACATTCAGAAGTTTATTCCTCACATCTAAGTGTGAGTTACTAAAAGTAAATTTGAACTCTGGTTGTACAGAATAATAGTTATGAGAAAGCTGAAAGGCAAGAGCTTGGAAAGTGTGTAGGTTCAAGCTGACAGTTTTGGAAATGAGTCAAGTTGGATGATGAAGGCTAACAAAGAAACAAAGCATTCTAATTATACAAGTATAAAAGATTTAGAACATGACATACAACACCATTTATTGAAGAAACTGCAATTCTCTCTATGAACAAAAGTAGTAGTAATACAACCAAGAAATCAAATTACATATACCATCTAATTCCTCACCCATAGGATTTCTCATTACAACTGATCAAGAAAAAAAAAAACACAATGCATATGAAGTTCTGGAGTGGTATCAAGCATTGTTAACAAGTACCATAAGAGAACAAAAGACAAATGGACCAAATTCTTTTTCTTTTCTATATCTGAGCAACTATATTTAAGGGAGAAAAATGAATTATATACACATACCACCTACATGCTCATTAAATACCATTTTGCTGTGCCACTAAGCACATGTTACAACTGCTCATGCTATTATATATAAAATACAAAATACATTTTCCTCTGGATTAAAAAAAATTTTAAATAAATATTATTAAAAATAGAAGAATCTTAATAGGAAAGAAGTTAAAGTAGAAACAATCACCTCCATATCTACATTGTTTTATAACTTTATTAAATAAGAATCTGCTGATTAATTTGAAGTATAATGAATAAAGCAATGTATTTTTACCCTCATGCCATTAATCACAATGCCTTAAGCAAACTAGTACAGGTTTTTGTCTCCACAAGTTAGCCAACAGTAGAAAGAAGTATAATATAGGTGATACAAATACAGGGAAAAAGTAGGAGAAAGAGATGCCTGAGAAGAAATGGATGTAACTAAGACAAGGCCAAGAAATAGAAATAAAGGTTAAAAGTGACACAGGTTAAAAGTGAGCACAGACAAAGAAAAATATTAGATATTGAAGACAGGCAAAAGAACAAAATATAAGGACCTCCCAGTAAAAAACAATAAGTCACAAAGGAAAGAAAATTAACTGAATCAGAATTCTAGACAGCAACATACAGGTTATGACTGCAGTGAAGTAACAGGAAGAAATCCAATATTTCTTTCATTGGACAAGTATATAACCATGCAAGCTTATATTTAAGTATAAAGGCTACAGAAATAGTTTTAACTATGCCATGCCACAATTCAATTAATATTGTGCCTAACTGCCACTCTGACAAACCTACTAGAGAATGATCCATAAATGATAAGTAGAGAAAAATAGAAGAAAAAAATTGGATGAATTCAGCTGAAGATTTTAGGTTAAAAAAAAACAGTGGGGGGAAAGGGGTAAGAGGAAATATGTAGTATGACAAAAATAGAAATGTATAACTAAAACATGGATGAAGGAGGGAGAAGAGGAAAACAAAAATAGCTTATTGATTGCTTGATAGGTAATAGGTAGAAGACTGGGATATAATTTCAAGTTGACAAAATAGCAGAATTGAAATAAAGGAAAAAATAAATAAGCCTACTATAGAAAAGCTTTGGTATAAAGGTAATCACTAGAAAAAAAATAGACTCTTTTAAGGGAAAAATGTACAATAACACTCCAAAATATAAAATTGGAAATAAAATAACACAGTGAATGATGCAGTATATATAGACTACAGTATGTATAGTAACATACAATATTTTATTAAAGAACTGAGACAAAAGTCTAATTGTACTGATGAATGCAATTAGGCTTAACTCACCTATTAAAAGAAAAATGTCTTCTTATTACCATATAGAGGAAAACTCAACTCAGTTGTGTAAGAGTTATATTTTATTCGTACTTGGAATAGATAAAAATAAATGAATAGTCAATGTCATGGAAGGCAAATGTGAACAAAAAATAAATTGAGAGTGGTGATATGGATCTCTGACAAGTTAGAATTGACATCAAAGAATAAAATGGAACAAAGTAGGACACCAAACAACACAGCAACGAACAACACTCTTTATAATGTAAAATAATTATAATAGATAAAAGGAGAACAGAAATGCACTAATTATAGGCAACTTTTATACATCTCTTAGTGCAAAATAGATCATGCAGATGATAAATACATAAAGATACAGAACAGCCAAATGTCATAATGAATGAAGTAGTTCTTGTGAGCACTTTATTGGACGACTGACTAAAATTTAGAAAACTGGTGAAGCAAATAAACAGAAAGAGAGGAAAAATAAAGATACAAGCAAAAATAATGTTTTAATGAAAAAATAAAGCTAATACATAAGCTGTTTCTTTGAAAAAAACCTATACAGTTTTAAAAAGGAGAAGTCAGAAATGTACACATACATCAAAAACAAGGGTAAATAAATATTGGTTTTGAAAAGTTGATCATATTGGGTCATTCATGCCACACACAACTAAAACAGTCAAGAGGCCAGGGAGGACCAGCACTCAGTCCATATAACATTGTTCCAAGTATTCCATTCTCTGCAAGCCTAGCTGCTAAAAGTGCCTATCATAACCTGAAACCAGTTGTATCTAACAGCTACTGAAACAACCTGCTGCAACACTAAGACTAGTTTTAACAACCACTGTCATTTACCAGAGCTTGCCAGTCTCCCAAAACTTTGCTAGTGTCAATGAAGTTTCTTTCAAAATAGTATGTACCATTTCTTCTTTTTGTAAAACCTCCAAACTTCTCTTTGTTCTTCAGACATACCAAAGACCACCTGGCAGTGTACATGCCCTGAATTGCAATTCTTGCTTCCCAAATAAAAAAACATTTAAATTTAGAGATCCATCTCTATAATTTACTGCTATAGTACACTGGAAATTCAAAACAATAAATTTGGAAAGACCAAAAGGAAAGAAGGAACCTAATTAACCACTTTTCTAAGATTATAATTCACTAAAACTTAATCCATTAGACAGAGAAGGTTTAAAATTAATTTTTGAAGAAGTAGAATTTATCTATGACCTATATCCCTCCCATACTGAAAAAAGACACAGTCTCATATTTTCACAGGGGAATTCTACCACACTTTCAGAAACCGGATAATCCCAAGGATACTTTAAAAAGCACAACAATGGCAAAAATAACAATGGTACCTGTAGGAGGCTGAGTGGTGGTTTAAAAAAGATATGACATTTTAATCCTGGAACCTATGAGTGTGACCTTATTTGGAAAAAAGACTTTTGCAGATGTAATTAAATTAAGGATTTTGAGATGAAGAAATTATTGTGAAATATTCAGGTGGGCCCTAAATGCCATCACAGGTGTTCTTATAAGAGAGAGAGAGAGGGAAATGAGACATATACACAGAGGAGAAGACAATGTGAAGATGGAACAGAGACAGATGAGGCCACAGGCCAAGGAATGCTGACAGCCACCAAAAGGTAGAAGAGGGGAGGACTGGATTACCTCGCAGAGCCACTAGAGGGAATGTGGCTGTTGAAAGCAGAATTTTGGAATTCAGGCCTCTAGGCCTGTGAGAAAATAAGTATCTATTGTTTTAAGCCACCAAGTTTGCGATAATTTATTAGCAGCAACAAGAAACTAATGCAGTACCTAACTCTGATAAAAATGGCAAGGAAATAAGAGAACTGCAGAGCAATATTGATATAAAAATCTTAAACAATGTTAAAAAGAACAATGCATCAGCAGATTAAAAAAAATTATGATTGAGATTTGTCCTTGGATTACATCTAAAACTCAACATTAGGAAATCCATAAATATGACTATGAGATTTAGAAGAAAAATCATATGTAGTCTTATGTTCCTTTTCTTAAGTTACTGAAAAGGCAGAAGCTTATTTCTGGTTTAACAAACTTAATAAATTAGAAATTAATATTATCTTAACTTGATAATATATATTTCAGTGCCCAAATCTACATTATATCTAAATTCAAATCCAAGGCAATGATTAAGAAAATCTATAATCTCTACTATTTTAAATTACTTGTTAGGTATTATTTAACTGAATCTCAAAAGAGAAAACTATAAGAAATACGAGTAATAGGAAGAGGTAAAAATAATGTAATTTCAGATAATATGATAAGTTAGATGAAAAATCAAATACATTTAATCAAAAATTATTTTGAAAAATAAAGTATTTCAATTTAATATAAAGATAATAAGTTTATACAAAAATTAAAAATTATCACATAAAAACAAAGAGATGACATAGTGGAAGAAGTAATCCAATTTATAACAGCAACCAAAAAATAATTACTAGTAAAAACACTTTTAAAATGTGCCAAACCTACAGGGATAAAGAGGATGAAGAGATAATGATATTACAGAGCTAAAGAAAATTTAAAGTTCTGAATGATATTAATAGACTTTAACAAATGGAATGAAATTACTCACTTCTATAGAAGAGTAAAAAAATCATAAAGATTCCAGTTCTCACCAATGTGATAATGATTTTAAGAAGAATGCAATACCAATATCAACAATATTTTGTGTGCATGGGCACATGTGTGCCATTGCTATTATTTTTACTATTTTCTGAAGCTAGGCAAGTTGATTTAAAATTAACATTGAAAAAATAATCATGAAAGGGGAAGGCACAATGTTTAAAAAAATGGAACAAAGTAGAGAAATGGAGCATAGCCTACTCTACCAGATAAGATGTAAACTTCTTTAATTAAAACACTGTGATATTGATATACAAATGGACAGACACACTACCAGAGAGTCTGTAAATAAACCTAAGTGCACAAAAATTCAGCTTATGAAAATGAACCTTTTAATAAATGGTTTTAAAAACTTGATAGCATCTTATAAAGAAGATCAATTTTGATATATACTCTATATCATACCTAGAATAAACTTCAAATAGACACAAAATATAAATGTACAAATACAATTACTATAAAATTATGGGTGAATCTGTTACAAATTCATTGTTATTATCTTTATCATCTACTAATGAGGATAGCCTTTGTAACTATGACTTAAAATCAACTTTCTATGACTTTTAATTAATTCAGTCAAAACTCAATTCATCTATTTATGTAGATGATTGTGCAAATATAGCAAATGTAAGGATAGCTAAAATTAAATTGCGAGTGTACAGATGTTCATTGTAGTATTCTTTCGACTTTTACCTATATTTGAAAAAAATCAAATTAAAAAAGAGGTATATTGTGAGATTTTGGTACTTATTGAAAGTAAGTTTAGTGATAATCTTATATCACACTTTACCCCAAGTTTAAAAAGCAGAAAAATGGAATTAATATTACAGAGCAGAAGGAAAAAGATTTTTTATTACAGTACAAACTCTAGGACAGAACAATTTCCCTTATAGATTTCACTGGTTATTTTGGTAGAAATGATGGAAGAGTATTAGTTTTATTTTTTTATTTTTAAAGTTCCTATATTTAGAATTCAGACACACAAATATACATGTATATACATGTATAGCTATTAATAAAAGTTACCTGTCTCCTGAAATTACTAATTAATTGGGATGGCCTATTAATTTAAGATTAGCTATATTTAGGAATTTGAAAGATAAATTTGGAATCAAACATTTACATACAAATATAGTAAAGGAAAAATGCAGTTATTAATTGATTACTAATTCAGGTAAAATAAGAGAAATAAAACATTGCCTTTGGGTTGGTTCAAAAAGTAAAACACAGAAATTGCCAAAGTTTATTACAATTTCTTGCCAAAACAACAAGGACAAAATCTAAAATCCAGCTCTTCTGTAGTGACAAAAATGAAAGTGTTGTGGAATACTCTTCCACGATTTCCATTTCCCATTTGATGGAATCTTAAACATTAAAAGGACTCTTCTATCAATTTGTTTAAAATTTACAAACTGTTGAATGACAAATTAATTGGAAGTATAGTTGAAAATGCTGAAAAACATTCAAAATTATAGCAATGACTTTTAAATACATATTCATCCTATGACAGATGAAGAAAATTGGACCTAAGCTGAAGATGATTAAAATATTGGATATTTTATATTTGTACCACATATGAAAATGCATATCACTGAATGGAGAAAGAAGAGAGATGAGGATAAAAAATTGATTTGAAAATTAAGTATGAATGAAGCTGTCAAAAGGAAGGAACATAAAAGTCCCAATCATATCTATTGGGATGTCGTAAGTTTGAAAATATATAGAAATAGTGAATATAGAAATGTCTATAGTGTCTATAGTGTCAATGGCTAATTTTCTCTCTACTTTTCTTTCTTCAATATTTGCTTAATGAGGCAAACAAGCCTAAGTTCTTAGGTTGGTGACTAAATTCCTTGATTTTCTTGCTTCTTCCTTTCTATATCCCTGGAGAATTATGTAAGTTACAGTGAATAAAAGGGAAGAAAATTCCCAGCCAGACAAAAATAGCATACAACCCTTCTCTATCACCAGAAAGTGAAATGTAAAAATCCATCCTTGTTTCTAGACTCACTTGTGAGACAGGGCAAGTTACTCAATGTTGCTGAGCCTCAGTTTCTTCATTTTTAAAATAGAGATGTTAATAGTAATTAATGATATCCTAAAGTCTATATTGCACAAAATTAGACATACAAAATAAATCTGCTACAAAGAGCTGATGTCAACTATGTTCTTTTTGTAATATGTTTTATAAAAGAGTTGCTTGGGGCTTTAGGTAAATGTGGTAAGAAGTGAAAATTTGTATTTGTGTCTCCCTGATCAAGATCTACTAAAAAGAATAAATGTTAAAAATACCAAAAAAAAAAAAAGCCAAGAATTTCACAAATGAAAGCATCAGGTACTCCTAAATGCAGGGTATAAGCTGGAGATGAACACAGGGGGATCAGGTGGAACTTTATATTTGACTTCATGATCCTTGATCCATTTTAAGCAGCTTAACACAACTATCCCTTCTCCACCTTAAGAGAAGACCTGAGTAAAGTTACTATTTGGAAAAAATTGAACCAGAGATATCTTGAACTTGAGGAATGCCAGATACAGCTAAAGGTGGTAAGAGGGGACATATTAGAAACAAGAGGTTTACCAGAAATATTCATTTTAAACACTAGAAAGGCAAACATTTCTATTCAGTACCTAGTATGCTGGTAGCCAGGCCTTTATCCACAAACAAAAAAATTAGAGTATTCATCTATGCCTGAGGCCCACCAGTTTGTAACTATTCATATATGTAGAGTTTTTAATTAACATTTTTCTCAGTCTTCAAAATGAATGAATTAATAAAGATCACCAGATATTTGAGAAGCACTTTTAGCAAGAAAAACAGAGACAAGACAACCACGCCAATAGGAGCAACAAAAATTAAAACAAACAAACCTGGAAAAAAATCATTATTTTCATGAGCAAAGCAGTATCTAAATATATAAAATATTCTCAGAAACAAAAAAATAAAACAAAAAGAAGCTATAAATATAAAACATTCAGAAAACAAGATTGTTCTAAAATATGTTTTAAAAAATGATAGAAGAAAATCAATTGTAAGAGTTAGGAGAGAAAGTCAAAGGGAATCTCCCAAAATGTAATTTTTAAAGAAGGGAAAAATAAAAGTAATCAAGAAGAAAATAAGGAATCCAATGAATACAAAAGTCAGCATGTGGTAGATTTCATTACAGGCCACAATTCTTTAACCTCTTCTCCATGCACATACTTGCTGTGGTCTCATCATGGGTGGAATATACTTCTTTGCCAATGTTACACAAATAAAAGTGACTGTGTGCTAGTTCTAAGCCTGTGTCTTGAAAGGCTTTATGAATTCCACTTCCTTCTTGTATATCTGCCATATGAAGAATGTACCTAGCCAGCCCACTACTCTGAGAGACATAAGGAGCAGACTCACTCCAGCTGACTAACAGATCTGTATAGTGAAGCAGTGCCACTCAGCTAAGCCAAGTAAAGTACCCAAAGCACAGAAAGAAAGTACAGAGAGGAAAAAAAATAATAATATTAAGTGAGCATTGTAAAATTGCTTTGGAGTGGTTTTTTACATAGCAACTACCAACAGAGAGACAGAGAGATATTAATAGCTAAAACAGAAATCATAAAATTACCAATGAAATCATTTCCAAAACTGAAGGAGATATAATATTGCAGTTTGAATGGCATAAACAAGTGTCAAACACAATGAATAATAGCGATAATAAAAATAACAAATAAAAATCAAGTGACATGATTATGATATTAAACAATACAATGAATAAGAAATTACTCCATACCTTCTGAAGGCGTTGGTAAAGGTAGTGAACAGTCACATAAGTATAAAAGTCAGAAATCATTAAGTATTAATCATGCTGACTGCAATAAGTATCTATGAGATAATAGTAGAGAAATGACTTCAAAATTCTGAGAAGAGATTATTTTCACTCGAGAATTACATATGCAGGTAATCTATATGCAAGCATAAGATTAGAATAAAGACATGATATAAATGTAATATCTTAGAGTATATAAGTCCTAAGCACACCTCCTTAATAGACTTTTACAGTAAAATATCCAAAGGAGAGAAATAAAAGTATTTCCTAGACTATGATGAGATAAAATTGTAGGTCTCCAGAAATGCATGAGGCTTAATGAGCAATGGATCAAAGAGGAGAAAACAGGAAAACTAAATAGAGAAGATTAAAGAGTTAGGGAATGAAATTGATTCATTGCAAACTAGACCAAAGGAAAATTAAATGCATTTTGTTTTAAACTCCAGAACTTAAAAAATAGTTGTGAAATAAATTTTTAAAAATTATCCCCAAAACTGTAAAGTTGATATGGGAATTACATTCATATAATTAAAATATTATAAATAAAGAACTTGTTATATTAGAGCATTAGGAGATTGGAGTGTGTTGGAAGAGTTTGTATGGATAAATATAAGTGTAAGGAGTGTAAATCCTCATTTTTCACAGCAGAAATTCTATAAATAATGTCTAACATTGAACAATCATGACAGAGCCACATAAAAAAGCTTCCAGGAAGAGCTAGAATAAAACTGGTTGACCTTGGGCTGTATGAATAATTTGGAGGGAGGAGTGAGCAGAGGACTAATCTGTTTCATTATGAATTTTATGGTACTATGTAACATCTAAACCTGGATACATATTACTTGATAAAAGTAAAATTATTTTAAAGAAAAGATAATGGCTTAAAAATAATTAAAAACACTAAGACAGTGAAAAAGGAGACAAAGATCATAATTCCATAGGCATCTAATAACTGGGCCAAGCAAGTCCTGCATTTCTGTTGTCAGGAATCAAACATAGGGCAGCCTTCTTCACAAGACTAAGCTCCAAGTTACAAAGAGTGGCTTATATCTTTGTTATGCTAACATCACTCCTTGCAATAAATTTATCACCTGTGCAAGATAATCAAAGTTCAACCGTATTTTCGAAGTACTATTCTTTAAAAATATTTTTTTCTCCCATATCTGGGAAAATTCAAGTTATATGACCAGTTTATACCCAAAGAATAATTTCCTGTTTATAAGGTATGAGACCCACAAGTAATTACTGCAGCAAATGAAACTAAAATTAAATATATCTTTTTTTAATCATGGAAAATTTGAGAAGTTTAGAGCGTCTTATTATTGCTGACATTTGAAATGTGAAAGGGTAATGGCTGGTTATACTACAGGAACTTGTTTACATCTTTAGTGTCTGTTTGATGCAAATCTGTCCAAACATATTATTGTTTATATAATCATTATTATTAATGTATTTCTGAAGGTCCCAAATAGTTTGGAAAATAATTTTTAGGAAAACCACTATACTCAGACTTATTCATTATACTGAGGAGATCAGACTTTGAAATTGAAAGCAATCAATTCAGTAGCTGATATGCTCTTAACTTTTCATTTTACTCAGATCAAGATGCCACTCTTTTCAGGAATAGGTAAATCTAAATAATTGCAAAATTAAAGAGAATGGTCAATTCTTTCCCCAGTTTGATTTTATAATCTTAATTAGATAATCACATGCTAAATCTCATATTTTATATTTAACCCCAGTGTATATTAATAAATATTCTTCATGTAATATTTGTAATCAAATATGTACCATATTGATCCAGGATAATGATTCACATTAAAGATTGCCTTTAAAATCGAATAAAAATAATTACAAATATGTTTAAATATAAGAAAATCTCAAATGTCACAAATCATCTTTTAATTATAAAACCTCATTTTAAATCCAAAGTTCTGCTTATTTCCTATTCTGTCAATGTTCCTGTACAGAATGGTACCACTACATTTTGTCACGGGACTTCAGGATTCTCTCTACTATTTTGTACTATATTGGTTGCATTAGAAACAAGTGCTGATTTTCAAGTAACCTAGAAATCAAGGCAGTACAGAGTTTAACACAATAAATCACAGGAGACCTATGACAATAGGTAATAAAATCCAAAGTGTACACTTATAATGTACTGTCTATTAACATGTGTTGAAGTTATTAGAAAGATTATTCTGTCTAAAATGAGGTAAAAATATGGTGTTTAGGAAGATATATGCAAAATAGGGGAATGCAATTTTTAAAGAAATCAAATTAAAATTGGATGGAAACAGACATGAAAAGATATAAAACTTTAGTAAAAATTTTCTATATATCACAGAATCTATAAACAGAATAACTTTATGGATTTCCATATTAATTTTAAGAACCTCAGACACCTCTTAGGACTATTGGTATATATTTTAGTTATTATTTGATGGCAACATTTTATATGTCTTTTAGGCTTCTCATTTTAAGAAAAGGTGAACATAACAACCCTTGGTTCACAAATTTTGTTTTCTCCCTCAATTTTTTCCTGAAGATAGTATTTAGCTGCACCAGAAAAAAATTTCGGTAGACTATTTCAGTCCTAAACCCCCAATATATTAGTGAGAACTTGACAACGTCACTAGCTAAACCAATCTTTTTTGACTATAGGTATTTCTGAGGACTTTGGGAAAATATAAACAAAAAAGATACATATGGCCCAGATGTAGCTTAAAACATTTTCCCCCTATTTTAACCTTTGCTTATCATGTAGAAATGATATCTATCTCTTCTAAGGAACTAAAGGGATATACAACAGTATTCCATTACATCAATCTAAGTGCATAATGTAGATAATGACATCTAATGTAATCTGGAAAATCCAGTTAGGCTACCAGAAGCTAAGGAAGTTCATCTCCCTACAGGAATGAAACCTGAGACAAGCTGGAAGTCAATGGACAGCTCAGCTCAATGTAATCATAAAATATATTTATTTCTCTGGCTCATTTATACAGAGGAAAAGGTTATATTCTTCAATTGTCTGAAGAAATGAAATAATGAGAGACACTGTCACTTTGGATAACAGATTACACTCAGTCTCAGGAGATGGTTTAAGACAACAGGAAGAGCAAAGCTAGAAATAGCCTGCAGGCATCTGCTGAGTGTGACAGCCTGAAACCTTCAGGAAGCACTTAATAGTGCAATGCTGGTGCAGTCCAGCTCTCTTGGGCATTTACCTACAGAGTTAAATGATCAGATCTCTTTTGGAACTAAATGCAAATGATCAAATACACCAAATGTTCTGGAATTATTTTCTTCAAACAGGAAAACTGTTCAAATTCACTGAAAGTTTTAGCAATTAATTATTATTAGTTATTATTATATAGATATGAGTCTTGATAGGGTCAGTTAAGAAAAGTATACACATTCTACTTCAAGATTTTCTTTTCAAGTGCGCATGTTTTCCTATTTGTTTGCTAAGGCATATGTGTTACTGCAGGATCTATTTTTGTCTTGTTTGAGCTCATATCAATGTTATTAACACTAAAAGGAGAATGGTTCTCACTAACCAGGAAAGCAATCTCACATGTCCCCTCAATTCCCTTGGCACACAATTGTTCTTCCAGGTCTCTTAAATGTCAAAGAAAAATAAGCGAGAATTATAATATTTTTGAGAAATAGGTATATGGAAGAAGATGCATTTACTATGTATTTGATGTGATCCTAACATTCTATGTAAGGTAACTCTAATGTTTCCGTAGAGCCTTGCAAAGGAGATTTTAGAGAGTTACAGTGGCATCGCAGGCCTGTCAGTTCTCAGAAATGAGCACAACTCAGATCCAAATATAGGATTTCTAAATCCAGTGACCTTTTATTATTATCACACTGCCCTAGCCTATATGTTGATTCTCATCCTCTCTTCATCTAAAAGAAAACAGTTTTGGGTCATGCTGTGGCCCCTTAAAATCTCAACAAATACTGTAAAAATGAACTATTCACATGCTCATGAATTAGATGAAGTCCTACCAAAGATCGGGGATTAAATATAAGTAGTGTGGTTCAGAATTATTTTGACAGAGAAAACCTATATTATTTCTAGCTCTGATTCTGAGTTGACATGCATTACATGAAAAGCCAAACAAAGCATGCTATGCACTTACTGCATCTATTTGTCTGTCTGTCCTGTATTTGTTTAATAATTATCCCATTGTTGCTAAACACTTGGAACTATACAGCTTTACCTATCTTTCCTGACATATGTCTCTATTTCCAATTATATGTCTTTATTTACAATAAAGGTAATGAGGGACTGGGACGTGAAAGGACAACCTCCATCTCGCTTCTTCCCGAGCACCGCCATTTTCAACATTCAAGCAATCTGTTCCCCTGCACAAAACTAAGAAAAACCGCCAAATAGGTCTCCACTCCCTCAAGCCCTGTACTGCCCCTCCAAAAGCCCTTGAAAACCTGCCGCCTGTATGAGCCGGAGCTTCTGCCCTCTCTGTCTGAGGCTCTTCTCAGGTTTCCTTATTAAAATATGTCTTTGCCCCCCAAAGCCATCTCTTGCCTCTATTCTTTTCTCCCTTTACCTGACAGGTAATATACCAAAACACATTCCTGGATATCTAAGAATGATGTTATATCTGTAAAGTTATATGGATCTTGAGAAATTGTATTAAAATATTATTACTAGTTTCTCCGCATCTTAAGAAACATTGAGTATTAAGAATAAAGAGGTAATCTCTCTTTCCATTTTTGCACACTCTTGTATTAGACAGAACAATACTGAGTTAGACAGATGGATTCAAGGATGTCCTTGAAAGAGAGTAAGTTTGAAAAAATTATTACATGCCTATTTAAAGTACATATGAAACTGCATTCTATGAGTGCCTCTTCAAACCCAAAGACTGAAGTGCAAGTTGCCATTGTGTTAGATTTTCTCTGAAGTAAACCTAATTATCCACATGTTTGGCCATCATGTCATCTTGACCCATAGCCAGAAACTAATTCAGAAAAACTTCAGAGATAACAGGACCCCAGAGGGAAGATGCAGGTCAAGGTTAGAGCACAGTATTTTTCCCTAGGATTGTTTGCTTTAATACACAACTATGTTCCAATTTTGCTATAGGAATCTAGATTCTGGTTTCCTTTCTTATCCTGACACTAAGCCCGCAATTGAAAGAGTGAATAATTCATCCTAGTCCTCAGAAAATAATCGAAATCCATTTTTTCTCATCAATATATTTTGTTTCTTTGTGGTTTAGATAACCTAGAATCTAAAATACTACAATTTAAAGTTTTCTTATTTTGCGTTTAAGACAAAAATATTGACTTAAAAAATAAAACAACAAAAACCCAAACAAAAAATTCCAATTGGCATCAATAGTATTAATAACCACACAAAAAACAAAAACCACTAGCATTTGAGTGTTATGACTGAGTGAGCTATTGAAATACAGAAGTGAGAAACCTTGGGAACAGAGTAAAGAAAAGTGTCATACAATCTCGATATCCACAATTATACCTTCAAAGAATATGTACTATTTCTGTAATATTAAATTCCAGTAGGATTTACCAGAGAAGGATCTTGGAACACAAAACAGTAAAGGAGGGCAATGGGCAGGGACTCCAAGAAATGTGAAGCATGATCTCCACATTTGTTGAATTTTCAGTTTGATTCAAATACAAACAAATTAAATACCTCTGTATATGTCCATTGCCACATACAGAATTAAGAGATAATCTATTCCCTAGGGTTGTTTGAGGGTTAAGTAAGTTGATGCATCATTCCCTATAAAGCCTTTAGCACTGCAACTTCAGTCTGCTTTTCCAGCCCAGAGACTGGACTGTGTGAAAGTGAATGTTGAGACATCACATGTGAAAATATGACATCAGCTAATGGATAGGTAGATTAGATGCCCTCTCATATGCCAACATTATCCGATTTGAAATGTAGAATATGAAATGTTTCCTTGCTGCAGTGGGTTTAACAGAGCACCTAAACATGCATAAAAACATTTATGACTTCTAGACATCTAGAATTGTAAGATAAAGGAGGCTGAGTGGGAGACTACTTTTACCCATGAAATAAACCCAAAAGTCAACCTCTTTATGGAAACCTCCTAGCTTGTTTAAATCATCATGCCTACCTCATCCCTACCCCTGTGCACTTTCTCAGCCCTTTTCTTTCTCTGAATTCTACTTCTTATTTTTCCATATACTGACTTGCTATTTGCTACCAATTTAGCAGGTTAACTAGTCATTATGTTTAATTCTCAGCCCCATTTCCCTGGCTTTGACCACAACTTCTTTTGACAATAATGCTAGATTCCGACCCAGGATATATGGCCCTTTTCACAAGTGACAGCAAATATTCTTCCAATTTCAACTCTAAGTCGGCTTTCACACTCTCCAACCTCTATACCTTGAGCAGTACATCCACCAGGCTTACTCCTGCATTAAAATATTATTCTTTACATCTTGAAAGGAGACTATCCATTGATGATATCTCATTTAGCTTCCTACATCTGGAAAATTTAAGAAGGACAAACTATTAATACGAGTGTTTGTAATTTCCATCCCTCTACAATAGAACAAAATCACCTATCACAACAATAAGAAAAATATGGTTCATTCTTTCTATATGTGTATTCCAAATACAGAAGACCAGAGAATAGAAATTTCTGCCTTCTTCTAAACAATAATATAGTTTTAAAGAAAGGATGCTATTGACCACAACAAAATATAGAAATATATTAAAGATATTTATATTTATGAAAATATAGTTTATTCAATATTCAAAACAAATTTGCACATTATTCTGCTAATCTAAAACTAAGAGATTCATTTATGATCATATGTGTCATTTAAAGGAAATTTTCAGAATACATGGAAAGAAATTTAAGTCAATTAAGAATTGCTTAGCATAGTTTTTTAGCAGTTAAAAACTATATATCAGCCCTTAAATACAAAATAAATGCAATAAATAAGCAACTTTTCCCCAAATTTAAATGGTTCTATATTATTGCAATTGAGAAAATAAAGAATAAGGAAATCAAATTATAATATCCTATATAATTGGCTTTTAAATTGTTAATATTTATATCTATCTTAAAAGTTTAGCTAGATAAGCTAATATATTATAATGGCAAATAAAACATAAATGATGCTAGAACACTTTTCAAATCTGCAAAAGTTTGCCTTTCCTGAGCTTGACTGTGGAATTAATAGAGTATACATATATAAACACACAGACATATATACATATATACAAATACATATACACACACACATATGTTGCCATCTCATACTTTACATAGTACTTTCAAATTGTGCCTAGGTTTTGTCTGTACCCTCAGTCAATGTTGAGTGTTACATGGTATGTTACAGTAAAAATGTAAGTGGTTTTTGAATGAGAAAAATGTATGTTCACCAAATCCAGTAGGCCATTTTCTGTCTTTAGTATTATAACTAGGCACAAACTGATTTGCTCTTAATTACTCATATGTAAAATGAAGATAACAACCCTAATCTAGCAGAATTGTGGTTAGACTCCAGTATAACTGATTTGTGAAGTATGTAGTCATTATAAATTGTAAATCATTATTGATAGCTCACTGACTATAATTTGAAATATCTATCGAAGATAAAATGTCCTACTATATGTTCATACCATATCTATTCCTAAGCTTATTTCAAGCTTACTGTTCAGTTCTTGTTATATCAAACAAATTCTAGCATTCAGATCTTTAAAATGACACTAGAAAATGGTCTGGAAAGTACTATACAATATTAACATTTACCATTTACAGAAACCATAGAATAATTATAATATTTAAAAATCATTACCAGAGCTGTCATAAAACTTTAGATCTTTTAATAATGTATTTTTCCTAATTACCATGATAGGTATCAATTTTTTTAAAAAAGTAAATCAATACTTTTGCTTACTTTTTATTCAATATCAAAGTAAGAACACATTCTAATTCATTGAGCATACAAATTAGTATAAATCTTTTTGAAGGCAGTTTACATACATAAAAATATGAGTATTTATTAATGACTACTAATCCCAAATTAATCTGTGGATACATTTATTGATAAAATACCCCACATAAATGATTGGCTATAACTCGCCATCAGTAGAGGATCTACTTTAAGAAGTATGAGATATCTGTGACATGAGTGTTACATTAAATGAGCGGGAGGCCATTAGTCTCCATACATTGAGGCTATCTCCACACATTTAGTTCCTACATAACAAACTGCAACCTAACTTCACACATAAATAAACCAAAGCTTAATTTAGGAATATAACAGACAGCTAAGTTTCAGCCAATCTCAAACAGCTGAGTTTCAGCCAGTCATAAACAGCCAACTCATTACACCATGCCAAATAAGGCAAATGCCTAGTTGTAGCCAATCAGATGATTTCTCTACTTTGCTTCTTTGGCCAGATTCATAAACAGTTCTTTTCTAAAATAAACTCTGCTAAATGTAATTTGTCTAAAGTTTTTAACATGAGAAAGGCAAAGTATAACATAGCGTTTGTGGATATAATGTATTTTCATAAATAAATCATTAAGTGTGCATGTGTCTGTACATTTATACTTTCATTTGCATAAGTATTTTGAAATAAAACACAGGAAAATGTTGATAGTGGTTGCCTATGGACATGACTAGCGAGGAGAACAAGATAAAATTTCCTATTTTTTGTCCGTACATGTGGTTTGAATTTTTAAAACACTTATTTTAACGGTCAAGAAAAGATATCAACTATATCATCATTTATTTTATTCATACATTCTATTTTAAAAGTTTTATAAATAACCCAACTCTGTTAAATTCCTTAACTATTTTTTATCCTGTGTTTGTGGTATAAGTTGCCATCCCAAGGAAGTATGAATCAGTTTGTTTAATCTTTGGTGCTTCTGTTTAAACAGGTAGAAAGATATCTTCTTGTATATGTTCAATCTATAATACTCATCATACAATATTTTTAAAACACATTTTAGGTGAAAATACAGTTACTTGAAATTTTTATTGAATAAGACCTGAATTATTAGAGATCAGTAAATTTAGGTATGCCTAAGCAAAGCCTAGTACAACAGATTTTTTAAATTCTGAGAACAATTTGCTCTAAATTATTTTTGGAATTTAGAGGAAAAACTGAAACCACTGCTGATAAAATGCTGTGGAGTCTGGTTCTGTTAACATTTTATCTTGGAAAAGTTCTGAGTAGTAAATTGGTAATTAATATTTGAGCCTTTATCATTCTTGTTGAGCAAAATATCAGAATGCTAATTTTTCTGAATGAAATTACATATTTGCCATGCCATGGTGCTTAACATGCCCTGGTGAAACCATAAGAAGATGGGGAAAAGATTCTTTTCAATATATCATTGGAGGCCAATATCCAGAATTATATTGACATACCATGTGATAGTAAAATGATCTAAAAAGGCATATCACAAACTGCTATTCCAAGAGGGGATTTGTACTTGAATATCCTAAGAAAAGCAAACATTATCAAAATAGTTGGAGAAAACTGAAGCCTTTTACTTTGGGTTATCTAACATTTTAAAATTAGGAATTAATAACTAACCTATACATGGTGCCAGTCAAAATAGTCAACTAAAGTCCAATAATCTTTGAAATATCTTGCACTCATCTACATTAATATGCAATTAAACATAAACATTAATGATATACAATGTTATATAAGTTTTTTGTGTACTTAATCACATACTCTTAATTAGCATGTCCATGTTTGATACCTATAAAGACTGTTTGTGTTGATGCAAAGAAGCAGCACTTTCACTAAGAGGCAGATTTTAGAAAAAGGCACGAAGTTTTTAGAATTAAAGTTTACTCAATGATTTTTGCCGTCTGCTGCTCCAGGTATCTGAGAAGGGCCAGGCCCTTCTTATGCTTTAAGCAAAGAGAAAGCCAATAGCAAGTTCCAGCAGATGTCAAAAACAAAAGCATGAATAATAGAGTGAATGACCTGGTACCAGGATGCTCCTGCAGGTCTGATGGCTTCCTTTTATAGGCCTAATGGGTTTCCTTATGATTCTTAAGAAAAAGGTCAGACGTTCCCAGGCTGGACTGCACATGCTAAGTCAAAGTAGAAATCCTGTCTCATATGTCCCATAAATCATTATGAAAGTAAAAGTTACATTTGGAGTCTATATACTGAATGTCACTGTATGTGTCACTGCATCAATAAATCACCTAAATAACTATTTTCTTAGATTAGTGTATATAAATATATAGATAGATATAGATATATAGATATAGTGGCAGTCCATGTTTTAGACTTTTTAGATGCTAATAAAGCCCAGGTTTACTAGATTTCTAGTGATCTAATAAACTGAATAAAACAAAAAAGTTTGAACGTGCATTTATAAAGGCGTATACCACTTTAGACATGTTAGATAATACATGTATCTGGTTCATTGTAAGGATTTTAGGATTTTTATTACCTAATGAAAAATTAAATTTTCTATATTTGTTTTCCAGCATTAGCCTGCTTTATTTTTTTTATTTCATCATATTACGGGGGTACAAATATTGTTAAGGTTACATACATTGTCCTTGCCACCCCTCCACCTCCACCCACTGCCGAGTCAGAGCTTCAAGCCTGTCCATCCTCCAGGTGGTGTGCATCGCACTCATTATGTAAGTATATGCCCATTCTCTCCTCCCCCCTCCCAACTGCCCACCACCCGATAAAAGTTTTTGTTTCTTTTTTGACATTTTGGTTACATTTTATATCTTTGTCTCTCCCTAGGAAGGGTTAGAGGCATGCCCTTTCCCTCCACGATGCTCACCACATCACTCAGATGTGGGTCTACAACCCCTCCACCCCAATCCCTGGTGAGCACTACCACCATTTGAGCACTATAGTTTTAATCAGTCAGTACCAATTTGATGGCAAATACATGTGGAGCCCATTTTCCTGATCTTGTGTCACCTCACTTTGGATAATGGGCTTAAACTTAATCCAGGATAGTATAAGCGGTGCTAGGTCGCTGTCGTTTTAGAATTGAGTAATATACTATTGTGAACATATACCACATTTTGATTATCCACTCATGAATTGACAGGCACTTGGGTTGCTTCCATGTCCTTGCAATAGTGAATTGTGCTGCCATAAACATTTGGGTGCAGATGTCTTTATAATAGAGTGTCTTATGCTCTTTTGGGTAGATGCCTAACAATGCTATTGCTGGGTCGAATGGTATTTCTATTTCTAGCTGTTTGAGGTATCTCCAAATTCTTTTCCACAAAGGTTGCACTAATTTGCAGTCCCACCAGCAGGTTAAGAGTGTTCCTGTCTCTCCACATTCTCGCCAGCATTTGTTGTTTTGGGATTTTTTGATACAGGCCATTCTCACTGGGGTTAGGTGGTATCTCATTGTGGTTTTGATTTGCATTTCTCTAATGATTAGCGATGTTGAGCATTTTTTTATATGTATGCAAGCCATTATTCTGTCTTCTTTGGAGAAGTTTCTGTTCATTTCCGTTGCCCATTTCTTGATGGGGTTGATTTTTTCTTAATTCTTTTGAGTTCTAGATAGATCTTATTATTAGACCTTTATCAGAAGTGTAGAGAGCAAATATTTTCTCCCATTCTATGGGTTGTTTATTTGCTCTAATGATAGTTTCCTTGGCTGTGCAGGAACTTTTTAATTTGACCAGATCCCATTTGTTTATTTTTGTTGCTGCGGTGATTGCCTTGGGGGGTCTTCCTCAAAAATTCTTTGCCTAGGCCAATGTCTGATAGGGTTTTCCCAACATCTTCTTCTAGGATTCTTAAGGTTTCATGCCTTAGGTTTAAATCTGTTAGCCATCTTGAGTGAATTTTTGTTACAGGTGAGAGTTAGGGATCTTGATTCAATCTTCTGCATGTAGCTATCCAGTTTTTCCAGCATCATTAATTGAAGAGAGATTCTTTTCCCCATTGTATATTTTTGTCTGCTTTATCAAAGATTAGGTTACCATATACTGATAGTTTCATCTCTGGAATATCAGTTCTATTCCAAATATTGATGCTTCTGTTCTTGTGCATTGCCAGGCTGATTTAACTATTATTGCTGTATAGTACAGCTTGAAGTCAGGAAGACTCCCAGTTTGTTCTTTTTACTTAAGATCGCTTTGGCTGTACGAGGTTTTTTTCTGGTTCCATACGAAGTGAAGAATTTTTTCTAGATCTGTAAAGAATGATGATGGAACTTTGATGGGGATTGCATTAATTCTGTAGATCACTTTAGGTAATATTGACATTTTAACAATATTGATTCTACTAATCCATGAATAAGGTAGATTTTTCCATCTGTTTACATCATCTGCAATTTCTTTTTTTAGTGTTTCATAGTTCTCCTTGTATAAATTTTTCATATCTCTCATTAAATACATTCCTAGATGTTTAATTTTCTTTGGGGCTATAGTAAAGGGTATTGTGTTTTTGATTTGAGTTTCTGCTTGATGGTTCTTGGCATATATGAATGCTTCTGATTTGTGTATATTGATTTTGTAACCTGAAACTTTACCAAATTCATTTATCAAATCTAGGAGTCTCTTGGATGAATCCATGGGGTTTTCTAGGTATAATATCATATCATCGGTGAAGAGCGAGAGTTTGATCTCATCTGCCCCCACTTAGATGTCCTTAATAGCCCTCTCTTGCCTGATTGCTATGGCTAGGACTTCAAGCACTGTGTTGAATAGAAGAGGAGATAGTGGGCATCCTTGTCTAGTTCCGGTTTGAAGAGGGAATGGTTTCAATTTTTCCCCTAGTTTGCTTTAAAAGAATCATGTATAAGGTAAAATTTTAAATGGCTTGATTACAAAACCTAAACATTATCATCAATCTCTGAATATCTTCTTTCTTTCAAACATATCAAGAATTCAAAAAAGTCACATACGAACTTCACTCATAAGTTCTGCTCATGACTTGAATATAATACAAAAACATACTAATGATACAGTAAAATAATTTACCTAGTTTTGTTTCTACTTAACACTAGCCATTTGATTTTGAAAAAGACAATGAGATTTCCTTATCTATAAAATGTCCATAAAGAATCTTCCGAACTCAGTCATAACATTTAAGTTTATCTGTTTTAGAGGAAAATATGAATTTAAAGCATGTCCTTGAAAATAGCCTAACTCCCTCCTTCTTCCCATTCAATCTGTTCTTATTAGGGGAAGGTAAATCAGAAATCCCAGTGACTGTTTTAGGGTTCTGACCCTAAAACATAAACATTGCATATCTAGGTAAATAATGGTAAACAGTAGGAGTATAATCCCTGAAGCGTTAAACCAATAAGCCAAGAACCACACATAAGTAACCAATAAATAAGTAAGGGATAAAGTGAATGTAAAACAAAGGGTCCCTTTGCAATAAAATCCTTCATTAACAAATCAAAGTTTTATCAAATATTAACTGTTAAATAATAGACAATCTGATGGTTCTGTAGATAGTATGTAAAGACTAGTAAGATAAAAATACTTAAAAAGTAAATGCTTAAAAATGGCATGTAGAGTGCACACCTTAAGAAAGTTCATAAGAACATGTAATACAGTACTGCAGGCAATTTGGACTGTAACACTGAAAACAGAAATGTTTTTTGAGATCAGCTGTACAGTGATTCTGCTTTTTCTTGCAGGATAAGGATGCAGAATTGTTGGGGCTAGATTTGACTTAAGAATCAGATAAGAGGAAGTACAGAGATTATTATTTTAAGTTCTTATGAAATGATGATAAAAACACAAGCACAAGAGAGCACTCTAAAGGCAAGAATTTATTTTCATTCTTGAAATCCAATGGACCCTACATGAATAGAGAGGACAATTAGCAGCTAAGTGCCTTTGGAGTCAAGGAAAGAACCTTGCAAAATCTTCACTATATATAACTCCAATATGTGCAGCAGTTTCATTTCTATAAAGTTCTGAATTCTTAAATAAACCAGAAAAATACAGCTTTCCCTCACTTATCTAAACTTCAATGCAATGAATGATAGGATAGAGATATGGCTGAAGTATTAAGCAGAGGACAATTACTGGTCTAAACTTCATATATAGTTCTGAATTTTATCTGGAGAAAATTAAAGAATATTTGAATAGTTTTAATCAGAAAAGTATTGCCTCATCTGAGGTCTGTGTGAACCAGGCTTAGGTGGGAAGAGACTGGAGCATAGCATGACCAGAATTGGAGAGCAATGAGAAATTGTGGCCTTGAGTCTCATAATTACTGGTGGTTACAGGGTCAAAGAGAAATTGAGAAAATAAATAGATATTTAATTGGTGACTAGAAGGACTCAATGACTAGCTGAAATAGAGGGAAAAAATGTGAGGTTTAAGCAAATGGTTGGTGTTGGTGAATTTAAGAAATCTGAAAGACTTAGAGGGCACAAGGCTATAAGTTAAAATGTGGACATATTTATTTTGATATTCTAAAGTGGCTATTCAAACAGATATGTCTAAACTTCAACAGGAAATATAAGAAAAAAAAAGAGGAAAGGATTGTAGAATCACTGAATGATTGTACTGATTTTATACTGTAGATCATGAACATATGGTTGGTAATTCAACCATGAAAATGGAAAACATAGCCCAAAGAGAGCTTGAGTTATGAGAAGACCAGAACAGAACTCTGTGGAGCACCAGTAATTGTGGAATGTGAACAAAATAGGAACTAAAAAGGGAAACAAAAGAATGCTACAGAGTTAGGAGTACAAATCAGGAGAATGGTGCCATTTGTAATCAAAGGAAGACATTGTTTTAAAAAAGAATAGAATAGTATTAATAGTATTTTTTTAAATGCTACAGAAGTGATATATATAAAGGGATGGCTAAAATAAGAAAATTATTGGTGACATTATGGAAGCACACTAGTAGGGACTAGACTGGACGCAGGCATCCTCAAACTACAGACCACCGGCCACAGGCGGCCTGCTGAGGACATTTATCCGGCCTGCTGGGTGTTTTTGCCCGTTTTGTTTTTTTACTTCAAAATAAGATATGTGTAGTGTGTAGGAATTTGTTCATAATTTTCTTTTTTAAACTATAGTCCGGCCCTCCAACGGTCTGAGGGACAGTGAACTGGCCCCCTGTTTAAAAAGTTTGAGGACCCCTGGTAGAGTGAGTTAAAATGTTGTAGAAGAGAGTGGAGAAAGCTATTGTAGGAATACCTCTCAAAAATCATGTTTCATTTTAAATAGATTCTATTGATCTGTGTTCAATTCATTAATCTTTTCTTTGGCTATATCTAATCTGCTGCTAATTTTTCACCTATATGTTTTTCACTGGACACTGTTTTTCAAATCTGAAAGTTAAACTTGTGCCTTTTTAATATATTCCATGCCTCTACTTTACTTTTTGAACATATGTAACATACCTATAATAACCATTTTAATATATTTGTCTCCTAATTATGTGTCAATGCTGGGCTAGTATGAATGGTGTAATATATCACCTCAGTATGGGTCATATTTTCCTGTCGTTTTTCATTCCTATCTTTGAAGTTCAAAAATTATCAATTTTATTTTGTTCAGCACTGGATATTTTTGTATCCTAATAAAATTCTTATGCTTTCTTCTGCAACATAGTTCAGTTACTCAGAAACAGTTTGATACTTTCAGGTGTTGATATTAAGATTTGGTAGGTTGGACCCATGCAGTGTTCACCTAGGATCAATAATTCTGTACTACTGATACAAGAGCTTTCTGTTTATTCTGCTCAAAGCAACCTGAATCTAAGGTTTATGGGGTGGTAGATATGAACAGGCACCATCCTCAGGCTTGTGTGAGTTCCAGGTGGTATTATTTCTAATCCTTTGAGTGGTTTGTTTCACATTTCAGGTAATTTCCTCAGTTATGCACACTGATCAGTATTTATCTGGATACTTGAGGTGGCTCTCCGAAGACCTCTGGAGTTTTCCCTGTGTAGCTCTCTTTTCTTCAGTATTCTACCCGGTGAAATCTATGCATGCACCTTGGTCTCCTCAGTCTGTCAAGTCAAGGAGTCTGCTCAACTCTGCCTTGGTTACTCCTCCCTGAACCACTGCCTAGAAACTCTCTTTAGGCAATAAACTGACTATTCCAGCCAGGAAGGTAAATACAATCTCTACTATTGTTTTAGCCAGGGAGGATCTCCCATCAACATGTTTTAAACTATTCCTCTATCCCTTATAATAAATTATGGTGAGATTTAGGGACTTGATTACATTTAGGTTTAATCCTTTAGGAAAAAATATTTTATAGAAAGTTCTGTACACTGACCTAGTATGTATAATCTTAGGAGACACATAATGTTGAGCTTATCCTAAATGCCTTCTGTGGCTTGTTTTAAAATCATATATAAATAACACTGATACAAAAGTGTCTTTGATTCAAAAAATATCCCAAATATAAGATCAAGTTTTTAGTTTCTTATTTACTTTGTCAGACATCATTGGAGATACTGATAACCAAGGTTTTCTAATTTTAAATATGCTAACACAACAGCCAAATACTAATTTTCATTGACACCTAGGACTTATTTTTTAGTATGCTTTAGTTTTCACTTATATAACATAATAGAAGACATATCAGGCAATGCTAAAAATACAATCCAAATCATATTGTTATATCATCTCAGATGAAATTGCTGTCTGTCTCTAATGAAGCATTCACTGTCTTACCATAGAAACATCATCACTATGTCACTGCCACCTTTAGAAAATTCAATAACACTCATTAATGGCCAAGATTGCCATCATTATGGCTATGAAAAAGACATAGCTTCTTTTTTTAAAAAATCTACTAAATATGAGACAAGGGTAAATAGATATTGGCTTACATAGATTCACTCCCACAGGTAGAACAACTTACTAATTAATTCATTCTTATGGACATAAAATACATATTGTATTATAGAGTTTTATATATTTCCAAATATAACTAGTTTATGTAATAATTATAACATATTTGTTCATATCCTTTTCATATATTCATTTACATGCCCAAATTTGTATTAATCCTTTAATTAATCCTGTTCTTACTTCAAGGAGGTTGATATCATTTTGGCCAAATCAACCAAGGTCCTTCTAGATTTTTCCTGTAATGCATTTCACAATAAAATGGGCAAGTAAAAATTGGAAATTCCATTTGCTCATTCTATAAAAATAACAATTTAAGGATAGAGTATAAGAATTGTTACTTTCCAGGAAATTTTAGAACTTCTTCCAAGTATGGCAAGGAGTGTCAGTATTTCCATTGTTGCTTTACAGCATTCATAGTTTATGTCAACTAGTAATATTGTCATGTCAGGTTGCTAAATGGTATCAATCCAAATAAAATGTACATAACACTGTAAGGTTAAACTGTTTCAGAAAGCCATGCTACTAAGCATGTTGTACTATTCAATCTTAACTCCAGCATTATGTTTTTTTTATTAGGTCAAACTCAATTACATCTGCAACCTTGTGTGATCGTACAACAATATATTTGTTCTTTTCCCTGGGCTTCAACAAATTTAATAAGCCTTGAAGGTTGCTGAGTTTGCCAACTATATTAAAAGAATATAGAGTACACTAACTCCACTAATGTTTCTAGAATCACAAGTGATACAAAGTCTGTATTATTTTTCCCCAATATATAAAAACTTGTTTTAAATAAAGAGAAATTTGCAGTCTTTATTCTGACTGTTCATGAATGTTTGTGTACTATGTGTTGATACAATGTAAAATCCTGACTGCACATCTGACACCAATATTTGTCTACATTATGAGAAAAGACTAGAAAACAAGTGGGTAAATACAATTGGAAATAAAATATAGGAAGGATCAGGATTTTGAGATCTTAGAACAAAAAAAAAAAAAGAAAGAAAGAAAGAAAGAAAAAAACACCAAAAAGTAGAAATGGCAGTGACTTGAAATACAATTTTATAATTTTAAATTGAATAAGATCATCACAGTTTTGTAGAAAACTGTAAATAATTGAAGATGCTCAGATTTGTAACTCCATACACTAGCATGAGTAGAGTTATACTGATAAGAAATTTACCATAATATATATCATCCTGTAGATATTTTATTCCATTATGATACATATTCTGGCCTACTTGGAGCAAGGAAGAGATATAAAAATTGAGATGTACTGAGATATAAACAGAGACTTCCTTTATTGGGGGTTGTATCAATCAATGTCATTTTGTTCAAGCATCATTATCATTTTTCCACCTTAGTATGTAAATCACTAAGTATATTAAGGAGATTACTCAGAATTCCCCAGAAGAAACACACAGAAATATGTGAGAGACATTGCTTTTATGTGTGCATACATAAATGTTTTCATCTCATTTAAAAATTCATGTAATTAAAAACTAGAATATAAATATTGTGTTTCTCAAATTACCACTAACTTTACCAACTCATTTTTAATGGAGAGCACTTTTTTAAAAGTTTTTGAAGTTTTTCACTCCTTTTTGGAACAAGAAATGAGCTTGCAGTAAATAGCTTCAACTTGAAGACTCTCTTTACAGCCTTATAATTAATTACAAAGGAAGTATTCATGTATTAATATAAACATACATTCAAACAATGATGCTGAGAAACCTCAGAGGATGAATTGAGATTGTGCAATACTGTTATGATTAAACTTTTTTTTCTCTAAGGAGCTGTTTAGGTTTTTACTGTCATTTTGCAGTTTAATAAAAATGTAAATGCCCCTTTGAGTGAGAACAATAGGGAAAATAGTAAGAAAAAAAGAAGAAAGGTAGGTGTCCCACAGCACCTAACAACAGATGGCAAGAAAGATGGTCTGGTTCCATCTAGAGGATTTTAGGGTTCATAGTGCATAGTGTGGGTGCAAGAAAGAGGAAATTAGCACCTCTACTGCACTGTCAGCTAAATACAAGGCAGATTCGTGTTGGCTCAAAAGCTGTAAAAAGAGCCTAAAACAGCAAGCAGGAACAAAAATATATATGTAAGCAAGCATATATTGGGAGAAGTTATAGAAATTCCATTAGTTCCAAGGTAGTCATTTTGTACTTAAGCATTTTAGGTCATTTTAACCCGTGTCATGCCCACTCGAGTTTTTTACAATTGACAAATTGGTAATAGAGGTAATTGAAGTGCTGTTGTTAAATTTTTAAAAAGAAAGCATAGAGTTTTCTACAGATAGAGAGACCTTGAAGGGTCTGTTCTTCTAAATTAGTCACTTGGGTAAATGCAAACTCTTGTGAGGGCCGGAGAGAGAAAGAAAGAGAGAGATAAAAACAGAGAGAGATTTATTTTAAAGAATTGACTCACTCAATTATGACGGCTGGCAAGTCTGAAATCTGCAGAGCATACCAACAGGCTGGAGTACCAGGGAAGAGTAGATGTTGTCATCTTGACTCCAAAGCAGTATGGAGGCAGAATTCCTTCCTCCTGTAATTGATTTGGAATGGGTTGGTTTACTGGGGGCCTATTTAACAATTTAAGGGAGTTCCCAGGACAATTGTGTAAATTACCTGCACAGGTGTATCGTACTGGGGCTTAGGCGGATGGGCTACTGGTGTGTATTGCAGTGAGTCTCACACCTGGCTGCAACTAGCATCACCTGCAGAACTTTTAAGCACTACTAATGCCAGACCCTTTCCTCCATTAATTTGAAAGCTCCCAGGTGATTCTAATGTGTACCCAGAGTTAGAAGCCACTTTTGCAGGCGGAAAAAAAGCTGTTTAAAAATAATTAGGAGAATTATGTCATCTCCTGTATGTCAGAGATACAGACTCAAGCACTGCTCAAGCTCACAATTTACTATATAGTATCACATTGCCTTCACTATTAGCCCGGGGCTACCAGAAGCATTCCTACATATAGGTGGTAAATCGCCGAAAAATAATCCTCTTTCTGACATTGATTTGTTACCTTGTACACAGAACAGCTTGTCAAAGCACCTTTTAAGTACAAGTAAAATTAAGACAATGCCAAACCTATGATATTCAATGGTATTTCATATTTAGAATAACGTAGTATGTGGAAATTCTAATATCTATAAATCAGCAACTTTATATTTTCTGAGGGAAAAAAACTTACCGCTTTTACGATATCAGTGTCACTGAAAGAACTTCATTATAGAAATCTATTGCATGCCTATTGTGAGCTCTGCATTGCACTAGACAGTAGTGACCTCTACAACACCTGCCCTCTGGAGCTTATCGTTTAATGGGGAGCCAAATAATACTAAAGTATTTACAGAGATGACTGTCGTTTATCATATAATTAGGTAAACTATGTACATGAATTAAATGACAAAACACAACTTTAAAAATATACCATATATCAAAACTGAAAATCAAACCAGAGTCAGGTTGATTAACACAAATAAAATTTAATAATGATTTATCAAGTCTCTATTTTAGCCTGATTCTTATGTTAAAATTCATAAAGGATATAGAGGTAATCCATTTATTCAAGGTGCTTAATATCTCATTGGAGGTGGGTGAAATATCATGTGATGCTGCCTTATAAATAATAATAATAACAGCTGTCATTTTTAAGCAATTACTATATATTAAGCACTGTTGAAGCACCTACAGCTATTGGCTCAATTCTCATAAAAATGTATAAAGTATTAACTACCATTTTGCAGAGGAGAAAACAGGTATAAAATTAATAAAGAAATTGCCTAAGTTATACAGTTAATCGTTGGTGGAATTAGAATAAACATAGAAAAAAGGAAAATTTTGAATAGAGAACAAGGGCTCAAGAAAGTGTCTGATATTGAAATGCTGATTTCAAAATCATTCACACAAAGATAGTCGTGGAAGATAGAGGGAGGAACTGAAATGACCCAGGAAAGAATATAACAGGGAAAGAATAAAACGGTTCCCATTCTCCCCACTTGCTCCACTTTTATTTCCCCTACTTCTTTCTAGCATCTCATACTATGAGCAATCTTCATTAAGTATATTACCCCAAACACAGCACACCTATTTATAACTGCCTGGCATTCCACCCAAGATGCCTGGAGAAAAAAAATCATCTTTTTTCCCATCTGCGCTTTTTCCCTTTCTTGCCCATACTGGAAGTTTCCTGATCTATCCATTGGGAGGCTTTTTCAGGCTGTCTTCCCAGAGTCAGCACTCTCCATCTTCTGGCTTTCACAACATTTTTCACATGCCACTCCTGTGTCACTAGAGTTTCATTATTTATGGTCATACCTATCTCCCTCAGGGACCAAGTACACCCTTGACAGAGTTCCTATCTTAGAGATATTCACTTCTCAAGTTGCCCAATAAAAGAATAAATTTCTAGCTAAGGCAATGCCCCAGGTTTTTTTTTGTTTGTTTGTTTGTTTTTGTTTTGTTTTTTAAGCTAAACAAATAAAACAAAACAAAATCAAAATAGGAAAAGAGGGGGAAAGGTGAGCTGAGGCTAGTGCAGCACGATTTGTGGGCCTGGCAGCAGGATTGGAACAGAGAGGGTCATTGACCACTCACTCACTCTCATGGAAAAAGGGAGAAGGAAAGGAGGAGCGAAAGAAAAGCATCAAAGCTGGCAAGACCAACACTCTCGGTCTTTACAAAGTAGCAGAGCTCTCGATACTAAGATGTCTAAGGTAAGTATCTATCTTACCTGAAATGAAAAACTTTTCATAAATCCAGGGTGTGATAAATTTGAAATCTGAAAACTTAATTGAATACCAAGATTTACTTTAAAAGCTATGAAAAAAAATACAGCACTCACTTGTCTAGACTTTACACATCTTTCTAAGCAAAGTGTATAAATATGCCTATTTATAGATATAAACTTACAAGTACTTTTTGAAAAAAATTCATAGATTTATTTTACAAATAAATATATCCTCTTTCCATGGCATCTACAGGTCAACTACCTTCCTTCTCTTCTAATCCTGCTGCCAGCCCCCGGAGTGCTGTTTCAGTGGTTCCAGCCTGCCTTCTTTCCCCGTTTTTAATTTTTTTTCAAACTAGGGCCTTGCCCTGACTGGATATTCACAATTTTATTGACTGACTTGGGACATAAAGATCTATAAGATAAATATACTCTAAACCATAACTTTCAACTATTTTAAATATATATTTCAATGCTAGGAATTAGGTTTTAGTCATATTCTATCACTGTCAAGTAAACCATATTTAAATTCCTATAAGATAATTATAGAAATAAACAGGAAATTTTAAATTTGAATTGTCTCCAGATATGAACAAAGTTAGCAGAGAAAGAGCAAGAATGAAAAATGAATGAGTCTGCCAGACCCTCCTCTGTCTACCCAATGGGGGTTTCTTAACTCAGAAAATTATTTTTGCTAACTATAAATGTGGACCTTTGTTAATTATCAGAAATCAGTTATTAAAGAAGCATTTCTCAAGCACAGGGGAAAAAATCAGTAATAAAATATGTGTAAACAGCTTGATTCTTAAGAATGAACTTACCAAGAAAATACAAAAATCAATTCCAGAAGGTTCCCAAATATACAATTCAGGTAAGTCTGCCTAGTGATTTTTTAAAATAACTTTAGACCACTAAAAGGAAAGAGGGAAGTGGACTTTAGAATACTTTGATTTCTTTTCAAGCATGATCTAAATTTTGATTGGAATTTTATACTGAATGGTACTTAAGTTTTTATCTTCTTCCAAGGAAAGGCCACTCTACCTTTACATTTTAAGCTGTGAACTAGAAATTGAAAAGTGAAAATTATTTCAGACTTATTTTCAAGGCACAGTTTCCACTGTGAAACATAGATTGTAGAATTTATCTTAATTTTAAAATGAAAATGCATTTAATTTACCTATTAGAATGTAATTAAAGCAAATATTTATCTAAACAGTATAAATGTGGCATTTTTCATAATTTTTTAATTGTTATCCTGTACTACAGATTTTATCTAAGGTTTAGTCTTTAGTGACAACATAATAAAATGCCTACTTTTAAAAATATCTGGATTTCATTTGAAATTTATAAATGGGAATCAAGCCAATAAATGTACTAACAAATTGAAAGGCCTTTTTACTTGCTTAAATTTAAGCAAAACATTCTAACCTGAACTCTATCTCTAGCTTTAAAGCAAGAAAAAAAATCATAATCATTATCTTTTATATTCACACACTGTCAATTAATACTTGGGGAATTGTTCTTCAATCTTCTTCTTAAGGTAATAAAATCTTCTTTATGTCCATCAACTACAAGCTGTTAAAACATCACTTGTCATAGTGAATCAAAGAAAACATTTATGAATTAAAAAAACAAGAAACACCTGATATACTGGGACCAAATTAACTTTTTAAGCTGTCATCTTCGGAACCAAAGAAAACAGAAACAATGAAAGAGAAAAAAATAAAATGAAGCTATGGATCTATAAGGATCAGAATGCAAAGTCAGAAGAAGAGTTACTTGTGAATGATGCTACAGAGGAAAGGAAACAAAATACAGAGGCCACAGATAGCTTGAAAGAAATATTAATAAATTATCATGAAAATATCTGTATTGAAAATTTACATTCTCCTGGTTTTACCATATTTAGGTATTAAAGTATATTTTTACCTTCTTGTGAATTAACTGGAAACAACTTGCTTTATGATTACTTTCCAAATATTTTCAAAGGAAATTGTTTAGAAATATATGTGTGTGTATATATGTGTGTATATACTGATATGAGCACATAACTCCTATTTTTTAAAAAACAAATTTATAATTTATTTTGAAAATTGCTATTTCCATTGCCAGTATGTTATAATGTATTCATTACAATCCATATGAGTATACTTTATTATTTTATATTCCTATTAAATATTAGTGAACATTGCTTAATTATGTGTAATTATTTCCCATGGATGAAATTTAACTTGTATCCTAATTTTCTTCATATAATTCATACTGTGAATTTTGTTATCTTTCTGAAGTAAATATTTTCAAGGTCTCTGCTTTTACATTTGTGGTTGTCTTTTTCCTATTTAATTTGCAAGAATATTACGTATATTGAATATTAGCTCTTTGTCATATTGCAACAACTATTATTCCCTAAGTTGTTGATTTTCATTTGTTCAAATTTTTAATACTTTTATTCAAGCCTTTTGCTATACTTAAAAATGCCAAGATATTGATATTAAATTAAATGTTGAATTGAAATTTCAATTATGATATTAAAACATTATTTATCTATATTTTCTCTTGGTGTTTCATGATTTTAATTTTTCCAATCTTTAAAAATATTTCAAATGCTTATTTACTTAGAATATATTATGTTTTAAGACATCAAGTTTTAATCAAGTTTTTTCCCTTTTCCCCAAATAGTTAAGTATTTTTCTCCACTCTGTTTATTAAATAATCCATTGTTGGCTTGGCAAATGAACAGACACCCATATTTTCTTAAATCATTAATTCTATTTATTTTGTTTAAGTAATCTGTCTATTATTATGGTATTTTTATTACTATACTTTGACAATAGGCTTTTTTAATAGACTATTTTTAGAGCCATTTTAGAGTTACAACAAATTCAAGCAAAAGCTACAGTAATTTTTCATATATCCCCTACCCCCACACATGCACAGCCCACCACATTATCAACATCCCCTCAGCAGAGTGGTGCATTTGTTATAATTGATGAACCTACAGTGACATATCATATACACCCAGAGTGTATAGTTTACATTAGTGTTGCTTCGTGGTATTGTACATTCCATAGGTTTGGGTGAATGTTTAGCAACATGTATAGTATCATACAGAGTTCTTTCACTGTCCTAAAAATCCTCTGTGTGCCACCTGCTAATCCCTCACTGCCCCCTAACTACTGGTAACATCTGACTTGTTTACTATTTCCATAGTTTTGTATTTTCCAGAATGTAATATAGTAGTTGGAATCATACAGCATGTAGCTTTTCAGACAGGCTTCTTTTGCTTACTAATATGCATTTAAGTTTCTTCCATGAATTTTTATGGCTTGATAGCTAATTTATTTTTCTGATAGATAATAGTCTATTGTATGCATGTACCACAGTGTATTTTTCCATTCAACTACTGAAGAATATCTTGATGGTTTCCAAGTTTGGGCAATTATGAATAAAGCTGCTTAAACGTCTGTGCAGGTTTATGTATGAACATAAGTTTTCAACTCAGTAATAGGTTTTTAAAGCTCATAATGTTGCTGTTTTTTTCTTCAAAAGTTTCTTCACTGAGTTTATATATTCAACAAATTTTAATTTAATTTTAATGCATATGAAAGTGCTATTACTGACCTCATAATATGAATTTGGAAGTATTCCCCTCTCCTTGATTTTTTGGAATAATTTGAGTAGGACTGGAATTATTTGTTTTAAATGCCCAAACCAGACAAAGATGCAGCAAAAAAGAAAAGTATAGGCCAATATCTCTGATGAACATAGATGCCAAAATTCTCAAAAAAATACTAGCAAACCGAATTCAACAACCCATTAAAAAGCTTATTCATCACGATCGAGTGGGATTCATCAAGATTGAAACAATTGATCTCATGGAGATAAAGAGTAGAATGATAGTTGCCAGAGGCTGGGAAGGGTAGCAGGCAGGGGGAGTAGAGTGGGGATGGTTAATGGGTGCAAAAACATAGATAGAATGAACAAGGTCTAATATTTCATAGTACAATAGAGTGACTGTAACCAACAATAAGTTATGATATACTTTAAAATAACTAAAAGAGTGGAATTGAAATGTTCCTAAAGCAAAGAAATGATAAATGCCTGGGGTGATGGATACCCCAATTACTCTGATTTGATTATTGCACATTGTATGTCTGGATCAAGATATCACATGTACCCCACAAATATATACAACTATTATATACCAATAATAATTAAAAATAAAAAATTAAAAGTATTGTCATTAATACTTATTAATGTGTATTGAATTTACTTTATTAAAAATTAACATTTTCAATTGAAGTAAGCATAAATAATGTATAATTTGATAGAATCATATAATTTATGAATAAGTTATATACTGTATAATCAATATTGATCTTATTTCTTGTTAGTTATATTTGCTTGTACTTAACCAGAAAACATGGCTAGTAAGTATATTCAATGACAGTTCACGTTAATATTGTTAAAAGGTTTTTCATTATATTTCTAACTGATTATCTTTGTAAAGACTATGCATTTATATGTAAATGTTGCCAGTGAGCTTATTAAACTAATTATAAGGACATTTTAATTGATTACTATACTTAAAGATATTCAGTCATATTATAGGCATATGAAAATAATGTTAACTTCTCCACTTTTAAAAATATGTATTCTTCTTCATTTGTTATTTTGTTTACTTTAACTATTATAAAAACAGTATGAAATAAAAGTAAAATAGAAGTCATCTTTCTCTTCCCTTGGCTTTACTTATGTTTTGTAGGGTTTTGTTTTGCTTTGTTTGGGGGCCACATGTTGGCTTGAGACATAGCAGATAACATGTATATATACATTTATCTTATCAATTAATTCAATAAATATTTATTGAGCACTTTCCCTGTTACAGGTTCTGTTTTAGGTGTTTTCATCTGGAACATGATTGCCCTCACTTATTATTGCCATGACTCAATGAAACCACATTCTAGTTAAACCCATGCTTGTTCTTGGTTCAGCTGAATGTGACTTAAAAATCAGATAACTGTTCTCATTCTAAATTCATGATCAATAGTGATAAAAAAGCTCTTTTACTGCCCAGTAATCATATCCATTCATCCTATCTTCCCTATTTTATTTAATAGCAACTGCCTTCTATCCATAGCTTAGGCCAAACAGGTAATTATCTTTTTGTCATCCATCCTTCATCTAATCCACAGCAAATCCTATCAACTCTTCATCATTTCGCACCTTCCCCACTGTTATCACATGTGATATACATCAATGCCAAATATTTTACATGCAAGGGTCATACACATATTTCTATGATTTCTATGCATACATCATATATATCTTAAAACTTACATTATATCATATATATGTCATATACATGAATATCCATAGCATCTATATGTATAGGTAAAAGAAGTATCCATCTATTTCTATTTTACAAAAATATTAATTGAGAATCTTTATCATTCTTTGGCATACTAATAGTATGCCAACTAGGAAGTGATCTCATGACTTTTTTCTTCATTTTACCTATTAGAATATTTAATCCATTTATAGATTCTCTAATATCAAATTATATTAAAATATTTGGCTGTGCTTCTCACTCTCTAACCAAATCTTGGTTATTTTAACATACAGCTACAGATAATATAAATATGATTGATCAGTAGCATGTGTGTGTTTTTCTGAATGATATTTGGAACATATACTATAAATTCTATGCTGCCTTTGTGAAAAAAAAATGCGCAGTATGTCTTCTTTTACTATACGTGGGGCACATTAAATACCAAGTTTTTTCTGGCAATGCTGTCAAGGTCTGTTGTTGGCATCATTGTCAAGGTCTGTTGTTTGTAAGGGGATAGCTTGGCTCTTGGGTCATCTTTATTTCTTTCCTTGTTATAGGCTTGTTAATATTTTTCATTTCAGATCAGTCTGGGAAGATGGAATTCCTAAAACTGCATTCACTTTGAGTAGATATTTTTTGTTATTATTCACATAGAATTATCTCTGATTATTTCTACATTCTTATGTCCATATCTCATGATGTGCTTATGTTTTTTCATTTTAACTTTCATTAGGTTAAGTAGTGGTTTATTTCATATAGTTTTTGAAAAAGCTCTTAGATTTGTTTAGCAGTTGTATAGTTCTATTGTATATTTATTTTGTTTATATTTATTAGACTCCACTTTTATTTCTATTGCTTATTTATTACATTTTTTCTTAGATTTGCTTGGTGGATGAATTTTTTCCAATTCTCTCAGTAGAATGCTAAATTCTGTTTTTTTCTCTTTTTTTAATAACGTAAATTTTTAAGACTATGCTTTGTATATTACTTCAGCTGTATCGTGTTTTCATTATCTTTACTGTCTAGAATTCAATGATGAATCTTTAAATCAAAGGATGTTTTAAAAAGATTTTTAGCTTGTTTTTCAACTTGATTCATTTTGTGTTTTGTTTTGGGGATTTTATTTTGGTGTTTATTTTTTTGTTAAATTGCACTAGGTTCAGAAAATGTGATCTATAACAAGTCTACTCAAAATGTGCTCTGTAACCAGCATCATCAGCATTACCTAGGAACTGTTAGAATTGCACACCAGGCCTGCTGAATCAGAATTTCTGTGATTGGGGTCCAGAAATCTGTGTTTTATTTGATTTCCAGCTGATTCCTATGCATGCCCTAAAGGTTTAAGAAGAGGTGATTTCTGTGTTTTCTATTTTTACTTTCTGAATTTATTTTGGTTTCCTTTTTCCATTGCTTAGTAATTAGTTTGTGAACACAGGAATAATATACTTTTTTATTTTTTAGATTGAATAATTTAATATTGTAGCAGAAGCTGCTGATGTTCTATCCCAGGTCTCCTTGCCCACTTCCAACTTTAGAATTTACTTGTAGCTTTGAGAGACAATGTCCTCCAAGTTTACACTTTTACTTAAATCCTTTTCTCTCCTCTTATCTACAGGGCTGATTATGCAGAGTCTTACTATGCTTAAACAAGCCAGACTAAAAGTTAGATGTATTCATGCCCTAGTGAAGGTGGGATGTGACTCACAACCAATATGGGAGGAGGTTGGTGGATTGATATTCAGTTTCCCCACCCTCCTGTGAGATATTCTGAAGCAGTCTGCCACAGGGTTTTTCAGAGTGTCCTCAAGGCACTCAAATCCCAAGTACCCATAGTGGTAAGTTGCTCATTAGTGCAACTTCACTGTTTTTCACTATCTTACTTTCCCCTCTCTTGGTGCTTCCTGAGATCATCTCTGAAATAAACTAACTGTATCCAAGTAGTTTTTTGAGTCTGTTTTGGAGGGAAGCCAATCTATATATCGATAAAATTTGCTTATATCGATTAAATTTGCTTATATTCCATTTTTAAGATTTCTCTACAGTGCTAATTATGTTTTCTATTTAATCAGGAACATGTTAAAAACAGCGAATTAAGTTTTTCTATTATCATTATTTTTCTTCTTATTTCTCCTACAATCTTTAACTTCAATTTATATTATATGTATGTTAATGCTATGTTATTTGGAAGATATTTCTTCAGAATATAGTTTTGTTTTTGTTCTTTATTATAAAATGAATGTAAGAATACTGACTAATAATATGCACAATCCAACACATACACATAAAAAAGAGACAAAACACCTGAAAGAGTTTTTCAATTTAAGGTTTTACAAAGACAACAAAGTGTTACTGACAAATCACCAAATTTTCTCTATTATTATTAAAAGATAATTTTACTGTTCTGGAATGGATAAAATTATCTTGAAAAATGGTTAATCTCAGATATACTATTATGGGATTTCTCTTTTATATAGGTGCCCTGCTATTAGTGTTACAAAAACATTACCTTATAATATTACAATGGAATGTCCTAATTCAGATGAATAAAATAGAAATACTGAAACACAAATTTGAAAAGTCTCGAGTTATAGAAATGAACAAACTTACCAGTTGGGAGCTGTTTACTTTCTCTCATTTTAATATGCAGGCAGACTAGACTCTATGTTAATTCAAGTTGGTGGTAATTCATATTTATGACCACCTTAGAAAATGTAATTCTGATCTAATATACATCTTTAAAAAATACTCCCTTGAAGAAATAAATACAAAAGCTCAAAAGATAGCAACATAAATAGGGTAGATTTGAAAAAACAAAATACTTCCCAAACATTACTCTGTTCTCTAAAAGTACAGAGTCGTGCAGACCACAACTTTGTGCAATCTCAGCAATAAGAATTTTTACCTTGAACAAAAGGTTGGAGTCATGGAACACTGGTGCTACTATAAGTATCTAATATAATCATAAAACTCTACATGGAAGAAGTACTTTACAGATTAGAACACCTTGAAACAGAGTTTGAATATATTTCATAAATGATCACAACTAAAATAAGTTGAGCCAGTATTCACATAGAACAGTTTTTTCACTCCTAACTAAACTATATTTCCATAGTGAAAACTCTGATTGGAGATGTACCTTAAAATAGATCTCCTGTTATGCAGCAAAATTCCTGATTAGTGATTCCATGTGCATTATTCTGTTTCCTCCACTAGCATTGAGGACAATTTGATGTGCTTTTTCTCAAAGAAATTATCATTCATTTTGTTGAACACTTTTTTCAAGTAAAACACACTAATAGCTGAATTTTTAAAGAGATCATTGCATACCAGGCTCTATTCTTAGTTATGCATTATCTTATTTAGTTTTGACAGCTATCTTACATTTTGGATATAATTGTTAAACAGATGTAATTTATAACCAAAATTGAGGCTTGGGAAAGCTGTTTATAAACTAAATCATCTTCATGAACAACAAGTGGACGACAAAGAAAACTTCAGTCTACCTGGCACGAAGACCATGCTATTTACCACCACACAATAATGTCCTTATGGGGTTGGTGGATATATTAACTATGATACTGAGAACAAATAAATAAAAAACTGTATGAGATAATAATGGAAGCATTAATATTAGGAGCATCAGACAAAAAGAGGAACAATTAATATTTCAGGAGCTCAGGAATTTTATTACATTAGTCTATACTACATTGAATAGAAGAGTATTTTGAAGCACTAAGTTCTAAAGTTAGCTTCAGGGAAGAAAAAAAAACAATACAATTTTAGCAATTTTCTGAAGTGTGTGTATTTGGCATGATGTTAACATTTAAAATTTTTAAATTCACTTTTTTAAGTCAGCTAATAGGAAGTTTCAGAGGAGGAATCTATCACTATCCTTGACCTGTATACTCCAGCATTGCTTTAGATATGAAATTCTCAAAATATAAGTTATTATAATTCACTTAATTTAAAGAATATTTCTTTATACCTTTTAAAGGAATTGTAAGTATAAAATCACAAATAATGAGAAGGTGTTACCCTTCCAAACAGGCTGGGAAATATTGGCTCTGGCAATTTGCTGCCTCTCAATCTTAGTCGTTAAGCCTCAGGCAACATAAGAAGTTTAATCTCAAATAAGTTTTTTGGAACACAGAATTGTTTTTTAATTTTAAGTGAATTAGTCATGTAGTTTACTGTTGACAATCACATTATTGCTCACAATTGATAGATACTTAAAACTATCCTTCTAATAAATGCTGAAAGATAAACAGTAGCTTAAATTTTTAAAACATCTTATTATTCTTAACTCTTTTCTTCCTTCCATAATGGATTTAAAGTCTAACAGCAAAGCTTGTCAATTCTACCTTCAAAATCCTCTCCACAGATATCTACAGGGATTGCTTCTTTGGGCTTTTAGATGTCTGCTTCAATGTCACCTTTTCAAAGGGGTCATTCTTGGCCATCCAATTAAAATTAGTACCTCCCCACCACTACTTTCTAATCTCTTACCTGCTTTTTATTTATAGCAATTATCTCCAACTGATATTATTTAGTAAAGCCTACTATAATAATTATAAATAAGATATAAGATTCAAATTTATTAAGGGGTCATATGGTTGTGAGGGTACTGAGAAATATTATTTTTAGATATGGTCTGTATTGTCCCAAATGTATATAAGTTGAGCATACCTAGTCCAAAAATTTAAGAACCGAAATTCTCCGAAATCTGAAACTTTTTAAGTACCAACATGAGGCCACAGGTGGAAAATACCGCATCTGACTTCATGTGACAGGTCACAGGCAAAACGCCGTCAAAACTGTCTTTCATGCACAAATCATTAAAAATATTGCATATAATTACCTTCAGGCTATGCATAGAATATGAATAAAGAACATAAATAAATTTTGTGTTTAGACTTGGGTCTCATCCCCAAGATATCTCATTGTGTATATATGCAAATATTCCAATATCTGAAAATATCCTAAATCAGAAACAGTTCTGGTCTCAGGCATTTTGGATAAGAAATAGTCTGTACTGAAATAATTGAGTGTCTCAAACAGTCACAAGGCAGTCACTTCCAAATTGCCCCCTACCCCACTTTCCATCCATTAGAAAATCAGAATTTTAGTTCTCCTGCAGTGGAGAACAGAAATGAGCACACCAGCAATCAAGTTCCAGTGACATCATATCTAAATAGCAGTTATCTCAGGTGGAATAAATATTTCAGAGTTTCACTGCATTATACAGTTACATGTTTAATTGTTTGTTGACGTTAAGCCCCCACTATAATGTAGGCTCCATGAGGACAAGAACTTTACTTGGTTCACTGTTTAGTATCCAGTGCAATAATAGTAGGGGCTCACAACTATCGAATTAATTTGATTGCTATGGAACATGCTGGGGTGTGGATTATGTTTCCAAGAAGACTTCAGAGGGATCTATTTCCCAGCCTTTTAGATCTTCAAGCAAAAAAAAAAAAATACTTGCAGATTTTAGTGATTGCCTTTGAGAACAGATAAACAGAGTTTTCAGTCATGGCTGGAGTTGAAAAGAGAAGCATCTGAAGCATGAGACAAAACAGCAGTCATATGACTCATTTCTCGTATTCCATCTCTCACTTCATCATCACACAGCCAGCTACCAACACTAGACTTCAGAATCTTCTGAAAATGCCATCTCTTAATTGACAACAATTGAAAATGTTCCAAGAATATATTGTCATACTTAGGAAGGTAAAATGAAATGTGAGAATGCTACAAACTTTGCCCTGCATAGAAAATACAGCCCAGCCACAGAAAGGCAATAGACTGACTTTTGATTAGTACATACTTGGAAAATACAATTCCAAAAAGAGACAATAAAGAGACATACAGGGCAAAAAACCAGATGACTTGGTATATTATCTGGCTTTCAAAATATTTGAACATAAAGAAAAGTAATCCCAGCTTATTTGATATGCTTTATGCTTACTGATCATGGCAGTTTTAAACTCCGTATGATTTTCTTTCTAAGCTCTCTTGTATTCAGTATGTAAATATAGAGCATTGCCATTGCACTTATTCAAAGCAATAAATATTCTGTAGCTTGTGCCTGATTGTCTTCTTTCCTCACTATTGAGTTGCCTAGCCCTTCTTGCCTTTATAAACTAAAAAAACAAACAAAAAAATCTCCCCAAATACCCCAAATCAGTTCTGTTTTATATTCCTGACTTTCATGATGATGTTAGCCCTATAATACAATTCCTTAACAAATAAAATATGTGAAGTGTCAAACTTATGTCATATTTTAATGCAGTCAAATGTGAATGATAATTATTATTTATATGTACTAATATTTCCTTGATTATTTGAACAAGACTAGCTAGAATGGAAAAGTCAGTTAGAATAGACATTCCTTCCTTCTCCCCAACAGATACCAAACATAAGAGTATAAATGCCATTCACTGTGGTGCATGAATATTGCTTTTTCTCCTAGATGGGAGAAAAGCATTTGATTGCAAGAGAGGAGCGGAGGGTGGAAGTTGAGACTAATGTATTTGGTGGCTTCCTTTCAATATGACTCCTTGGACTGGGTTTAAGCAACTATGTTTAAATAATAAAGGCTGGAATTCTAAGCACACTATTTGCATAAGAGACAGTATAAGATTAAGGATAAGGATTTGAGAATTAGAAGTCTAAAGAAAAATGTTATACTCTGGCCTAATAATCCTCTAGGACTGCTTTGGTGCCTAGAGGGTATAGTCTGGCAGCGATGGTACAGGACCATTCTCTCTATGCCAGTCCAAGGCTCGCCAGTGCTCTAGATATCTGCAGATTATAAGTTTAGAGAGCATGGTGGAAAAGGCGCCTGGCACAAGTACTTGTGATTTCCCAAGAGATGACATTAGCAGGGCTTCATTTAGTGTTCTTGATGTGGCTTTTTGGCTTCAGATGTTGATTCAAATGCAGTATCTGTGAGGGGAAGGGCTGTGCCTATTGTGTTCACTGCTCTACTCATACTTAGAACCATGCTTAGCATAGAATAGGTCCCCAATAAATATAAATTGAATGGATGGATGAAGTGCAAGCCTTAAGGAAAAAGAATATGGAACATACTACATGAGTGTTCTTCCTGGCTCCACTGGTACTATGCACTATAGGCATAAGAAAAAATCTCTCTGCTGATTCCCAGAAATCACCAAAAGAAAGGAAATTATGTTGAGGCATATGTCTTCCTTTCATCAAATTGAGCCTTAGAGTCCATGTAATTTGTGCATGAGAATAAATATCATGTCATTGTTTATGTAAACACTTGTAAGATCAAGTGTCATTTGGATTTTTTTTTTTTTTTTTTTTTT
>VBSM01003143.1:31006141-31088715 GCA_008086735.1 Cheirogaleus medius
CGATCCGCCCGCCTCAGCCTCCCAGAGAGCTAGGATTACAGGCGTGAGCCACAGAGACTAACAGTAACTTGACAAAGAAGATGACAAAATGATGCCTGACTATAAGTTAGGATTACTTCCCATTTGTATTTTATTTGCATTTCTCTAATACACAGTAAAAATAGATATAAAAGAATTTTTAAAACTCAGAAAATGTCTCAGTTTAAGATAATACGGTAACACTGTGTGAAACCCTTCTGGACCACTACCTCCAAAACACAAATATAAAACCTGGGAAAATATTATTAAGATGATAATTCTCCCCACATTGATCTATAGATGCAATGCATTCCCAGTGAAAATCACAAGACATCTTTTTGAATAAAATGACAAACTGACTCTAAAATTTATATGAAAAGGGAAAGAACTAGAATGGCCAAAATAATTTTACAGAAATAAAAAGTTTAGTGCACTTACAATACCTCATTTCAAGATTTACTATAATCAAAACAGTGCCTTGTTTGCATAAGGGTAAACATATAGATCAGTACAATAAAATAGAGTCAAGATATAGACTTTCACTTATACAATCAATTGATTGTTGACAAAGGTTCCTGGGTAATTTAATAGGAGAAAGACAATATTTTCAATAAATGGTTCTGGAAAAGCTGGATATGTGTTTGGAAAAAGAATGAACCTTGATTTTTATCTCACACCACATTAAATACACCATACTCAGATGCAATGGATTATAGATATAAATGTAGGCACTGCAACGACTAAAGCACAGGAAGAAAATGGAAGAAAAATGTTATGACATTGCATAAAGCAAATATTTATTTTAAATAGATAAAAACTACAGTCTATAAAAGAAAAACATAAAATGAACTTCATCAAAATCAAAAATATTTGTTCTTTGGACGATGCAATTAAAAAAAAAAGCCAACCAACGATTGGGAGAAAATATCTGTAAAACCTGTATCTAACAGTGGGCTTTTATAATTATATATATTTTATATTTAAATATGTATATAAAATTGTTTTACAGATCAGAAATACTAATAAAATATAACATGAAAGTAATGGGAAAATATTTAGCATGACACTTCACAATGAAAAATATATGACAGTAAACACATGGAAAAAATGCAAATTAAAACAATAAACCACAGATATAACAACACCAGAATGGCTAAAGTTAAAGAGACTGACATTATTAAGTGTAAGCTGGAAGGTGGAATGACTTTAACTCAGATTTTGCTGGTAGGAATGCAAAATTGTGCACTAATATGTTCCTACAGGACCAACCTCCAATAAAAATCCTGTATTTCTAGGCTAGGTGAGTTTCCCTGGTAGGCCACACTTTGCACATTATCAAAATTCATTAATGGATAAATTAAGTGTGCCCTTTGCAATTTCACCAGGATAGGACTCTTGGAAACTTGTGCCTTTGTTGATTTTGCTTTCTATCGTTTCACTATAATAAAGTGTAACTGTGAGTACAATTACTTCCAAACCCTGAGTTATTTTTTCAAATTACTAAACTTGGGGTTGATCCTGGGGACCACTGCCACAGTAGTTTTTAGTATCAAAGATAAAGGAAGGGAACAAAAAATCAAAAAGAAAAACAAAAACAGTATGGTTACTCAATCAGTGGAAATAAAATAGTAATAACCAAACATATCTATTTATGTCATTTTATACATTTTTATATGCCTATGGTTTTAAGCATTTCTGATATAGAATATATTTAATATGTAAATCAGAAATACTTAAAACCATATAGAGAAAATATAATAATTTATATTTTTCTGAATTTTTGTTTTAATAACCAAAATGTGTAGGTCATTTTTATGAAAACATAAAATAAAATTAAGATTATTTTTCTTCTGGAGACATGAATCATTTTTGGTCCATATAGAGTTCCCAGAAGGAGGAAATGACAATTGATCACTTACCTTTCATTTCAGGATACCATTAAAATGAAATTCCGTAGGCTTGCTTGTATGTGTTTGCAATCTCGCTGGATCTTACATTCTTATTAGTGTATTCTTCCAAACTGAGGCATCTCCTGATTGCTGATTTTCCTTTTAAGCAGTTTTACTGTATATCAAGAACCAGTAAAATACCGGGCAAAAAAAGCTCTCCTATTACCTAAAACTTCAACATTTCACAAAATATTTGCCCTTCATGCTTGACTTCAATGAAACATGACTTTTCTTTTACACAGAAAATAAAAGCTCTCTCTAAAGCTCATTTTTAAAGTCCATACAAAATATGAAGATTGCAAACAAACACAAACTTCTCTATCTGCTTGCAGTCATTTTCTGTAATGCTCAACCTTTTTGGCACCAGGGCTTGGTTTCATAGAAGACAACTTCTTTCCATGCCCACGGGGAGGGGACAGGGGACATCTCAGGAGATGATGCTGCCAGGTTTCTAACAGGTCACAGACTGGTACCCGTCCGCAGCCTCGGGGCTTGGGGATCTCAGATTTAAATTATGTTCTATTTATAAGTCATATCCCTTCTACATTTAGGGTCACATTGTTTGACTAATTATTCTGATATTTATGGGTCTTCATTATTGCCTCAGTGAAATTCTGATTTACTCACCCACATTCAAACAGAGCATGGAACTTTGGCTCACAGATTTTATCATTATCAGCTTTAATATCTTCCCCCTTCACCCACTTCAGGGAAAGACACAATTTCATAACTGCATCTGAGCTTCACCACCATTAGCTTCTTTCAATGCACTCAACAGTTTTCTTTCTTACCATCCCCTTGAATTCTAAAACTCTAAAACTCTTTCTCACCCATTAATCAAGTATAAAACAATATTCAAAGAATCCACCCATTTACTTTGTGTATTTATTTCCTCTCCTTCCTTCAATTCCTTCTTCTCACAGAATCTCCCTGAGGCACATCTATTTAACCATTCTATAGCCAGCATTCACACATTCTTTTTATTCTGTCCTGTTGTTGAAAGCTCTCTGAAAATAAACTGGTTAAATCCAGTCGTCATATTTACCACTTTTGATTACTGCTAGCGTGCTGCTTTAAATTGAATGCTATAATAATATATAATAATTAATTTCAGTTGGCTACTTATTATTTGATTTTCCTATACATCCCCAACAACATACATTTGGGAATTAAAAATACACATGTTTATAGGGTCCATGGCTAGAGCCTAAATGGTTTCTGAGTCTGTTCTGTGAGATTGACTATCCCTAACACATTATAATTTTAATTATGATAGTTGCCCCCATAACTCTATATTACTAAACATGTGCTTATGTTTTGGGTGAACATAAAATTTTAGTAAATTCAAAGACATAACCAATGATAAGAAATTTAATTTTAGAAATGGAACAATTAGCACCCAGAATTATTTAAAATATAGGTGGGTATATGCAATTTATTTTACAAGCAGTTAATGTCAAGTTTAAGGTAAAAGTTCCAAATAAAACTGCTGATAATTCATGTTTAAATTAATAAATATATTGTAATTTCATACAAATCAGAAACATTCCACCCAACATTTTTTAATTGAAAGTACAGTATATGTTTTTTTGAAAATTGAGAATTTAAGATGTAGTTTTATGCTTTTTTAACAAAACAAGATTATTTTGGCTAATATTTATTTATTTTAAGATATTCTTACAGGTGAGGTTTTTCTCCCCCAAGAAACAACAACTGATTCATACATATGAGAGTGTCTATGTTACAGTGCCTCATGGAATTATCTAAATAGAACAGCTGTTAAAATACATTAGCAGAACTTAGCCAAGTATAAATCAATGCATGGCAAGCTAGGTAGTTATGTCAGATTCTCTTTGGCATAAGTACTGAATTCACTGGACATTTTCATTAGAGGCAGAAGAAAGCTTATTGATTTTGAGTTTAGATATTTCAAATAAATATCACACAGTTCATTTCTCTTGATGTAACTATTTTCAGACCATATTATGAATTAAATATTGAATTTCATATGTACCTCACTTTGAATTGTTTTCCTAGAACTTTCAGACCCAGGAAAAAACCCAAAAGGAACTTAGTTTAACTCACTACTAGAATAATTTTTAAATTAAAAAGAACAGTATTAATAGAATCATCCTCATCAAATTAAAATTATCATTAAAAATACAGAACAATTTAGTCACAGATATTCTAAATTACTAATGGGAAAAAAAAAAAAACAACTTTGGGGTTTTTTTGTAAGCTATAGTATTATTATCCAGGAATGAGTTAAGAAATATACTAAAATAATATTCAGAAAATAATGCAATAAAAATTTGGTAATCATTTTTTAAAAAAGAGATATTTTAAATAGTTTAGAATCACAAAAGCAGCAGTGGTTATATAAGACATTAGCACTAATACAGCCTAAACAAATTGATTTTTATTATTTAAATGTAAAATGAGTTATTTTCTATGTACTCAAGTCACTATAAATCAATTACTTAAACTGAGGAGCAGATATACATATATATAAAATAAGAAAAATTCAAATATAAGTTAAAAAAAGAAAAGACATATAGCTCTTGAGGTACTTAAATTACCATAACTTTTGTTTTCTTTTAAAAGAAAAATAGTTACCTACTGTGACAATTTCATAAATTTAGTCATAAGATAAAAAGTCAATGTATTGCTCGCCTTTCAACATTCACAAAATATTGCCATTTAATAGTGATTGCAGAATTTTATTTCTGCCAGTGATAAATGTGGCAGAAAGAGAACAGGTTAGTTTTACCACACCAGCAGTTAGGAAACTATCTCTGTCTTGATATACCATAAAATTTTATTTAAAAGCCATTGAGAAGGAATAAATACGGAATCTAATAATGTCAATTTTACATTCACATTTTCAGAGAACTTCACTTTAAAATATGTGTTCTTACACTTTATAAGCAGTACTTAGCTTCCTAATGTAAAACTCACTTCCCACTGTTACCCCATGAATAATTCTGGAAAGATATCTCAGTAAATCTCTAGCAGATCTCCAGTAAGAAGCACTTCCATTTGCATCTGCTTATCCAAGAGAGATGAGTAATTAACATGGAGCATTGCTTCAAAAATTCCTAAAGCTCATATTTAACCACAGACTGAGCAAAAACAGTGTCTTCTATTTCTTCTGCCACCTCTTAAGTATCAAAATGCTACAGTGGCTTGGATAGCAAATATTATTCAATGTATCAGTTATTCTTATATCAATTGAAAGATATACAAATAAAGACTCAAACAACTAAACTATTTTAAAATTCATCTGAAATGTAGAAAATTAATGACTCTCAAGTATAAAAGAAATTAAAGCAAAGGAATCTAGGAAGAAGTGTCTGAGATAAAAAATAAAGGAAACTAAAAGTTGACTAACAATTTCAAAATTATTTTTCTACTGGAAGCATGCTTTCACCCATGAAGTTTTAACTGTTATAAAACTTGTCCTCTCAAAGTAGAAAGAAACCTAAAGAAAACAACAACAACAACAAAAAAAACCCACCTCTTTACAGACATTGGATAATAGCAGAAGACTGTCATTCATGTGAAAAGGGAAATAAACAACATGCATCTTACAAGCTCTAGCCTTCTTTCAGGAGGCAGTTTACCAACTGTAATTTAGAAAGGAAACACAATCTGAATCAGAAGTTTTCCTACATTGAGGAGGCAGAGATCAGAGTTGATGGACACTAAGGTATTTCAAATCTTCAAGACAGAGAACTGAAGAAGAAGAGTCAATAAATAGAAAGAAGTCCAGAAAGAGCTTTAGACACACAGGGCTACCCAAGTGTCTATGGCTGATTAAAAACCTTCACATGAAACTCTAAGAGACTGGGCAAGATAAAAGTGCTAAAGAAAGAAAAATTACAGTGGACTTAAAAGCTAAATAATTTCGGGATCTCACAAAGTGCTAAAAATGTTTTGAGTATCACTAGCTTTCATGAAGTGACATCATTGAATTTATGGGGATTTTCCTATGAAATTCAGAAATGCCACACATTGGTATTGGTGCTAGTTAGTCTTAGAATAAAGATTACTCTAAACTTTCCCCAAGAAACCTAAAAACCACACATTAACAAACAAACAAAAAAAATAAAGTTGATCTGAATAATATCAACCTAACCTACGTACAACTGTGTTACCTGGAAGAGAGTGAGAAGGAGACAGAAAAAATATTTGAAGAAATGACAGCTGAGAAATTACCACATTTAATATTAATAGAAAGTATAAAGCAATGGATCCAAGAAGCTCCATAAAGTTTACGGAGGATGAATACACACACGCAAAAAATTACATCAAAGCATGTCATAATGAACTTGCTATAAACCAGAATAAAGAGATAATACAAGTGCCCAGAATACACATGACATTCAGGTAATGAAATATAAGAATTATTACCAGGGCAGGACTTCTGGAATGGCAAGTAAAGAGTTTGGCTGACCCTATTCCCAGTAAAACAACAATTTAACTGGTGAAATTATTTTTTAAAAATCATACAAATTATTTGGAAATTTTCCTAAGACCATAGAGAATATGGAAAAATATTTGCTCAAAAGCCTACGGAACTGCAGTATGAACAGTGAGTCCTTGGCATTTGAGCCACAGACTGCTCCCTTACCACCTGTCTTTTATATCAGTTTTGGAAGCTCTATCCTGCGTGTTGTACCCCAGGCATATGTGGCCAAGAAAACAAGGGCTCCTCCTAGCCCCAGGTCTCAGTCTACATGATCCGATTTCATCCTAGGAAGGGGAGACCGCCAGCATTTTTCATCCCGCTTCCAGCCTTAATTGTAAAAGGTTATTTGCAGAAAGTTACAGTAGAGAGTCCTGGGTCTAACTTCTGCTGCCCAGCCGGTGCACACAGGATTCAGACTTTAAATCAGATACAGCATGCTGAGGATACTGAGGTGGGTGCCTATGTCCCCTGCCCCAGCTTGCTTTTAGAGAGGAGGTTCCACACTGGCTGGGGAAAGTCAGAACACCAGGGCTGTCACCCTCACGCAGTCACCTCGGATTGTCACTACTGAAAAAGGTCTGGCCTTCAGCTCTTGTGCAATGGTGTAGGGTTTTAGCCAGAGAGAGAGAGACAGAGTGGGAGGATGAAGGAAACTGCAGTGCAGCCTACGGGGCTAATTTGCTTTGGAACAGAATATGGAGAGCTCCATGTCTAAGGTTGTTGTTTAAAATAGTGAGAATCTTTGTGGAGAGCAATCAAGAGGAAATGTTAGCTCCATAACACAAACAAAAATGTCAGAGCAGCCGTTTTAATGAAAAAGAATGAGGAAGACAGCCAAGGAGAGGTCTTCTGGGATCACATTCCACTCCAGTAGTTGAGCAGGCTGTGTACATTCACTAAGCTGCACCCACTTGGGGGAAATTAGAGCAGAATGTGGACATCCTTGAGAGCATTCTCCAAGCCATACACAAAACATTAATACAGAGCAAAAACCTCACTGGTTCAAGAAGCTTAAGCACTAGGTCTGACCACACACTCACTGAACAATAAAGTATTCTGACCTAGGGGTAACTCCCAGGAAGATAGGCTTAAAAAAAAACAAACAATAAAACAACCATTCTTGGCAGTCTGAAAAAAGGTGAGCAAGGCCAAATATGCAACATCTCAGAAATTATCAGAGAGAGAAACTACAAGCTTCTAATCCTGGGCTGGCAAAAGAGAAAAAAATAAAAAAATAAAAACACTAGTAATTATATATATCATATAATGAGATAAACTTTAACAGTTTGTTATAGCTATTTCTTAAGACAATTTAATGTATATATGTATAATTTTTGAAAAAAGTTGGAGAATTCTCACTTCCTTATTTCAAGACTTACTACAATGCTATATTAATCAAGGGAATGATGTACTGTCATCAGTATAGACACATAGATTAATGGAATAAAATTGTGAATGCATAAATAAACCCTAGCATTGTGGTTGATTAATTTTTGATGAAGGTGTCAGGAATAGCTTTTCAATAAATGATGTTAGTATAACCAGACTTCTACATGTAAAAAAATGTTAATGGATCCCTCCTCAAACCATACTGAGAAAGTTAGCTCAAAATGGATCATACAGCTAAATATAAGGGCTAAAAATATGAAACTCTAAGAGGAAAACACAGGTGTATATCTTCATGTCCTTATATTAGCCAATTATTTCTCAGATAGAACATCAAAATTATAATCAACAAAAGAAAAAACATATAAATTGTGTTTCATAAAAATTAAAAAACATTTATGCTACAAATAATACCATTAAATAAGTAAAAGGGAAACATAGAGAATGAGAAAAACATTTGAAAGTCTTATATCTGATAAGGGACTTCTGTCTAGAATTTGTAAATAATGTTTACAATTTAATAAGAAGACAAATAAAACAAAGTAAAATGGGAAAAGGGTTTGAGTAGACATTTATCCAAAAGAAGATATACAATGGAAAAAAGCAAAGCAAAGATTAGTCATTAGGGAATTAAAACTCAAGACCACAATAGAATATAGCTTCACACTCACTAGTATAGTTGTATTAAATTAAAAAACACGTCATAACTTGTATTGGTTCATGTGGAGAAATTATAATATTCATACATTGTTGGTGGGGATTTATAATGTTGCAGATGCTTTAAAAATAGATTTTCATTTCCTCAAAATGTTTAACATATGGTCCAGCAATTTCACTCCTACTTATATATTCAAGAGATAGGAAAACATACACCCACACAAAAACTTGTATATGAATCTTCATAACAGCATTATTCCTATTCAGTGTTTATCAGCAGATGAATGGATAAATAAAATGTGGAATATCCACATAATGGAATTTTATTCATTAATAAAAACAAGTGATTACTGATACATGCCACAACATGGAGGAATGTTAAAATATGCTAAATGGAAGAAGCTAGTCATAAAAGATTGTAATAGGATCCCAGACTGTATTGTAGGATTCCATTATTATAAAATGTCTATAATAAGAAAACTATAAGACAGAAGGTAGGTTAGTGAATGCCTATGGCTGGGGATAGGGTGAGTTTGGGAGGGCACAAGAAGTGGCTGTTAATGGTTTGAATATTTTGGGGGGAGAGCAAAAATATTCTAAATTAGCTTGTGGTGATGATTGCACAATACTGTGAACTTATTAAAACTTTGGATTGTACATTTAAGTGAGTGCATAAAGCTTCATTAAAAAAAAATCACAGACTTCTCTTCAGAAACTCCATAAACCATAAGATAATGGAAAATACTTTTAAAGAACTGCAAGCTGAAAAAAAAATTATAACGCATACACATATAGGTTAGACATTTAAATAAATAAGCTATAGAAAATAGTAAACAAGCTTTTAACTATCAGGGAAAGACATTACAAATAAGCAAGTGAGGAAAGAAAAACTAACTCTGTGCTGTTGAATTGAATTGGAGATATCAGTTTGAACTCATTTTAATTTTAACATAAAGGAAAAATTATGCAAATATTTATAAATAGATGTATATATACATAGCCATACATGTGTATGAATACATACTATTTGTGAGTTAGTATATGTATATATATAAAAATCATACTCTGGAAAACTAATATGAAAAAGCAAAAGGTAGAACAAGTTCAATAATTCCAATATGTTGTTTTAAACTAAAGTTTCAATTATTATTAACCACATTCATGGTTGATTAATTTTGAAAAGGTCAGGTTAATATAATTAAACAATTTATTCATGATTTCCATTGACTTTAATAAGTTAATTTGTTTTATGAATCTCCAGGAAATAGACAAAATATGTAGTTTAGCTGGATTTATTTGAGCACAGAATACATTTTGGGCAATTTTTCATAGGAAAAATGTTCTACAGAAAATGACAGGCTAAAATAAATTAATCCAAATAAATGGTGAAATAAAAAAATAAAAGACATAATAAAACATCAGCATACATTTCTGTACATAAAACTATGTACTATTTTTAAAAAGCTTTTATTTTGATTGCGTTGGCTTAGAACGGAATATTTTTAAATCGAAAATCAACAGCATTTACATTAAAAGAGCAAATCAACATAGAATAAAAAGTGTTTCTGAATGTTGAATTGAAATTATTTCTGGCAAAATACAGACTTACTTTAAGTTTTCTTAATTCTATTTTGTAGGAATCTTACTCTCCGAATGCTGTTCCATCTTTCACACTGTCTGAATACATTTTATTTTTACATAAGCTTACATCAAATATCTGGCAGGATGATTCCATCGACATGTAGATAAATGCAAGTGGAAACACCTGAAGTGAACAGAGTGAACTCTTAAAATTCTATCAAGTTCAAAATGTACAAGATTAGCTGGTAATTTCTGGAGTCTCTTGATTTAAATTCACTTTTACCGATGGATAGTGTAAATCTGTTAGGTTTAGCCTATATCTACTCTTAAGTACAGCTTCATCAATGTTTATACTTTTGAAGAAGGAATGGATTCCAAAGATTCCATGTTCCTTATTCAAATACAAAATGACTGAGGAAGTGTAGAATGCAATTATCTCTACCAAAATGTTTCTAAACAGATTTAAGTAGGTGGAATGATTATATTTTAAAGTCAAGATTACACTTGAGGGTCTTCTTTCTGGGTCTTATTGATTCGCTGGAGATTTGCAACCGATAAAAATTTCCAAAAAAACAGAGGTTATTTAATTCTTCATAGTGATGCCTGAGTCTAGGTAGCTTCTGATAAACTGAAAGATCTCGCAGAATTTGAAATTACAGTGCTTTTAAAATCACATAAAATTCCATAGTATAGCTGTGCCCAACAAAAGCAAATCAAGAGATCTACATTTTGTAAGGTATGTCCATTTATCCCAAATCAAAAAACACACAAACAAACAAATGAAACCCATGAAAGTCCCAGTGGTTTACTTTTCTATCTCGGTACTTTAAAATGAGAATTGAAACATGTAATTATGGCACCAAGTGTCTGACATCTCCTGAAGTGACAAATGAATTTTATACATAGTGTCACTATTCAATACTGTATTGTATCCTAGTACAGTGAAAACTGAGTTATACTATGCTCAATATTGCATATACTCAGTACCATATAAATTCCCTGCTATAATAAATAATTGCTATCCTTGGGATGAACTTGTACCTGAGCCTCCCAAACCTTAAGACAGAATGAACTTTGTAGTAGACAAAATTCTAATATGACTCCCAAAATTCCTACCCCCTGGTGTGCATGCCCATATAATGGTCTCCTCATGAGTGCAGGTAGACTAATCTGATGAGTCCTTTTAAAAGAGAGTCTACATATTAGAGATACAAGTCTGAGAGATTCAAATCTGCAACAAATACTATCCTTTTGGCCTTGACGGAACAAACTGCCATGTTGCAGACAGGGCCATATGGCAAGGAATGATAAACAATCTCTAAGATTTGAAAATAGACAGCCGGAAAGCCAATGAGGGCTTGGGTCCCACAACCACAAGTAAGATAGGGAACTGGCAGGTCCTGCTCCACAAGGAGGCATAAGACCAGAACCAAGGTCTCTGATAAAACGAGAGGCGGTGGAAAAGCCAGCCCCAGTCATCTAGAACCAAGGTGGCCATGAAAAATGACCTCAGGCTACCCTCACTATTCATTATACCCTGCTTATAATGTATTAGCACACTAAAAGAAACTCCCACCAGTACCATGACAGTTTGCAAATGCCATGGCAACTTCCAGAAGTTACTCTATATGGTTCAAAAAGAGGAGGAACCCTCAGTTCCAGGAACAACCACCTCTTTCCCAGAAATCTTATGAATAATTCTCTCTCTGCTTAACATAAAATTAAATAAAAGGTATAAAATAAGACTCTGGAAACTCACAAGGTGCTACTCTCTGCTGCTCTGAGAGATAGTCACTGCTCTGCCTACGGAGCAAGCCTTCTTTCTGTTTCTTTCTTACTTTAATAAACTTCCTTTTGCTTTACTCTGTCAGCTTCACTTGAATTCTTTCCTGTGTGAAGACAAGAATCCACTTGGCCTTCAGGCTGGACCCCAGTTTTGGAGTCCACTTTCCTATATCCCAAGGACCTGAATTTGACCAACAACTAGTGAGGTTGAAAGAGGACTGAATTTTCAGATGAGATCACAGCCATGGCTATATTGATTTCTTCTTGGTGAAGCCCTGAGCACAGGTTATAGCTCATCCAAGCCTGTACTCCTGAACCACAGAAATGGAGACACAATAAATAGATGCTGTTTTAAGTTGCTCAGGTTATGGTGATTTGTTTGACAGCAACAGAAAACTAATGTAATTTTTATATATTTCAAATGATTTGGAGAAAAAAATTGCATTTGAATACAAGAACAAAATGCTACCAACCATCCTGAAATAATAATAAAGTGGAAATTTATATTGTCTTCTTTTTTTCTTTTTTTTTTAGACTGTCTATCTACATCTATAAATAATGTTGCATCTCTCACCATCTCATTATTCCAGGTTTATGATTACCCATTCTAAAAAGAAACTTAATAATTTTACTTACATTTCTTTTTACATTCTTTTTTCAGTTTAATTATCCATATCAAACCCTGACTCAGCTAAATTAGATGAATAGTTATCCAATTAAAATATCCTCTATAATTTCTAGACAAATTGCCCCACCAAAAATTCCATGGAAATATATTTTGTATTTCTGTTTAATTTGAAATGTTTTCAAATGGCAAGTTAATATAAAAATCCTCTAAAGTTTGTTGTTGTACAATATTAAAATGTGTAATTCAAATGAATAAAAATTAGGTGATAAGTTTCTTTTAGAATAAAAGATTTCAAATGTTATATATCTTAGACTAAGTAAATATGAAAAAGGTTTTTAAAATATACTTAATGAATTGAAATAAGTAATTTTTATTGTGTATATATAAAAATGCAGATATTTTTGCAATTCATGAGAGATTCCTGTTCCATCAAATGAGAAAAGGTACTAGAAAATGCAATACATATGGTAAATATGCTAGACACAAAGAGTCTTAGTGAAACTATGACTATTATGATAGTCATAAAAATAATTGTTAATGATGATTATGGCAACATTTTCTTAAAATTAACTACAGGTTAATAAATCAGAACAGCAGATTTCTAATAAACATCTAAGGAAAAGGATACCTGAAGGAATGTATTAGAATGTATGGTGATTTAAAATTTCCTGTGGTTGCCACAATTATTTTTAGATAAATTTGACTATAGTAGGTTCAACAGAATATTGAAATATACAGGACAATTAAGCCTGTTGAAGCATTAAACAAAATAGTATATTATCTTAATTTATTTTTTGAAATCTAAATTGATTAGCCTATTATTATCACTTTTGTATAAGGCAGTGGGCTAACGAAATTACCAAGAGAAAAGAAAACTTTCACAATCTTTTGAAAGAGGGTGGAGAAAATTAATAAAATTCTCTAGAGCAGCAACTCCTTAGCAATTCTCTATATTTAATATGAGTATGAACCTGCTAGTATTCTTAGTAAAATGAAGACACTAATTCAGTGGGACTGGAATAGGGACCTAGATTCTTCAGTTCTAATAAGCTCCCAGGTGATGTCAATGCGGCTGGTCCATTGGCTTCACTTTGAATAGGGAGAGTCTGATCGTTCCTATGGAATCGTGGTCAGAAATGCTGTGTCTGCACCACCTCATTACTCTGACATCTTTGGGCAACTCTTGTGAACTATGAGTCATTTGTGTAAGAGGTAAAATCTTCGAGTGTATATAAACTCAGAATTCTGTCTCTATTTTTGCTTCCATGGCTTTATATGCATATATGTATATTTTTAAATATTTAACAAATATATATTAAATTATTGACTATATGACAGAATGCTTCAATGAATTTCAAAGTGAGGTTGATTTTGTGATTGAAATTAATGACAGTAGGTCATTTTTATGGGTTGAAATCCCCAAAGAGATACGTCAAAGTCTTAATCTTTAATACCTATGAATGTGACCTTATTTGAAAGTAGGGTCTTTACAGATGGAATAAAGTTAAGATGAAGTCATTAGAGTGCACTCTGATCAAGTATGACTTGTGTCCTTATGAGAAGAGGAGAAGATAGAGACACATGGGAAGAAGACTGCCACATGACAGCAGAGGCAGGGATTGGGGCGACACAACTACAAGCCAAGGAACACCCTAGGCTACCTGAGCTGGAAGAGGCAAGGAAGAATCCCCTCCCTGGAGGCTTTAGAGGAGACAGAACCCTGCCAACACCTTGATTTTGGACATCTAGCCTCCAGAACTGTAAGACAATAAATTTTTCTTGTTTTAAGCCACTCAATTTGTGTAACTTTGTCATGGAAACTATAGGAAACCAATGGAAGTATTAATCATATCTGGGGCGTATTTAAACATTCATTCAAATAATAGTATTGAATAGTGATTAATTATACATTTTGCCAATTTCCTCTATTCTAATATATTTATTCTTTTTATCTGTAGTAAGTAAAAGCTTTATTGAGCTACTGAAGTACACACAAGCAAAGAAATAAGACAATATCCCATAATGGTTATGTATTAAAAAACAAAATGTTTTTTAATAAATTAAGCATTTTCTCTGAAATTTTAAAACTGCCAAGTTAGATAAAGTAAGTCAGAAAGTATAAATACACCTGTTATAATTTACAATCTTGGAGTAGTTAAGCAGTTTATGCAAATAATAAATGGTAGCAATAAACTAACAGAACCTCACTGATGAGGCACTGCTTAAAGTTCCTGTGGGTTTTATGGTGGAAAAGACACTATGATGGTCCAAATAAAAAACTAATCCCTTGGTTATCAATTAATCAGTCAACTAAGCATTCAATCATACATGTTAACTTTGTGCTAGACATTGAGCTATTGATTGCAGAGATAAGAATGAAGAAACAGTCTTTTACCAAGGGTCCTTACAACGCAGCCAAAATAAAAAATATTTAAAAAAATAAGCTTTTCTTATGTTATCTCCTTCATGTCCTTCCAATTTGTATTTCTTTGTAAACACGTGTCCCGGGCCTAGACCATTAACTTTGCAATAAAAATTCCTTCACATATAAGAAAGCCCTCTTTTTAGTAAAAGGTGATTTTAAAAAAGGACTATCTTATTATTTTACCTACCTACATTAAAACATCAGTGCTTTTTCATTGCTCTTTCTTGGACTGCCATTCCAGCCTCATATTGCACATCATTTCCCATCTCTTTCTATCCTACTCACATTGGCCTATATACTGTGCCTCACAGACACGGTGCTTCCTGTAGTTACAGTGTCATTGATACATGATATTCCATCTTCAATAGCAACCCTTCCTATCTCTTTGCCTTGATAGCACCCTTTCAAGCTTTACATCCCAACAATTCATATTTTCTTGAGAAAGACTTCCATGATTTTCCTAAATCAACCAAATACCCCTGGTATACACTGTCATGATCACATATATGTCTCCATCATAACCTGGATGCCACTTTGGATGCTTATATTTATTATCAGATCAAAATATATCTCATTGTGCAGTGATAAAAGTATATTTTCAGACTCCGTTTTTAGACTTACATGAGTGCTTGAAACTTAACAGTCAGTACATGTTTTCTAAGTCAAGGAGTAGGGGCTTGTTGGGAACATTACTGCCTGCTGGACTCCATTCTAGGCTCTAGCAGGAATTGGGCTAATCATTAGATTAGCCAAACTGCATTTCCTTTCTGAGTTCCAATTTCCTCATCTATGAAATGGTTGTAAATACTGCTGTTGCAAATAAATAAGAAACTGATGTAAAGAATGTAGTGCATTAACTAAAACATAGTACCCACTCAAAATTTAGTAATATTATTTATTATTAGTTATTCTTTTTTTATTCTGAAGAATGAACAGTTCCAATATTGAGATAGAGTCACAGGAACTTAATTTTTTTTTAATTAACTACTTATTCAAAAGTGACTTAATTGGGAAAAAAAATTCTGAGAGACTATATTTGCTTATAATAAATTGAACATTAATAACAGAAAAACATATACTTCCCTGAATTAACAGAAATTTAAAAAACTCGTTAGTTTTACTAGGAAAGAACACATCAAATATGAAAGAAATCTTATAAAAAAACAGTGACCAGTTTTGAATTATTAATTTATTGAACACACCTGTTTAATGCCCATTATGAGTTAAGTTTGATATTTAATGGTGAGAATATGATAATAAAACCCTAGGCCTTCAAGAATTTCACATTATTTTCTCAATGAAACTACAAGGTTTTACAATTATCAAAGACAAATAAAAGTTTCTGTAAATTGTTATAATTCTTATTTATGCACAATTTAAATTTATATTTTTAGTTAAAATTTTCTAAATTTTAAAATTTTAAATTGTATTAACTGAAAAAGTTTAAATTTAAAATAAATATTCTATATATTTAAATAATTTTAAATTAATAATTTTAATTAAAATAAATTAAAATTTAAAATAAACATTATAAACAAAATATTTATTTCTATAAATGGGAACTTTATTTATTTTATCTTAGTAAAATTTAATATATCATATTGAAATGTTAGATTTTCACACAATCTGTGAAATTTAACATATGAAGCCACAGTACAACACTTAAGATGAATTTTTAAAGGATTGCTAATATTATGAGAATAAAGCATTATTAATATGCATATTAGAAATGGCATAACAACCTCACCAGTAAGGATGTTCAGATGGCACATAAGCATATGAAAAGATACTCCATATTATATATCACAAGGGAAATGCAAACTAAAATAACAATGAGAAACCACTACATACCTATTAAAATGATCAAAATCCAGAACACTGATACCACCAAATGTTGATAAGCAGCAACATTCTTGTTTATTGCAAAATGGTACGGCCATATTGGAAATTTTTTGGCAGTATCTTGTATAACTAAAGAAAATCTTACCATATGATCCGGTAACCAATCATCTTGTTATTTGCCCAAAGAGTTGAAATCTTATGACCACATGAAAATGTGCACATGGATGTTTATAGCAGCTTTACTCATAATTGCCAAAATTGGAAGCAACCATGATGTCCTTCAGTAGGTGATTCGATAAATAATCTGTGGTACATCCAGCAATGGAATGTTATTCAGCGCTAAAAAGAAATGAATTATTAAGCCATTAAAAGACATGGAGAAATCATAAATTGATATTATTAACTGAAAGAAACCAGTCTTAAAAGTCTACATACTTTATGATTCCAACTATATGACATTCTGGAAAAGAAAAAACTATAAACACTGTAAAAAGATCAGTGGTTGTCAGGACTTAGGGGATACCAAGGGATGACTAGGCAGAGCACAGAGAATTTTCAGAGTAGTGGAATAACTCTAAATGACACTATAATGGTAAATAACTGTTGTTATTCATTTGTCCAAACCCATAGAATGTACAACATCAAGAGTCAATGGATGATAATGACTTATTAATGTATTTTCTTCAATTCTAACAAATGTATCATTCTGGTAAAAAAAAAAATTGGTAATAGGGGAGGCTATCTATGCGTATGTATGGAAGGTATTATACAAGAAATCTCAATTTTGCTTTGAAATTAAAGAGGAAGAATACATGGGTGACTCAAAAAGGTTTGGCTGGAGAGATTCACAATGATGGACAGTAGAGGGAAGGTGGCAGTGTATGGCTTATGGAGAAAGCCTGTCACTTGAGTTTAGATCCAAAGAGTTTGAGATGGCAGCAGAATTTGAATTCAATTTATTTGTACACTTCTATTCATTCATTCAACAAACATTTATCTTGCAATGTTGTGTAAGATGCTGAGGATATGGCCCTGAACAAGACTGGTATAATCTATTTCTTCATGAAGTTTCCATCACCTGGACAGGCAGATATTACATAAATAATTATTCAATTAGTTATTTCATATAATAAACTTGTCTTAGAAAATTCTGTCATCTAGGAAGCCTTTTATGAGAAAAAGATATTTTAGCTGAACCTCCAAATGGCATTAAAGTAAGTAAAGAGGAAATTAAAAAATAAACATAACTATGAAAACAAGGAGGAAAGAGATAATAAATGAGTATTAGAATATAAATGGTCTCTGATTATGCAGATTATTAAACCCTTAGACCATGTTTAGATTTTGGTCATTAGCATAAAAATATTGTGAATCCATTAAAAGTCCTTTAAACAGATGAATGATACAAGAATATTTTGATGACATTGACATCATATTTACTCCAGTAAATATGAAAATGCAGACTGGAGGTGGAAAATGAATGTAGGAATACCATTTAATACTCCATTTTATTGCTCCAGACGAAATATGAAACTGAATCCCTGTCTCACCAAATATAAAAAATTCATATAAGATGTATTAAAGAGTTAAATGTATGACCTGAAATCATAAAAATTCTAGAAGAAAGTGTAGGAAAATCTCTTCTAGATATTGGCCTTGTCAGGGAGTTTATGAGTAAGACTGCAAAAGCAAATACAGCAACAACAAAAATAAATAACACTTACTGAAACTAAAAAAGTTTCTGCACATCAAAGGAAATAATTAACAGAATAAATATACAACCTACAGAATGGGAGAAAATATTTGCAAACTACACCTCTGACAAGGGGCTAATATTGAGAAGCTACAAAGAACTCAAACAAATCAGCAGGTAAAACAAAACAAAACAAAACAGAACAAAACAACCCCATCAAAAAATGGGCAAAAGTCATGAAGAGACCATTCTCAAAAGAAGATAGACAAAAGGTCAAAAATCATATAAAAATGCCCAACATCACTAATTATCAGAGAAAGAAATTAAAAACACAATGAGATGTCATCTTACCCCTGTCAGAACCCCATTATTATAGAGTCAAAAAACAGTAGATGTTGGTGTTGATGCGGTGAAAAGGAACACTTATATACCATTGGTGAGAATGTAAATTTTTTTAACTACTATAGAAAGCAGTATGGACATTCCTCAAAGATCTAAAGGGAGACCTATCATTTGATCCAGCTATCCGACTACTGGATATCTACTCAAAGAAAAGAAGTCATTTAATCAAAAAGATACTTGTATATAAATGTTTATTGCAGCACAATTCATTATTTGATTCCAAAGATACGGAATTAACCTAAGTGTCCATCAAATGATGAATGGATAAAGAAAATGTGGTGGTGTGGTATATATTATATATATACACACACACAACATGGAGGACTACTTAGCCATAAAAAGGAATGAAATGATGCCTTTTGCAACAACTTGGATGGAATTGGAGACCATTACTCTAAGTGAAGTATCTCAAGAATGGAAAAACAGATATCTCATGTTCTCACTTTGAAGTGGAAGCTAAACAAAAGATAAACATGTTCATCAAGAGTGGTAATAGACACTGGAAACTTAGAAGGTGGGAGGGTGGAAGGGGAGTGAGGGATAAGAATCTACCTATCAGGTACAATGTACACTATCCTGGTGATGGTACACTGAAAGCCCTGACTTCAGTGTGGTACAATTTATCCACATAACAAAAAGCACTTGTACCCCCTAAATTTTTTGAAATAATAAAATAAATGTTGACATAAGTATTTCCAAGGCCATGGGCTTTCTAAAATAGTTGTGGAAAATTCTATTAATAATATTTGGCTTTCATTCAAAAGTTCTTTTAAATTCTATACTTTATTCCAAAGAGATGTTAGACACACAGTGTAATATAATAAAAATTAATAATTAGAATACAGAAAGAAAGTAGAGTGGGAAATCAACTTGTATTGTGCAATCTGAGAAAAAGCTAGGAAGAGAAAAAAAAGCATGTCAAATTATCCTTCATAAGGATAACTGAATCCTGCTAGATCATATGCTAGGTCCACATAACCAAAGCAAAGCAAAGGAAAAATAAAACAAAACAAAAATATGACTTATATTTCAATAGATAAAAGCTGACAATATATAAAGTGCCTATATAAATTTAATATATTATTATGTTAGAAACCTTAGTGTAGGTACATGACAGAGAGAAAATAGGAGAAAGCGATTATTTAAGAAATTGGGGTAAAGTGAGAAGAAAGTAGTCAAAACAATCTGCCAAAGTATATACACACCTAAAGGTCTGGCTTAATTCAGAAATAAAATCAATGATCAAGAACTACGGCCTATAATGGTCTGGAACGTGCTCAATATTTTCAGGATCCATCAAGTAGTAAATGTGTAAAATTTCTTGCCACAAAACAGTGTTGAAAGATGAAGACAGTAATCAATAGTAGAGTACATATTTTTACATTTAAAAAATAATAAACACTGAGTGACTAAAACCAAAACTCAATCCTAAATACCAAAACAAATCCCAAAAGAACAAACAGATCCAGAAGCCAAATGAGGCTGTCGGACTATAGCATCTCCTGCTTTAGAAATGAGGCATAGCTCAAAAAAGAATTCAAGGTTATATTAGCTAATAAAATTCCTCTGTCTATATATGTTCTGCTTTTCAATTAGGGAAGAAGCTACCATTTAGTAATGTGAATGTGATTTATGTAGTTGTCCCATGAAATTAATTATACCAATTGAGAACTCTTTATACAAATATTTGTTTTACAAAACCATCATCAAAATAATTATGGTAAAGTATATATTAACTATTCTTTTTCCCTACATAACTTTTCAGATTTTCCCATATTCGATTTGATAAGGACTTGGCAGATATCTACATTTAATTTTAAGCTTGCAGAAAATTAGGTTCTAAGTATGTAAGCCGTCAGAGAGCAACAAAGCATTATTTATGATTCTTGAGAAACAGCTGTGCCTTTGAGTCACAAATCATAGAACTATTGAAACTCCCTGCTGGAACAAACCTTGGAGATAATCTAATCATTTTATAGATGAAGAAATAGCTACCTAGAAAGATCAAGAAATTGACAAATGGCTGTGCAGTTTAGTAGTGAAGGCAGAATTAGAATTTAAGCCTACCAACTCCGGAATGAAAACTTTACCACTGTCTTCCCATATGAATTATTGCTTCTCATAATATATATATAGCAGGTTAATGCCAAGACAATTTTTTGTATTATGTTTTGCTAGATATGTATTCAAAGGTTCTACTGAACTGAATATCTTGACTCTAGGAAATGTAGTTGATTTTCTCTTATAGTAAATCATAGCAATGCTATTTGTGTTTACAGCTTGTGTTTATTTGACTACAGTATGTTTATTAAAAATTTGGAGGTGCAAAAAGCCAAATATTTTCTTCATATGATAGAATAACATATCAATTTAGGACAGCATTCTTAAAACCAAAACTAAATTATTGGTACTTTTTTCCCCAAATTCAGCTTCTTTGAGTCACAATGTTTATGTGTTTATACTTCAGGTAAATTTATAAAGGCCTTGTAAAAGAATGGAATGTAAGAGTATGAAATTTATAGAGAAAAATGTCAGAAAATTTAAAATCACTAGTTAAATGACTCCCATTATTCTTTAAAAAAATTTCTAAGCTATAAACATTTTGTTCCTAATCTTAAAAGTTTAACTTCTTACTGAAAGATTTGATCAGCTAATTTCTAATAAATTTAGATTTTGGGGGTTTGCTCTGGTTATTTACCTTTTAAAATTTATTTATTCTTATAAGAAAATTGTTCAAAATTCAAAAGCATAAACAACGTAGAACAGGAGAAAATAAATCTTCCTTCCATTTGTACCTCAAACTATTTAATTCTCCTCCCTAAGTCAAACGCTAATTTAGTTTCTTGATTATTTTTAGAGATTTTTAATGCATTTATAAGCATATATATTCATTTGTTTTGTATGTTAATAGCAGCATACATTGATATTTTTCTTCTTAATATTTATTGTCTCAAAAACTGTTTTGGAGAGAAAAATATCTGATACACCCTTTTCTATCTTAGACATTAACTAAGTCAATATATGCTCCTGAATGTCTCCTATGTGCAAGGTAATGTAGGATATATACACATAAATTAGACACAATGTTCACATCAATTCTTTCTTTTTCTTTATTTCAAAAGAGTATTATCAAAACACTACTTTGATACTAAGAGACCATCTGTCCTTATACATTTTCATCTGATATTAAAATAAAAATGTCATTTGAACAAAATTAATTAATTTTTTAGGGGTTTATCTACAGGTTTTGAAAATTGTTCTTACACTCAGCAAAAATTTAGTGGAACCTTAAAAACTAATTTTGATCTTTTTATGGCAAATAAGCAGATTTGTTATATTTCTCTCTTCCTTAGTGCAAAGTTCTCATAAAGCCACCTCTTTTATTAGGTTCAGATGCAAAACTTTACTTGATTTAGTTATGTACTTGCTATTTGCACGTTCATTAGAATTGAGTAGAACCTTAGAAATTATATTAGAACCTAGAGGAGACTGACTATAAAATATTAATTCATTTACTCAAGGAAAGAATATAGAACAAATAAATGCCACCCACACAGTTGTATTGGTGATTGAAAAATCCCTGAAACAGTGGCCATTTTTAAGGAGATTTGGAGATAGGGCTTACAACACTAATCCCACGGTTAGTGTGCTTATAAATGCCAAATATCAGAACGAACTCTGATGGGGAAAACATTTTGATAAGGGTTGAAAAATGTTTTCATCGAAGTACTAGAGAAACTTTCAGAAGAGTCAATAAAACGGGGTGCTGGAAATGAGAGGAAATAATTTCACATAAGACTAGTGCATTGTCTTAAAGCAAAATGGTGTTTATGAGTACACTAGTAGAAATTTAAATGATATTTTCTTATAAAAGTCTTGGGAATTACTAGTTAGACACTGTTAACCTGGCTACTTTATTTTAATATTTCTAATTTAACTTAATAAGGTATTTGGCATTGTATTCTCCATAATCGGGACTTAGTATTATCCACACTCATTTGTCCTACAAATTCTTTTGTCATTACAGGCTGTCCTTGTGGGAATAATGCTTTTAGAATGGACTTCATGAAATGTGGCTCAAGACAGTGTTTGAAACCTGGATTATAGCTATAGAATCATCCTACAGGCAACTAACACATAGTACTCTAAGGGTTCCCACTTCGATTTTTGCAGACCATCTTTCTTCCCCTAGGTCAATGACTAACAGGCATTTGTGAATCCTTCCAATGAACATAGGGGAGAAAACTGCTGGTTTATCCTTGCTCAGAAACCACAGAGAGCCTTTTATTTTAAGAACCTCGACACCTTTTGTAAATACAATTGACAGTTGGAAGAATGAAGTGTATTAAATTTAAAGATTGTTTTCTAACCACAGGGGTCCAGGCCAAGCCACTGGAAGAATTAGTATATCCCAGTTCTTCAGACTTTTGCTTCAGTGTTTTATCATCCTCAGTCACTTGCCTTCCCAAAGCAGAAAGCACAGAGGGAGAAGTAATTAAATACAATTTTTTTCCTCCTCTACAGGAAACCAATATGACAATGGTAATTTGTTAACTTCTGGAAATAAGGGAGCAATTAAGGGAGAAATAAATCTTTGAGGATTTCCCTAAATCTTTAATTCTTTTTACAGCAGCCTATTACCAAGTGCCAGTGTGTATACTGGCTTCATTTGGAATGTTGTGTTACCCATATTTGACGCATAATAACTTTGGTGATTGATTGACTGAACAACCATTGTGGAAAAGAGTAATAAGGAATAAAAATTAATAGTTGAGCAGATTCCAAGACAGTGTGATTGATATTCTTTGCAGAAACTTAGAGAAGTCCATAGTCCACGTTCATAGAAATGTAAGAAACAAATGAAATAAATAAAAATATAAGCAAAGGCTTATGTTTGCTATAGTCAGGCTTTGACTCAGTTACCTAGGTGTGTATGTCGTGCATCTGCCTTATTGATGACTTCACATACCTTGTACAAATTCTTGTAGTCAGTTCTGGTAATAAAACCTAAACTTGTTTTTCTCTGCTTGAAAACTGATCCTCTATCTGTCTAGTATTCTCTAGTATTATGATTTGTTTTTGCTTTACACCTTTGCTCTCAATTCATGATTAGAATGTTATATCATATGGAAGATACTTTAAAAAATTAAAATAAACAAATATCAGGAATGTTTGGAAATAAGCAAGCATAATTACATCCCAGTCTATAAAACAGATAATGCTTGAGAAAAATAAGTAAGTTGTGTAATATTTGGATCTTTATATGTGGTGAATTTAATGGTGATTAAGCATTCTATTATAACTGCATAATTTGTATTAAAATAATATTTTACATTAATACATAGATATGGAAAGAATAGTAGCTATAAATCTTGCTATTTCTTGGCATTTTCTCTATTTATGAGTATGCTTTATATATTTGTGTAAACAGAAGACATTTAGACTCTTTTATTATTAACTCTATATTAGCACAAAACAATATTTTGGGGGACTATTTTATGTATAGAGAATTGTACTGAAATTTCAGCCAATTTCCTCATCTCCCTCAATTGCACTTAAATAAAAAAATGTATTAAAACATTGAAATATTTACAATTCACATCTCAAATGCAAAATTTATCTTATTTCCTTTAAACCAAGTGTACTCAAGGGTAGATTGGAGACTCCAGGGGTTTCTTGATATTGTTTTAAGGGGTATTCAAAGGCAAAATAATTCCAAAACATTAATAAGATGATACTTTCTTTTCTCACTGCCATTCTTTCAAGAGTGTATAGTGACAATTTCCTAAGGATTCATAGTGTGTAAGGATTTGGTATAATAAAATATTTCAACATATGAAATATCTGTGATTAATATTTTCCAAATGACTTATGTGTGATGTCACAAAAATCATTCAAGGCAAGAGATCCAGTCAAATTACAAGATTGATGGGTACATTTTAAGAAAACAATACAAAAAGTTTTCATATGTGGTTTCATACATACTCATTGCAACTATCTTTAAGAAAACACCATTTGATGACTTTTGGTATAGTATCTAAGAATAATATTCTCTATTTTCCAAAAGGCTACTAAATACTCCTTTCTTTTTCAACTGTAAATCTATGGAAGGCTAAATTTACTTTATATACCTCAAAAAAATCAATAAAATAAAAGATTGAATGCAGAAGCAGATTTGAGAATCTAGCTGTCTTCCCTTAAGTTAGATTTTCCCCACTATTGTTTTGAAAATATCATTTTTCATTAAAGTATGTCATTTATGTTAATAAATAACAGGTTTAGTATTATCATTAAATTAATAGTTATAAAAGTTTGTGATTTAAATTTTTCATCTAGTTAATATTGATCTGTATAGCCCTCATAAACAAAAGTTCTTTGGGTTCCTCAATAACTTTTAAGAATGTAAATGTCCTGAGACTAATAAGGTTGAGAACTGTCACCTTAAAAAGAAAGTGGTCATGCAAATTGAGGGATTTCACGTGTGTATATCAGTATTCTAATGTGGCTATTTCTCTTGTGTTTAAAAAACACAATTGTTTACATCCAAAAATTTGTGAATTGGTACTTTCTATTAGGCATTTGTGCAGCTTTCTTTCAAAAAGAATCTTCAAAAATATACCTATATCTTGTATTTGCTTGCATTGTCAGAATTCAGATTTGTAAACTACTGAGCAACCTTCAAATTTTAAGCTACCTAAAAAGTACACTTTTTCATCTCATCCATGTAGATAATTATCTCTACTCTCTATACTACTTGGCTTCTGTAAGCCTTGCTTTATGCATGCTTCTTTAACCACTCAACAATCAAAAATTAAAGGAAACAATTTCAAGTGGTCAGACTATTGCCTTTTGCATAGCAACATCTGCCTAATTTTCCCTTGGATACTGCACAGGACTATTAAAAGCATTTTTTTCTAGTAGCTTTACAGCAGCTGCAAATCATACAGTTGTTAACTTTTTACCACTCAACTCTTCTCTATAAATTTTAGGATCTATTGGCAAGAAGAAGAATCAGAGGTAATAAGTTCTTTATAGGAACATTTGACCAGATGCCTTGGGATTCATAATATTTGATATTTAGTGCTTTGTGACTGCAAGTTAAGCTAAAATTTAAAATAATCAGATAGATCATCCATTCTAGAGAATAATGACTTTAGAATTTTTTGTGAATTTGATCACATGGGCTATGTATTTCAATAACCGCTCCTGTGTAATTTCATATCAGCTAAGGGAGACTATATAAATTGCTACCAACTACAATTACTCAAATTTAAAATGACACTAAAAAGTTGATGATAGTCTCCACAATGAGTACAGCATAGAAGAACAAATCCTGCAAAGACAAATGAAACTTAGAAAGAAATATTATAGAAATAAAGCTAAATTAACTTGCTAAAAAACTACTAAGGGTATATGAAAGAGACAAAGGATATAAATAAAGAGGTTGAAGAAAACTAGTTTAACATGATTTTAGAGGTAAGAAAGAGGTGAAAGTGAAAAATTCATAAAAACTAGCAAGTCAAATTTAATAGTCAAATGCCAGCAAACTCCTTCAGGTAACGTTTTACTTGTGAATTGGTCAACATCAATCTCTGTTATTGTTTGCTTGTTTTACCTACAGAAGAAAGCAGAATATAAATTGACAAAATATCAAATATTTTTAGCATCTGGGTCCTAGTAACTCTTAGTACCTTAGGATCCATTTTTCTGGCCCAACATTTTTGAGTTGAGAAGGGAATTTGGTACATTTCTGTGCATGTATTTAACTAAGTTCAATATAAATATTACTCTTTCCATATGTGTTATGCCACATTCTGATTTATTTTGAACACTTGCTTAAATTAGCTCTATTTTTTAAAAAGTCAAACAACAAAGTTTAGTAATGTGAAAGAAAAGTAAAGGAGAGGCAAGGGATGGTTATATTTAGGTAAATTGTCCTTCCTCTATAATTTCATAGTGCTGCACTCTCCAACAAAGTGGCTTCCAGTCACATGTGGCTACTGAGCTCTTGAAATGTGGTTGTAAGAATTTGAAAGTCACAGCATATAAAAATAATGTTAAATATCTCATTAATAAAGTTTATAATAATTACATGTTGAAATGATAATATTTTGGATATTCGAGTTATATACATCTGTTCTTAAAATGTATTTCATCTATTTATTTTACCTTTTTTTAAAAAAGAAGCCACTAGAAAATTTAAAATTACATACATATCTCATAATAGATTTCTATTGGGCAGTGTTTTCATAGTGCTTTATCCATATTCTTTGTAAATATTCATTTTGATGAAAAATTGTATGTGTTTCTTCTAATGCCTCAGAAAGCAATGAGTTTTTTGGAGTCATTGACTGTAGCTTATTTATTATTCCCAAAGCACAGCCATATGCCTGGAGCAGAAAGGACACTCAATAAATGCTCTTGAAGTGGTTTTTGATTAGCTTCTCTTTTAAGATATCAAAATAAATATAAATACCCATCAGAGCAATTAGTTAATTTCCAACAAAACAATTTCTAAAACACCTTTAAATTGATATTTTTAACCAAATAAAACTCAGAATTTTAAATTTAATTGCAGACTTCTATTAAGTAGTTATTTTATACTAAATGTCTCTATTTTCGCTAGATTGTATATATTAACTCCCATTGCCACTCTAATGTATTCCATTGCTTTGAAATTATAAAAACAATTTGGCCTAGATTTGGAGCCATCATTCACCCAGAGAAGAAGAATGCATTGCAGGACTTTGAAATGTAGAGTAGATTGATTTTAGAGCACAGTTTACTATAAAATAGAAAGGTAAAGGAAACAGTAAACATATTTGGATTTTGGTATTGTGAGATTATGCAAGGAAAATAAAATTAAGATTCATATAGAATATTGTAAATATCTCAGAATTCTGACAGATAAATGGATTTTACAAAAAGATTTTTATTATAAACCTTGAAGCCAACTATCTCATCTATGAACAATAAGTGAAGATATGTTTCACTTCCTAGGTAAATAATTCCCATCATAATTTTCGTATTAGAAAAAGTCACTAGATAGATAAATAATCTGAGAACAAACATTTATTCAAGGTTCAGGCTTATATATTAATATATTAAAGACTTTAAATTGTTCATCAATCATATTAAATCATATATTATCAAAATTTGCATTGTAATATCCTTCGATTTAAAACAAAATGGCCCATAAGGAAGTCTACTTTTAGCTTCCATGTATTTCTTATTGTAAATTAAATGACTTTTTATTTATGGCATATTAAAAAATATCAAACCTGTCTAAATTTCCAAAACCCAAAGAAATACATCCTTTACAATTTGGCAGACAATATAATTTTTCCTGAATTAAAATACATTCAGGAATATAGCTTGCTCTTTTAAAATAGTTTTGTATTGTGGAATCAAAGTAACTACTAAATTTGTCTTCATAATTTCACTATTCATCACTGCAGAATTAAGGTGAAATCAATAATGTGGTGACAGCAAGCGGCACAGGAAATCAGAGAGAAAAGCAAACTAGAGGTGAGACCTTCAGCATTTGTGTGATTGACAGCATTTTGCAAAATAGCTAATCATCCTGAGAAGACTCTATTTCATGAAAATGAGTCTTTAGATTGAGAGCTGTCAGGATCAATGAATGTGATTTTTATATTTATAGTCAACTTAATTCCATGTGTAATTTATTTAGAATTATTTCCTTCTCAGATATTCAGTGTCCCTCACTTAACGGCACTACTAAGTTATAATGAATGGCTCTGGATTGGTATATGTTTTTGCTACTAATTGACAAGACAGTGATTGTATTCAACTAATAAATTAGCTATTAAACTTTCTAAGCATTGACTTATTAGAGATAATTAATATGGCTCTAATTTATTCATCTATTTTTATAAAAATTAGCATTATTATGAAATTTAAGACACATTCATCTGTGTATGTCCAATGCTTAGAAAACAGGATATACTTAATAAATCTTTGTGGATTTAATGGATGACAAATCTCAAAATATTATTAGCATCTTTAATCAAATAGTTACACAGTAATTTATTTTTCACTTGTCATTTAATTTGCAACTGGCCCTGGAATATGATAATTAATATTTACCTCTGCTTCCTCAATATTTGGCAAGGTCCTTTTTAAATATTTATTTTTAGCACATCTTACTGTGGGACTCTCCCTAAAATACAAAATCATTTTATACATGAGTGCTTTCCATCTAGAAGTGTTTTCTCATCTTCTACTCAAATACATCTTCCTACAACTCTGTTATTATTGAATCAGGCTCTTTGACAAACTACCATACTCAACACAATCAGGTTTATAATCTATAGTTGTGACTATGTCATTAAAACCTGTCACTAAATTTTTTCTAACTTGTCATTTTCTAAGTAAAATTTCATAAGGGAATACTTGTAGAGTTCAAAGTAAAGGACTTACAACTTCTCAAATTAGGTATTAAGCTACAAAAGCCATAAATGAATTAGATATTGCTAACAATCTTCTATTACTACTGCTAGGTTATATTTCTAGGCACATGAAGTGGCAGGACAAATTTGTAACACTTGCCTATACATTATCTACCTGGTTTTATGGTGTATGTAGAATAAATGCTGTCAGTGGCAAGCATTGCTTGAATTAGCATAAATAGTTTAATTAATATAGGTTTTGATTCTGTTTTGATCTGTTTGCATTTCAATTGAGCCAAAGGAGCTAGATAGGAATTTTTCCACAAGTTAAAATTTGAAGCAGAAAGCAATTAAAGATAGAATAGATTCATTTTAAAATGACATTGTGCATGTGCGTATTAGTTTCCTAGGACTGCCATAACAAAATACAGCAAATTGGGTGGCTTAGAACCAGAGAAATGTATTGTCTCACAGTTCTGGAGGCTAGAAATCCAGGATCGAGGTGCCAGCAGGGCTGGTTCCTTCTGAAGGCTGTAACAAAGAATCAGCTTCATGCCTCTTTCCTAGATTTTGGTGGTTTGCTGGTGGTCTTTGATATTCCTTGGCTTGTAGATGATGCATCATCCTGACTTCAGCCTTCATTTTCACAGAGCATTGTTCCTATGAGGTGTCTAGGTCTAAATTACCCTTTTTTATAAAGACTCCAGTTATATGGTTTAGGGACCCACCCTGCTCCAGTATGACTTAATCTTAATAACCAATTACATCTTCAGTAACTTTCTGAGGTACTGGTGGTAAGAACCTCAACATATGAGTCTGACAGGGACACTATTCAACCCATAACAATATGAAAATAAGAACATATCTGAATTTTCTTTTTTATTAAATCAAATTTATAAAGAGAAAGAGAAGAAAAGCAAAATAAAACAAAAATTTTGCTTTTATGTATGACTTGAATTCAATGTTTTGGCACGCTAACAATCTTTCAACTGCTGTGAATGTATTTTTTAAAGTGCATCCTTCATTGAAGAAAATCAAAATAAAATATTTGATATTTGGATAATAGATTTTTTCTTCTGACAATGAGATAGCCAATTTGCTTCTTTATATAAGCAAGATACACTTCTTAGAGCTTAACAAGTGCCAAAAGGAGTTAATAGCATTTTTGAAGGGCTCAAGAGAGAGCAAACTATGCTAATATTGGTCTCAACTAGCTGCTAACTGGAGTGCTTGAGCTATTTTAAAATCTATTAAATTACAGTTTATTCACAAATCCATATAAAAGACACAATGATAAATTTCCTTCCAATGGATGCATTTTTAAAATCATTTTACTTATAGGGTTACAGATCACAGATACTAAGGTTAATCTTATAACTTCTCCTGCTGTTTTTTTGTAACATTTATTCCTGGTCTCCCTTTGTGATTACTGCCTCCTAAGCATCAAGGTATATATTATCTATGTGAAAAGCCTATACATATTTTTGACAACCCCAGCCCCTAAAACTTTGCTGGAGATACAGTATTCATGAGTAAAGATAAGGAGATTTGAGTTTTCAATCATAGATTTTCTACATTAATGATGCTTCTCAGGGAATTATTTACATGATTGAAATGAATAAATCAATTGACTTTAAAACTGACAAAAAATATTGTTCAGAAAATCCCCAAACATAAACTGGCCACTCCTTTGTGACTTCAATAAGAGTACAAGAGGTGAAGTCATCTTTATTAAAATAAGCATGTCTCATGACTTTTTATCTTTCAATCTAATTCATCTTATTCCATCATTTGCATATAATAATGACAAATTTCTAAATTTGTTCTTTTTTATAATAGTCTGATTCCATTTTTTTATGTTTCACTGTCATCAGTTTAGAAGTCTAATCCCTATCTTTGGTATGGGCTAGAAGTTCAAATCATGTGCATCCCTCATCCCTATACTATCCCTTAACTACCATAAAAAAAAAAAATCATTCTTCTTTCCTACTCCTCTCAAGCTAATTTTGAACTCAGTTGAAAGTCCTGCAACTCTTGCCTGAAAAAGCTTCATATATAAGCAGTAAATATTTCCTCCTGTATATGTGTATGTGTCATCATTACCATGATATCTGAACCAAATTTTACCCTCGTGTGTGTATGTGGCATCATTAGTATGAGGTATGAGCCAAATCATAAGTGAGGATTCATCCTGATTCCACAATTTATCCTGATTCTTTAAATTATTAGACATTTATGGGTGAATACACCTTTTTATATTGAACTAAATTATGATGCTCTAAAGAATAATAATTATCAGCATAGGGCCCTGAATTAATAGAATAAAGTATAAGGAAGTGGGAAACTGTTCCCAATGATTAGCTTTTTGGGGACCTCAACATCATCCAAATTTTCTTTGTAGACTATCTCTGGAAATTAATTATTTTAAGCTGGCCAAAAATGTTTAATTCAATTCTATGCATGGAAGAAGTACACATGTTTCTTTTAGAATATAATTCTATATAAATGAGTTGTAGGCCTGGTGGTGGAGCTGCTTGCTCTTACAGTTTCCAATAGTTTGTGCAGTTATTTTCACCTACTCATTCAGTGATGCCGTGCTGGTAGCTTGTTATCAGCTGCAGTGGGAGAATTTGCACTATCAAAATTGGAACTTCTACAAAGTAGAGGCTTTTTTTTTTTTAAAGCACAGTTGAATTTTAAAAATGGAAATACAGGTGAATGATTTGATATTGGTCTCAACAATGTGTGTCTATTAGTTGCTAAATGGAGGGCTTTTAGCTACTTTTAAATCTATTAAATTACAATTTGCTCACAAATCCAAGAAAGAGAGATAGTGACAAATTTTCTTTCAATGGATGCATTTGTTAATGCTAATATTAAGGTCCATTGGTGTGCAAGCAGAAAACAAAAGTAGACTGAGGACACATTAGAACCAAATGTTATCTTCCTAACATCAAATCAGCTTGAATTTATTAGCTGGAAATCAGTTTCCTTCAGATGTGTTTTTCACAATAAAAACAATGTGTAATGTTTTAAATAAGTGACTCTTACTTATGGCCATATAATAAAATACCCTAAAGAGATATTTAACAATATGTGAGTACCATGTTAGAAAAAAACAAAGGAAAGAAAAAAAAATCTCTAGAAGCAGAATCCCAAGAGATCCTAATTAGAGACAAATTTCAAAAACTACATTTTTTTCCTTACAGGCAACATTACTGCCTTTCATTTCTCACAACTCAAACATGACCTTCTGAATATCCTTCATTAAGAAAATCTTACCCTGATAAGAAAAGACAGCAACACCTGTGGCAGTGACTAAAGATATCGAAATCTGCAGGAATCATTTCTGGCTAGTAAGTGAGTAACAGATGTTGTAGCCAGATTGCCAGATCATTCTCACATTCATGTAAATGAGAAACTACTAAACACAAGGCATTATTTTGCAAAATATGACATCACCTGATTAATCTTATGTATGTTAATTATTAGAGCAAGTAATAGCACTTCATAAAGTGTTTATATAGAGAGCTGTAGAAGGGATTCCTTAAAATGATTAGCATCTTGAGAGAAAAATGTTTGTATCTAGGAAGAAAAAGTAACAGAAAAATTCTTGGAGGCTTTCAGTGAACATGAAAAAGTGAATAAAAAGGTACTTTTTGGGTAAAATTAAAGGTCTGTGTTCTTACAATTCTGTTTTGGAACTTTATCAAATAACAATTACACTAAAATTTAATGAAGAATCAAATATCATGAATAATAGCTGCATATGGCTATTTATAATTTGCAAATTTATTATATATATTAAAGTGGTAAAAGGAGAATCTATAGAGCACCTACTACATGACTCAAGGACTATGACTACCCAAGACACATGACATATATTAATGGTACAAAGTAATTTCTTAAACATATTGTTTTTGGAAACAGTCTCAGAACAAAAACAGTTTTTGGAAAGTAGCTGCTCATGTTGACTCACCTAGTAAGTGGCATAGACATATTTAAATTTAAAGCTATCTGATTGCAAAGTATATGTCTTCTCTCGAAACTTTAGTACCTAGTGAAACTTGCATCACAATCCTTTCTGCTATTTTTTTTTTCACAATTAGGGGTAGCTACTACACTCAATATCCTCATTAGTTCCAACATGATGCAGAACTTTTATTCATTTATTTATTCAACAAATATTTTCTGAATGACTTCTATATACTGTGATAGATGCTATGGATTCAAAGGTGAATAAAAAAAATAGTTGTTCTTATTGAAGTGGGAGACTGGTCATTTATTGAAGCTATTCTTTTAGTATTTTTAAACTTCCTAATGTCAAATGTAATTAAGGAAGAACATAAACCTAAATAGATTTGGTAAAGTACTTTTATCTTCTGGCTGCCCCCGAAGCTAGTGGGTAGTTCCGGTAGGATAGGAGGTCATGGCTAGACTCTTGTACTCTTTGACAGATTGGTGTCAGGGTGGGAACAGGTATTTGGCTGAACAATTGCTGCATATCGGGCTCTCTACAGCTCTTCCAACAGGGTGAAACATCCTTCAGCCATTCTCCACAACACCCATGACAGTAAGAACATAATCTGGACATTGTCCCCTTCAGTAGAATTCCAGTTTATATTCTTCCTGTCATTACTAGACTCATGATTGATCATGAGACTTCAGCAAAACAGAATAAACCACCAATTTGCAAACCTCGATATTTTTTTTATAGTCTCAGGACATTAAGTTTACCAATTCCTACACATCTTCTTTGTCAGTCATGGACTAAACAAACTCCTGTCAAAGTAGATTTTCAAAAAGTGAAAACATGATTTTGATATACATGTAGAATATACACAAGTGAAATATTAATAAAAGATCAATAGTGACAGAAATAGTAAGATTGTAAAGATGTTTTCTTTATCTCTAAGGAACAGGATATTTGTAGGAATTTTAAAATTTATGTGAGAATAAGATTACTAGATTAGGTGCAGAACTTGATGATACTGTGCAAGGCAACAAAACCGTAACCTGTGGGATCAACTTTTCTACTAGGCAGAGATCTACAACTTAACATTTAACTTCACAGGGTCTGGGAAATAATCCGTTAGAAGAAAGCAAAGTGAAAGTAAATATATTGTCTAAGAGAATTAAATAATCCCAGAGAACAACTATTGAAATATGTTCCAGGGTAACAATGAAAGAATATTAAATTCGTTTTTGCTGTATTTCCAAATTTGGATAATTTTTCTTAATTCTTCACAATAAATTAATATCTATTTATACTGTATTCAGAAATACACCTAAATATAAACTGTCATCTTTAAAAAGTGTTGATGCTAAAATTTATTAGACCATACATTACATATCATTTACAGTATGCACAAGAGACTAAAATGTAATGCAGCCAAATATTTGGAATCTCAGCATTGTTTTTTGATATTGTTTGCATTATTTTTGTCTTCCTACACAGATAAACTGAAAACAACTGAGTTCGTGTGCATGTTATAGAGATACGGGATCTACACTAAAAATATCTGTATCACACTTCAATTGATTCTGTTTCACCAATCTTTCCTGAGGTTTCTAAGATGCCTAATGGATGTATTTATTTCATATTCAAGTATATGTCAAGAAATAAATTAAGAACTTTAAAACACCAAAATATGAAGCTAATGTGTGCCACTAATCTTCTAATACTGTTTTATTTCTATATCATATAAATGATATTTTGCATAGTTTCCTTTTAAATGCTTACTACTAAATTTGCTGAAAAGCACACATTATGCCTCAGAATTTGTCAGCAACAGGATCCTACTCAATAGTTTTAACCTACTTAACTTGCCCTGCTCTAGCTCAAAGGATTCTTTCAATACATATTTGAAAGTGTTTCTATCTTTAAATATGGAGGACCTTGAATTTCTTTGCTGAATAATTATATATTAAAATATGCAAATATCAGCAGCATTTGTATATCTATTTTTCTAGGCATTTTTCTTAACCAGTGAGAATCTTCTTGAGCTCACAAATGATAGAAACACACAAGCATTTGGAAAAATCACTTCTCATTCACTTCCTTCCTCTTTTGCCTGGAGAGAAAATACAGTGAAGAAATCTGAAATTGGCAACACCAGATATTTATATTTTCACTGCTTTCTATTTTTTAATATCCAGGCTTAAATCTCTAACTTTGAGGCCGAATTCAACTTATCTGCCACAAAATATGTCAGCTTCTCTCCATTTTAAAAAATTTACTGAAATTGTAGTTTCTTTCAACACAATTTCAACTTCTACTTCCATGTATCCATAACCTTTCAGTAGAAATTAAGTCTTTCTTTACAGCCATGAGCCTTTGTTTACATTATCCTTCCTCATTGAGCTAAGGATCACTCTAAAGGTACAGCTATTTTATTTTTTATAAAAATATTTTTTTTTCCTGTCCTATCCTTTCCTAGGAGCTGCTGACTATCATTATCATCTAAATCCGAACTCTGAGATGTTTTTCTTTCAATGGTACAGAATTTGCACCGTTTTTTAGGTTAGGTTTAAGATCATTTCTGGGGGGGGGGAAATGGTATTATTAACAGAGAGTAGAAATTGTTATTAAAGCAAATAATTTTATTGGTCCCAATGCAGCAAGACTGCAAGATAAAACTAGGAAGGAGAAGGAAAGTAAAATATCTGAAGGAGTCTTAGATAGTAATAGATATCCCTAATATGCTTCCGCATATAAGAGGAATATAAGTTTTCTGAATAATTTTATGGTTAACCAAATTGTGTGCCATTATTTTTGCTCTTGTTTAAATTATTTGCTACATGGCCCATACCAATACTTAACACCTACCATTAATAATCACTATGTGTTTTTATTATTCTTGGCATCTCTCCTTATCCTGTAATAAAATGATATTTATTAAAATACACTTTCAGAGATTCTACACCTGTGACTTCATTGACCTTCAGCACATGTGAAGATACCACACATTTGTGTTTTAATTTCCTGTTTGTTCTATCTTTAAGAGAGACGGTTCCCACTTTAAATACAAGTTAAAGCTACGTGGGTTTTAAGAAAACCAGAGGCCTCAAGGCATAATAATTATCAAATCACACTTGAATGAAGTATTAACACTGGAATTCAAAATTAGAAAACATTACATAAAATCATGGTCTGAGAAACGCTTATCTGGGATCCAATAATACCCCCCTATCAAGAGCTGCACCGTTCAAAACCCTATCATATCATTCTACAGGATCACAGATGTCACCTGTTTACCTTGTACCCTAGGATTCAACTCCATAGTTAAAAGTCTCTAGGTTAAGTCACAATAAAATCAGTTTTATTTGAATACTTAGTGATAGAACTATTGTCCTTATCAAATAAGTATTTACTATATATGTACAGATTTAGTGGAATTACAACCTTCCCTTCCAGGATAAAGACATTTTCATAGATAAGAATGCTCACATTAGGAACAGGAAAGCTCTTCCTTCCTTCCTTCCTTCCTTCCTCTTTCACTTAAAATTTGCACTATTGTTTCCATTTTTATTTATTTGATATCTCATTTCCTTTTAAATCTAACTCATAATAAATATTAACCAAGTGTTTCTGAAGGAACAGACAATTTTTATTCCTTATCTCCTCCAGTAACCCTAACTGGAAACCTGAGATGCATCAGTTTCTTCTGCATCAAAATGGGATCAATTATGGTATCTATATCAATATCATCCTTATTATCATTGTCATTATAATCATCGCTATCCTCCTCATATCATCATGTCTAGAACATCCACTATGTAATTGTCTGAAGTTCGTTGTAATGCTCTCATATTTTAGTCCAAAGTATATTTCGTGTTGATAAAATTTTTCAAAATTATACATAAATCATCTTCAGACAGTATCTCAAAAGGAAATAAAATGCTTTTATAAGATGCCTCCAGATAAATTGAAACATGCTCTTGTAATTCATACAACGTCAAGCACTATGTGCAAATTGGTATTCAATAATGTTTCTGACAGTGGTCACTAAATAAAATTTTCTTTTCAAAGTTCATTTTCAATTGTGTCACTTTCTAGAAAGAATTTGAGCTTTTAAAGACTAAATGAAGATATTTAGAGATTTCTCCTTATATATCTTAATTTTTAAATACTTTGTTTCTAATGTATTTTAACATGTATAATTTTCAAATGATAACTTTAATAACTTGGGCTGATTTTTTTCATATGTTGCATAATGAAAGCAAACCTATTTAGTGCTAATTATGGCTCAGGTTACTGACACTTGGAGAGGTTAAATATCAATACACAGGACAGGCTTTCCTGGAACAACTTAATCCACAAATTTATTTCATAGGCCAAAATGACATATGAAATTTGAACTGAGTTATCTTATTATTGCAACCCATGAATCAGCAAAATCATGCTTAGTAATTTATGGAGAAGTCCAAGGATTAACTCCAAATTTTCAGACCTACAGAATTTTTTATTATATTTAAAATTCTAAATATAATATCTATAAAATTGCCACTATGGTTACATAAAGCTTGCATTCAGTTTTTTCTGTGATAACATGTTTATGTCCAACTGCCTGTATTAGACCAAAATGCATTAATTAAATGGAATTTACCTTATTTATTAATTTTTTGTATGCCTGCCTAGGATTTTCTACAGGGCCTTGTACAGAATGGGTACCTGATAAATATTTGTTAATTGATGAACAGTGAAAGGTTTATTATTGTAAGTTATTACAACTTGCAAAAAAAAGTTATAGTAGACAATTTTACAAGTAAAGACTAAGAATAATAGATATTCATTACTTTGTTTTTGAAAGTAATCTGAATGTAGCATATAATTTACACTAATAAGCCTCAAATCATTCTTCAGGAAAACCCCTGCTGTTCTAATCAAGAAAGTCAGCATTAAGGAAGAAAAAAAATCAAAGATGTAGGTATATTGACTCTGGTGTAAACTATATCCCTGACGATTTCTTCTGTCATTTAATTTAATTATATCCAGTAGTCTTATGATCATATTACAAGTTCCTTTAATGAAGACAGTAAAGTAATCTACATCTTATTATTTTTCAAAAAAATAAGGATGGAAAACAGATTAAGAAAAACTAAGTAATCACTAAAATATCTGATCAAGATGTTATATTGTTTTTTATGTAACATCCCTCTAACCATTGTATATATTTTCTATATTCACTGTCCTTTAAATTTTCATGTAATTTATGTTTTTCTTCATAAAAATCTTTATTATACTAAGAAAATTACCGGCCATAGTTTTACTTTTAACCAATGTTGTTTACATTTTCTGAAACAACTAAAACTATCAACAGATTTTTCAATAATGCAAGGCTAAAATTAAATGATCTAAAACAGCAAATTGACATTATTCATTTTTTATTTGTTCATTAATTCATTCATTTACCAAATTTTCCTTTTTGCCAGATGTTCAGTAAGGATTTAACGTGGTTCAAAGCTAGTGCCAGGATCCAGGGTCTTATTACAGCCACTTCCCTCAAAAGCTAGAGCTTAAGAATGTGATTTGTCCAGACCACAGAGGAAGAAATGTTTCCATTGTAAGATTGCAAATATCAGAATACAGATAAATTTATATGAATTATGCTACGATAAATGAGTCAGAAGAAAACAATATACTTTGTTTTTGAGATGGAACAACACAACAGAACAAAAGTTGTGTTTAGAGAACTTTTCAAAAGTACTCTAAATAATTTCTATGTCAATCTAACAGGATTAAGATATCCCTTTTTCTTCCAGAGCAAACAGATAATTATGGTCAGAAGATGATTCGTGAAACTTCATTTGAAATGGACAGCAACAGAATCTCTGGAACCTGTACTCACAAAGAAATCAGGGTGAGTGTATATGTGTTTGTGTGCATGTGCATATATATATATTACACACAAATATATAAAGTCATAATTTTCCATAAAAATGGTGAAAAGATGTAATATTTAATGAACTAATCTACTTAATGTGTCAAGACTTCCACCAGTGCTTAATTATTAACACCTGTCTGAAAAAATTACTAAGAGTATTTTATGGATAACTAAACTGACATTCCAAGAGGTCAAATCACACACCTTCTAAGGAAAAGAGATAGGATCTAAATTCAGGTTTAATTGGACAAGTCTGTTTTTTCTTCAAAGCCATGGGGTATCAGAATGTTGAGATTTCATAAACCAGAAATATCTGGTGCCATATACTTCCCCCAAATAACAACATTAGGATTGTGATCTTCCTATTTTTTTTAAAAAAAAGAACTATTTATAGTAAATATGAGCTATAATCAAATGTCATTGTACTTTCAAAAAGTCTTATGTTGACTTTCTTTTCTTCTTGACTGAAACTTGTTTTTTCTCCCTCTTCTTCAAAAATTTCCCCAGTATGTGCTGTTTTTATACGAAGATTTAGAAGTTTCTCCCTTAACATATCTGTTTGTATGAGAATTTAGTTAAAAGGAAAATTGATACTGTTTACTGTTATAAGTCATTGAGTCACTGTAATTGATGTAAGCAAATTTTCACTAAGCTGCTTATTCTAAGAACCAGGTAAGACACAGATCAGCTGAGTTTAAAAATTTTCTGATTTTATACATATATATTACACTATACATATGTATATACGTGATTTACACACACACACACACACAAACATATTGTGAAATGATGGCTTTCGGTTAGTAGAACTAGCTACACATCTTAAGCTATCACATTTAGTTTTTCCCAGGTGATTTTGAATCTTCTAAGACAAATTGTTAGGCCTTTTAACACAATGAAATACTGGAATTTTTTCACATACTGGATTTATGTTAAATATTCAACAGTGAAAAAGGTACAGAGTAAGATATTTCAACTGTTCTCATTTTTGAAATGTTTTTCCTCCAAAATATTCTCTAACATAAAATCAAAATCAGAGCATAAAGATCATTAATTATTTATCTTCTGGTTACAAAAAATTAAAATCTCTGTGTTTGTTTTTTCCTTACTATTAGGGAGAATTTTGTAGTAATAAAAAATCCGTTCTTCCTCTTATAACAACTTCATACTGGACCCCATCATACACAAAATAAGGGGAAAAATTTACAAGGACCATGTTGAAAGAGTATCACAGATGTTGAAATTTTAATCTGGTGTATCTTTGGTCATTGACACACACGCATACATGTGTGAACATGCATGACACATACACAACACCTTAGAGCAGAGAAGAAAATGGGAAATTCATACAAAATCAAAATAGAAGTCACTTTCTTGCAAATGAGCAAAGCTCTAACACTATACGAAGTATAAGACATATCTCCCAGCCCTTGTGTCAACCAACCTTGGAACTACAAAACTTAAAAGGGGGCGGAGAGAATCAACTTTACACACAAAACACTTTAAACATACTACAATTTTTTTTGAAGTGTTGTCTTCAAAGAAATGCCTATTCAATTTCTCTAAATACGTCCCAGCCTGATTTATTAGTTAATAGTCACAAGAGTTGGTCAACATAAGTATGTTGTCATTTTATCTCTTTACCTATCAAATTTATTCAGCACGGCCTCATAAGAATTCTAGATACTAATCAAAAGAGGATGACACAACGAATTTTAAATATGTTGATAACTACAAAGATTGAAATGTCAAAAGTAAAATGAAAAATAAAATTATAGGAAAAATAAGAAGAGAAAAAACTAAAAACGAAGAATGCAATGGTCAAATAATATTTAAACCATTTAAATGACCAATCATCAACAGTTTTACAGTAGCTAAAAGTGTGTCTAATTATCTTATTTTTCTCACCATACATTTAATTTTAAGTCATATTAATTTAACCCAGAAATCATTCAGCTTGGGAGGAAGTCGTGGAGAAGGAAGAAGAGGATAGTGGGCCAAGGAATCACATAAACTGTTAAAGAAGACCACAGTGCCAGAAGTAGCACGGAGCCAAAAGTTTCCTTCTGTCTAAATTTGGGTCACGCCAAGTCAAGACAGTTGGTTCATGTAGAAAGAGAACAGGGAGATGGATAAGAATTCCAAGTAATGTAGAAAAATAATGAAGATGCTGAGTTTTTAAGATCTAATTTCACCTAACAGGAGAGATAAAATAAATATAAAGGAGATTTTTAAATAATTATTTTGAATATTTAAACAATATATTTTACTAGGATTATGTAATGTTTTTATCTATATCTCTCATGCTCTTATTTTACCCTATCATATCCTCTTCTCTCTAACATTTCATATTTTATCACACTGGAAGGAAATGAAATTGATGTAAAGGGACATATATAAAGTTTACAGAAAGTTTTTAAATACAATTAGTAAAATAAATGCCTGAAAAGAGAGTATCAATAATATTGTCTCTTCAGGCAAAGTTTCCACAGACAGTACTGAATGACTATTTTTAATTCTGAGTAGAAACATATAGCAGATATGACATATCACTAACTTTGGCAAGCAAAATGATAAATACACAAAATCTTTTATTAAGATTACATTTAGAAACAAAGCTAATTTTGATATGGAAGAAAAATGTACATAGAAGAAAAAAGTGTACACTTTATCTTACAAAATAAGGACGATTATTTTTTCACAATCTGATATTTCTGACTGCTAATGGTAATATTTTTTCCTGATATGAGTTAGTGAAAGAATACATTGTATTACTTATGGAGATACCATTTCTCATTGTCAGAATTTGAAGAAGATTCAAATTTACATAAATAAAATAAAAGATGCACTTAGCTGCTATTTTTAAAGAACATATATCTACCCAGATTATTAAGTTTATTATAAATTATAAACTATCATGAAGGCTGTCATTTATTATCTGTCTTAAAGAGAAGGGTTTGCAGGAGGCAAATGCGAATTCAAAATAAATTTAAATATATATGATATAAAGCTAGAAGCTTTACTTACAAATATAGCACAGGTGTGAAAAGATTATCTGAGCATGTTATCCACCTCAACTTCCCTGTGGTTTAGGATATCGGAGTGCTTCCTTAGACTGGGTATTATGCAGATGGTTCAGGGGAGACATAGTTTTATCTGTTTGTGTATTCGATCATTTGTCTATTTTTATTGATAGCATTCATTGAACAGTACTGGGAACTAGCATACAGTTCTGGTCCTCTGAGACTCAGATGGCCAGATGGAATTAGAAGGACAAGGAATGCATTGAGGGAAAGAAAGAAAGATGAAGGAGAAAGGAAACAGAAGGTAGAGAGAACTTTCAATCTGTGATACAGGTCTCATACCTGTGAAAGAACCAGAAAAAAAAAAAGAAAAATTGAATAGGAAAAAAATCAGAATGTAGAATAGTTCTGGGAAAAAAAAAATCTCAGAAAGGCTGATAGAGAGCCTCAGAACTAAGAATGCCCATTAGAAGAATCTCGTTAGGCAGGAATAGCACGGCTCTCATACCCACTGTGATCAGTCACTGGCAAGGAGCAGCCCTAGGGATTTGGCAGGGAAGTTTGCCACAGTGGATCCCAAAGTTACAGCAGCTGAAAGCTTTCTATTAACTACACCGCAGGTTCTTTCTGGAAGGCATATCAGAGAGGAGCCCCTCCATGGTTATCATAGATGCTAACCATACAGTTTCAACCCACAAGTTCACAGTGTAGTGAGGACATCCTAGAAATAATTATATTATAAACATATATGAATTATGGTAAAATACCATAATCCATGAAATGGATACCTCATCCAGATAAAAAAGAGGTAATAAGTCAGTAAAGTCTTACCGGTTCTGAATCAGGAAAGACGGGACAGACCTATCCAGATTAGCAAAGTATAGGGAAACCTTTGGCAGACAGCACCAATAATATATCTAAAGGCTGTAGCATATAAAAGAGCAAGGCAAGTTCTAGGAATCACACATAGTTTTCAATTCTATATCGCCGAAATAAAAACATTGTGCTATATTAAACATGGCTAAAGATATGTTGTTTCTCCTTATACTGAGAAGAGAAACCTAATTCTCCTCTCTTTAAAGATGGACCAGCCTTATTGATTTCTTTGACCAGTAGAATGTAGCTAATGCAACATTATAGGGTTTTTGAGGCCAGGCTATAAACATCATTACAAATCCATCCAGCTCTCTTAAAATGCTTACCCTAGGGAAGCCAGCCACCTTGTATGCAAAAGAGGTCCTGCTACCTTGATGGAGCCATGCAGGAAGGAAGCCCAAGCTGACAATGTGGGAGGCTAGAAAGAGAAAGAGACACAGAGACAGAAAAAGAGAAAGACCTCACAATTCCTAGCTAGTCCAGCCATCTCAGGTTAGTTGCCAAACATGTGAGGCGGGAAGTCAACTAGTCATTCCAGGGCCAGGATCACAAAAAAAAGGATGACAAAATCAGATGAAAGCCAGACGGAGAAATAGGAATCATACCAGCTATCTCCAGTTGTTTGAGGCACCTTAGCTGAAACTCTGGTCATGCTGGTGCAGAAACAAACTGCCCATATTCCTGACACTGCCACACACAAATGTGAGCCTATTAAAACAGTGGTTGTTTTATGTCATAAAGTTTTGGAGTACTTTGTTACACAGCAATAGATAACTGAAACAAACAAGATGACAAGTAGAAAATGTCTCAAAGGTCACCTAAGGTTACACTGTTAATGCCTTGTTTCAAACCCAAGTAGTTTTGAGTTCCATGTGGAAAGCAGGGAGAGAGAGATTAAAGGATAAACTAAAGTATATAAATTTGAAAGGCCACTCTCCATATCATCCACCCACGATCAATTAGAAAGAAATGAATTTTGAAAGGGAGACTATTCAGGAGGCAGTTCTTGTTTTCATATCTGCTCTATGAAAGGCAGTAAGTTTGGTGCCAGATGGAAAACAGAAATCAATTCTAAAAGCCTTTGCTTTCAAAAAGCATATACTTTGACAAAAGTGCACAGCAAGTCTTTCGCAATGGTACTGCCTGAACAGCAAAGAAAGTCTTTGATTAAGTGGAATTTGTCAAGTAGGGATTGAAGAATGTGTAGAATAAGGTGACAGCTGAATTTAGGGTAGCATTAAAAAGAGAAGGAAGATTTGAGCAAAAGAGATAAAATGGCTGGGCATAGTGGCACATACTGCAGTTCCAGCTACTCTGAGGTTGAGGCAGGAGGATTGCTTGAGCCCAGGAGTTTGAGAGCACCCTGGGCAACATAGAGAGACCGTAGCTCTTAAGCACAAAATTAATGATAATAATAATCATAATAATAAAAGAGATAAAATGGTTTAGTAAGAGAAGTTTTAGAATACTTATTCAAAAATTACTTTCAGTACTTTTAACCTGTTTAACACATGATTAGAAATGAGTTGGTATCAGAGAAGCTAAAATAGGAAACAAAAAACATACTATATTAAAATAACATGAGATAACACACATTTCTGTTACATTGTTTTCATTTTAAAAATGAACGTAGCTACCATTCAGTTTGCTGAAGAAGAATTGACACATTTAATTAGGGCAGAAAAGGTTTTTTTTCCCAGCACACATTCAAATTATTTATATTGCTGTGTTTCTGTGCTTAAATTACCAAAATATATTCTCTAGTAATATTGGTAAGAAATTGAAGTTCAATATGTTCTCATGTAGAAGGTAAATTAAGTTACTTTTTATATCCCTTAATATATAAGAACATTATTATAGAAAACAAAATATTATAATTTTGCCTACATGAAAATCAATATAACAAAATTTCAACTCCAAGATTATGCGGATGCATAGAATGAACATCACAGTATATTTTCTTTTTAACCACTGTAGTTCAGGCTCTGTGTTAGACTTATGCACGGGGGAAATTGTAGGTAGGAAGTTGAAGTTGGACACCACAAACAACAAAGGGAAAGAGAATGAAAGTGTGTTAAAAGTGAGGTCTACAAAGTAGAAGCTCCTTTTCTTTCTTTTATGTATTATTCTTTGCCTTTTAATTTAGGATAATTGTTTGTCTTTGGCTGGTACACTGACATAGTGCTGTTTCCTTATTACCTAAAATTGTTATAAGAAGAGAACATGCTTCCTACCTCAAATCTCTAAGTAGGTCACTTCAGGGACTTAGGTGAAAAACAGGCACCTCTTTCATTATTAATGTTGTCAGTAGGAGAAAGAAGTGAAGAAAGGTCAGCAGTTGTGTTCTCTGTCACTGTCAATTGGTGTTGTAGGTAAAGGAGAAGAGAACAGAGAGCAGGTATAGAGAAATTCTATGTATCACTATGTATACATTTCTGGGAGTGTTTATGTCTGTGTGCGCACACATGTGCATTTTAGTGGGCTCTGCATTTTTTCTCTCTCAAAGTCTCAATGAATTTGTATTTGCTCCTGTGTTCTCCAAGGTCTTGCCCATTATATCACTTGGTATAAATGCCTATCTACTTTATTTTTCTTGTTTTGTATCACAATGTTTTTCTTAATTTCAATGTCTAGTGTAATGTCTGGTACATATGAGAGGGTGGGGAGGAAAAAATATTACATGTATAAATGTATGTTTTCTTATCTAATGTATTTTTATTTCAATCATAGTTTCATATTTCTATCTTCGATCAATCTGATTTTAGGGTTGTAAAAATGACAGATGGTGCAACTGACTCTACTATCTCTCATTTAAGGCGATGTTAGTGATACGTTAATAAAAGCTAGAATTCTTTTCTCTTCATAAAATCAATCACCATTATGACTTGTCCCTGGGGACAATAAAAGATTTATGGTGTCATTGAAAATGGCTATACTGTGTGGGAGTATGAGTCAGAGTACGGGCTCAGTGTTCTCTTGGAATATGGCCTCAGTACTGCGAGTGTGCCTTGGAGCACAAAGGTCTGTGACTAACAGCTTGAAACACTGGATGCAAGTATTGATTGTGACGCCAAGTGTCTAAATTTGAACATGTTAATTTTAAACAGATCTACTATTTTTTCACATTTTTAAAGACAAAAAATCTTTGGCCCTATTGTTTGAAATGGATAGTGTAAGAAATATTAGATTAATTGTTTCACTAAATCTGTTCTCAATAAAGATAGATTATACATCCACTGTATATTCCAAGAAAAAAAACAAGAGCAAAGACACTTAAAAGAAAAAACATGTTATCCATAACACCCTGGAAATATTTACCATCTCTAAAACCTTTTCTTTGCTCTATGTGTTTCAAGAATAAATATACCTCCTAAAATACATAACTTGATGTTAAATTTTGTAAATATAATTAAAAAAGACATGATCTTTCTTCTAATATTTGAGAAAAAAAGGTTTGTAATGAATTCTGTGTTATACAGAGGAGTATGTTAAAATATAATATTTTGGCACCTTTTGAGGGAAGGAAAATCTTGGCACGAATCTTATTTCTGAAGCAAAGAAATACAAAAAAAGCAGACACCTATCTAATATTTGAAGCACAACAGTATATAGCCCACAACTTATTATTAATATGTAAGAGCATTACATATTACACTAATATTAGTGTCATTATAATGTAAAATGTCAAAATTCCTCTTTTTGTCTTTTAAGGTCATTATGAAAATAGAAGCTAGGTGTAGCAGGTAATAGTTTTAGCCGCAAGATCTTTAATTCGTAAGAATGAATCACATTGCTAAATTCAATTGAGCTGGTAATTCCGTATTCTTTCAATTACTGTTGACAATAGCAATTTCATGGTTACCTAATCTAGCTTACAATTACATGCATTCTCTGTGAAGTTTTACAAAAGGTTCTATATAATCTACTATAATATTTTATAATAGCAAAAAAGTACAATCTTTCATTCTAGAAAGAAGAGATTTATTTATTCTATAAATAATCTTACAATTTGAGGAAAAACTATATAGCCTTTAAAATCAGCTTGCAAAAAAAGTATTTAGTGATATGTTCTCCAAACAAATTGGCAATATTGACATGTGAGGAAAGTAGATTATAAAATAAATTAACCTCAATTTATGGAAATAATAAAAGGATATATGAATAGAAAAAAGACTGAAAGAGTGGACATTATCAAAGCAACTATAGTAATTTCTGAGAGCTACTATTATGGTTCACTTAATTATTATTTTTAATTTTCAATGCTTTCAAATATTCTGTAATGAGTATGTATGTATTATGAAATAAAAGAGGAATAGTGCTATTTTTAAAAGCAAAAAAATAGAAAAGTTAGCTGGGCATGGTGACAGGTGCCTGTAGTCCCAGGTAACCAGCAGGCTAAGGTGAGAAGATAGCTTGAGCCCAGGAATTTGAGGTTGTAATGAGCTATGATGACACCACTGCACTCTACCTAGGGTGGCAGAGATCCTGTCTCAACAAACAAACAAACAAACAAAACAAAGTTTCATAAACTTTGAATTTGAGTTAAACTTGTCCTTTAAAATTTGAAAATCCTCATCAGTAGCAAAATGTTCACTTTTCCTATACTTGTCTCAATGTAAAATTTAGCTTTCTTTTTTCTTCTTTCAATATCGGAAAAGTTTTTCCTATCTAAATCTAAACTCTCCTTAAAAAGGCAAGTAAAAATTAAAAAGTAGTTATCTAAATGTGTAAACAACAGATTTCATCCAAATTTATTCCTTTTTTATCTTTGTTCTGCATACTTCATAAATTTATTCAAAGAAGGCTAAAATGCTTTAAAGTATCAAACAAAAGATTGCCTTCTGGAGGTGCTTAAATGAATTTCAAACTTGCTTTAATATATATCAATCATAACAATATAATCTCAATATTTTTCTAACCACCTAATAGCGAAGATTTGGTAGGTTTCAGTTCTAAGGTGTATGTCAGTGAGAAAAATGTTTACATATTCTTTAATATAGTGAACCTATTTTCAGATTTTCTTGAAATAGAAACTTACTCTTTTAAAGATCTTAATGGTACTGCCAAGATTTGTGCAATAATTAAATCTTTTATTGTGGGGTAAAAATAAAACCACATTATTAGTTCGAGCTGTGCTATGTAAAGGTAAAACTGTACTACAAATATAAATATTTTACCGTAATTATAAGCTTAATTTCTACATTTTTGCTCCTAATCAAAAGCTAAGAAAACTTTCAAAATAAGCAGTTAATTGGTATTTCATAATTTTAAAAAATATTTAACATAATTGTGGCAGTCAACATTCTATTGGTAAAGAAGATGGTTATAATAGTTTTGGAATGCATTCTTTGAGACTTAGTGAGTGAACTCTAATTCCAAATATGCTGTGAAAACTTTAACTCATTCCTAATATACATAAACTATTAATAAAAAATGTAATGGCTTATATACTTTTAAAAGACACAAACTATGTTTTTATCCATAGAAAATGACTTTGGTTTTTTGTTTTTTTAAAAATCTAGGGAATACTGAGCAATGTTTACGTTTTTAGGAGTTATTTAAACTTAAATTTGTTAATCAATATAATGTGGTGTAAAATTACACCAGTAACTTTGGTTTTTTCCTTAAAAACCTATTAGGGAGAGAAACAAAACAAAAGGAAAATAGCAAAGAAAGATGCAGTCATTGAATTATCCATAGAGCATATGAAAGTTATAAACATTTTAATTATATGACTATGCTCCTAAACTTTCCTTAAATTATCTTTTCTATAATTCAAATACAGATAATCATTGATAAGTTATGGTTAGACTCTTTAGGCAGCATAGTTTCATTTACTCTTTTCTACCACTATGGTAATAATAAAACATCAAATCCAAATTCATGGTGATTTGTGTGGTTTGCCTCTGAATTTATAATCCTTGAATTATGCACATGTGAGGCATTCCATAAATAGCTATTGAATTATTAGGTAAATATAATCCTTAAATTTCATCAAATTTAAACTTTACATATCATCCAGTAACTTTAATATATCATTATAACTCACCAAAGGCTTTGAAATAGTTTGCTAATACTGTAAAAGTGTTTTTTTATTCTTTAAGCAATAAGTTATTTTATCACAATATTAAAAAGCCTATTTGTAATGAACATTCACTGTCATTTTTTAATGTTTCCTTCCATTTTTTCCCCTATGTAATATCTAACACAGTGGTTACAACTAGGCTCTGAACTTCATTTTCTCAGCTTGAATTTTGATCATGTCACTAGCTGTGAGAACAAGGATAAATGACATAAATGTTTGTAGTTCGAATATTTTCATCTTTAAAATGGAGACAAAACTGTTATTTACATCACAGAACTACTATAGGATTTCATGAGTTAACTCATGTAACAAGCACATAGTTGAGTGTCTACTACAAAATAAGTGGTCAATATGTGCTCCGTGTCATTAAGATGATTATTATGATTATGATGATAATGATGATTTTGATATCTATATGTCCTTAAAAAACCTGACCATAAAAGGCATTGGAAAACAGATTGAATGTGGAAAAGTTAAATATAAGTTTTTAGATCTGGCTATGAAAACCAGAACTGAGTTTTAACATATGGTTCGCACAAAGTACCACTTAAAATCTTTTGGGGATTAGAAGGAAGGCTGTAGACTCTGTACAAAGGAAAACGTTTATGTACATAAAAAATGGTGTATAAAACTTATGCTGGTTCACACACCTTAATCCTACCCAAACGCTTTTTCAACTTCTGTTCAGAACCAGTGATCTGATAATTCTGAAGCAATTTTCAGGAAAACTGGGGTACATTCTCCACTGTCAACTTTAAATTAGGAAACTGGAAACTTTTTGCTCTCAATTTCTAAATCTTTAAATTAGACATAGCTATGTTTTTCTTAGTTATTGCAAGTATGGAAGAATGCATGGTAAATCATATAAGAACCCTTCTTAGGGAGAGGCAAAGCTATACAAGGTATCCAACATGTAAAAAAAAAAAAAAATCTTATGTTGGATGGAGGGCAGGCGGGAGGGGGGAAGTAGTGTAGAGTTACATAATGTGTGCCATCCGCACCACCTGGGGATTAGACTCGCTTGAAGCACAGGCATGTGGGGGGGAGGGGGGAGGGGCAATGTATGTAACCCAAACAATATTTGTACCCCCATTACAAGATGGAATAAAAAAAAAATTAAAAAAAATTAAAAAAAATAAAAAAAAAATCATATAAGAATACTCTAGAAATCTTTTTCAACTTCTTAATAGGCTATATTAAGGGACAGTTTAAGATTTACAGAAAAATAGACCAGAAAGTACAGAGTTCCCATACTCCATTCTGCCCACTATTCCTCCTGCTATTAACATCTTATCTTAGTGTAGTACAATTGTTACAATTAATAAGCCAATATTGATACATATTACAGTTTACCCTTAATGCAGGTTTGAACTGCCATGTCCTCTTATATGTGGATATTTTTTAACCAAACATGATCAAAAATAAAATACTCAGGGGCTGCAAAACCCATGTATACTGGAGTACTTTTCCTATTTGGGTTCCACAGGGCTGACTGCAGGGGTTGAGTATGCATGGATTTGAGTATACATGGGCCATCCTAAGACATCCCTGTATATACCAAGAGACAACTGTATTAACTAAGTCCATAGTTAATTTAGATTTCTTTAGCTTTTACTTAATGTTCTTTTTATGTTTCAGGGACCCATCCAGCATACCATATTAAATTTACTTGTTTTGTCTCCTTAAGCCCTTTTTGGCACTCTTGTTTTTGATCACCTTCACAGTTTTGAGGCATACTGGAAAAGTGCATTGTAGCATGCCCCTAAATGGATATTTGCTTATGAGTTTTCTCATGAAAAGACTGGAATTATGGGTTGAGGTGAGTCTAAAAAAGTTAACTCTTTTCTCAATATAAGATATCCATTACTCCTTCTCTAATATTTTCAGAAAAATCAGTGTTTTTATGATTAATAAAGTAATTTTCTATGTTAAGACAATATTTTAAAATGGCACATTAAAACAATCTTTAGGGACATAGTAGATATTTCTAAGCTGAATTAAAATTAATGCTAATAACTACTATTTTTAAGAATCTATTAAATGATATGAACTTAGTCTTTCTATGTTTCTAATATCTTTAATTTCCATAATGATTTAAAAAGATAAATAATTTTTTCCTATTTTCAAAAAAGTTGAGAAAATGGGAACGTCAGTGTAGGTAGTTTCCTCTTGCTCATAAAGCTTATAATTGGTAGAGCTGAGACATAAACCAGTTTCCTTCTGTTTTCAACTACATTACCCAAGCCTTCAATGTAAGCAAGCTTTATATTTCCACTCAAAGTTCTTCTGCTACCCCAATATTTAAAACTCATTTCATCCTGAATTTATAAGGATATCCTTCACAGGCAATGGGCAATGGTTATGTGGTATAGTTTTCCTCCTTAAGAAAAGTTTCATTACTCTCTAGAAATGCCCCTTCTCAGTTTTTCACGTAATGGAAGAACAAGTGAATGAAGACCAGTTATTTGACATGTACTAGATTTGGAATTAATTATTAAGAAGAAATGGACATATAAATGTAGAACTTTCCTATTTTCAAGGTTCTAAAATCTTTGATTGACAGATTGGATGTAGTAAGGGTGATTAATGGATTTCTTTTTTCCGTTTGGTTGATTTTCAAAGAATGTATCTAAAATGATGTAGATGTATAAAAAGGTATAAAAATAATATAAATAAATAATACTAAAGTATCCACCAAATAATGATGAAAAAGTTATTAAAAATATACAGTTCATTAGTTTTTCATAGTTGTATTATTCTTCCTCCCCATGATTTGCCTTACTCCACCCAACACTGCCAGTATTTGTTATCTTTCAGACACCTTTCTTACTAAGGGTGCTATAAGCTTATGCATCTTAAAATGTTTATTTTTGCATATTTTAACTTTTACAGAACTTCTACATCTGGTGCACTTGCTCTTTCTCTCATTCTCTCCATGTATACACATATCACACAACTCTGGATAATTAATTTTCATTTGTTAGTTATGATTATACTTAATTTATTCATTGTCCCAATGGTGGACATTTAGGCTTTTACAAATTTTTGATGTTAAAACAATTTCATAATAAAAAGGATTGCACATCATCTCGTTTTCATGGAATAGAGTTCTTCTAGGCCCTAGGATTAAAATTGAAAAATGGAATTGCTAGGATATCTATCACCTCATATCTTTGCCTGTTTTTGGCTCTACCATATATTGTAAACCTACTTTTCAAAATTCTTATTCAAATGCTCTTCAAAATGCCGAATTGCAGTGCCAACGGAAGTGAGAATTACTGTTGATTTGTGATATTCTATGCTCTTTCTTAAACTTAGAAATATGAGGTAATTTTGATTATAAACTGGGCCTAAAAATTATATACATTGCATTTTTCTGGTACCTAGTATAGTTGAGTATTTAGTCATTTTTTATTAATCATGTGGATTTCCTATTTATTGAACTGTCTTTCATATTACTTGGCCATTTGGCAGAAGGGAAGTTTCTTTACATCATAGATTTTTAAGAGCTCTGTGTATACTCTGCTCACTCTGTTGCTTACATTCTATGCGAATAAATTCTTTAGCATTTCTTTCCACAACTGTATAATATCAATTTTAATATAGTCAAATTCGTCCATCTTTTTATGGTTTGTGCCTTTAATCTCCAATATTTGGTACTTTATAAAATACAAATCTAGTCATAATATATTATTATACATCTTGGATTTGATTTGCTAAAACATTTGTCAGGTTTTTTTGAGTCAATATTTATAAGTAGATTGATTTGTAATATTTCTTCTTTATCATATTTTCATAAAATATGAAAAATGGGCTCAGACAGTGAACTTTAGAGTATTTTCTAATTTATTTCTTTTCTGGAAAGCTTTGTGATGATATACCATGTGATCAGAATTGGCTATCACAAACTGGCTATCATACTGGTTTGGTCAAAGTCAACAAGTCAAATGTAGGCCTGGCCACAATAAATAAATGCACTGGAAATAGTGCATTCAAGATTAGGCAGAAGGCCGGGTGCAGTGACTCACAGCTTGTAATTCTAGCACTCTGGGAGGCTGAGGTGGGAGGATGATTGAGCTCAGAAGTTGGAGGCCAGCCTGAGCAAGAGCAAAAGCTGTCTCCCTAAAAATAGAAAAAATTAGCAGGGCACGGTGGTAGGTGTCTGTAGACCCAGCTACTCAAGAGGCTGAAGCACAAGGATCACTTAATCTCACCGGCCCTCTAACCCAGGTGACAGAGTGAGTTGAGACTCTGTCTTAAAAAAAAAAAAAAAGATCCAGCAGAAGCAGAACCAATGACACGTAAGCTATATGAGAAGATAGCCCCCATGACATCCACTACTATCACGCTGTGGCTTTTGCCTCAGCTTAGGGTTATATTATGACCAAGTAATGGAGGAGAAAAAGGCCAAGTTAGCTTAATAGACATGTTTGCTCAGTATGTGATGCAGAGTAATGCAAGACTGCTGCTGCACTAAAGCCAAAATCAGCAGTAGTCCTGAAGGACAGAAGTTAGGAAAATCACCCCAATTAAATTCATCCATTGTCTGGAAAGAAGAGTGGACTAAGATATACTGACATACAGGAGTGGTGAAGATCATGGTGGCATAGATGGAAGCTATTCATGGACTGCCACAATCTGAGATTTTATTCACCAAGACTGATCTCGCTGTAGCCACTACTGGTCACCTATTCTGACAGCCACAGAGACAAATGTGAAAATCCTCTTCTTGCACTATCATTTGAGAGGACCAATCAGTTTTTTGGGGACAAGTTGATGATATCGGAATCATTTCATTTTTGAAGAAGTGATTTGTATGGATTGGCATTGACTCATGTCATGGGTATGGATTTGCTATTGTTGTCTTCAGGTGTTCAGCTAAAATTTCTATCCACGACCTTCAGAGTGCTTGTTCTACTGTACAGGATCTTGCATGATATTGCATTGAATCAAGGAGCATATTTTACACTGAATCTTTATTTTACATAAAACAATCCACAAGGAACTGTATAAAATTAATTACAGACTATTTGTAAAAATAATGCATAGTGCTTATGCATACAATAAGTGCACATTATAAAATTACAAATTTGTTATCTTTATAGAGTTTTTAATCTAAAAACTATATATAATATCATTTAGCATTGTCATAAATTTATTCCAAATGTAGAAAGATTATATAGGTTATAATTTAATTGACCCAATAATGTCAAGCATTTCTGCTTTCAGAATCTCCCCTTAACAGACTCTTGGGATATTCTTCTTTCTATTTTAACTACTTTGAATAGAAATAGTCTTTTAGTGTTGCTTGTAAGGTATTTGTTATTTTTGCTCTTATTTAACATTTTATTAAAGTGTAACATACACAAAAATTTCAAAAATGATAGGTATATGGCAGATGAATTACCACGTAGTAAAAACACTGATATAACATACACACAGGTAAGGGAATAAAATATTAACATTTCTCTAGAAGTTTCTCTAATGCTGCCTCCCTCAATGCCAGCTCCCTTTTCAGACTCAAAGACCATAGATTTCCTATAGGTGTTCAAGTGTAGAAACTGTATTTCATTCTTGATTGTGACCCTTTACCTCCACCCCACAGCTTACACAGCACTTTGTAAGACACACCACAGATATCCAAGTAGGACAAATACCACGACATGAATAAAACTGAATTTATACCACTATAGCTGATGGGCCCCTAAATTAACACTAAATATTTGCTATCTTTATTAAAAGTTCACATTGAATAATAGTATTTCAAATTTTGAAAAGAAATGCTGTATAAAATTTTTTACAATAATATAATTAAAGTACAATGTAGTAAAATTTTATTTTTAAAGAAGAATTATTTTTAAAGAAGAAGTAGAATCTAAGATAAACTGTTTTCAACAGCAAAATCATACATGCCATCACAAGTGAGAAATACCATAAAGCTAGGTGCAGAATAATACTACTTCATATGTGAGAAATGAATAAAATCATGTGCTAGGGAAAAATAATATCAGAGCACTATTTGCTTTATCACGAATAAAGGTTGTGACACCATATACCAAAGGAGAGGCATTTTGAAAGACCTAAAACCTTTACCACTTATCAAAATGTAGTGAACTGTCAATTGTAAGTTAATGCAGTAATGAAAAAGACTAATGCTGGTGTATAATGTCAATGATCCTCAAACTTTCTCTTTTGTTGATATTGTATTTAGTACTCACATTCCCACTTTCAAGGACTGTGACATATCTGATAACTATACTCCACTGCCATCAACATATCTTTTCTAGTCAATGATAATACAATTTAGTGCTAATAAATATAGAATAAAATGTATATATTCAGGCTAACGGGAATTTAGGTAAACATGTAGGAAGATACATGTAATTAACTATAACATTAACTTTTTGGCACAATAATTAAAAATGAAAGTTTAATTTTGCTTTTGTTTTAAATAATAAGAAATATTTCTTCTTTGTTGAATTTTTTTTAAAATTCAATAATTCATTTAAGATACTTTGGGTAGGTCATTTCAAAATGCCCTGGAATCATGAAAGATATATTTAAGTACGAACTCAGGTATTACTTAGGGAGTAATCCGAAAAGTTGAATAAAATACTTTCACAGAACAAAAGCTAGGAAATTAATCTTTAAGAAGAAATCAAGGAAAAAGTATGAGTCTGTAATGATCATTGAAAACTGTGAAATTAACAAGTCTCCTCATGATCAAACATTTTATAAAAATTTATTTTATTATAGTTAGGTCAAGAACGTACATGTTACACATTTCAAAACTAGATTAATCTGAAACCCTTGGATGTTCTAGGCAAGTAGCCCTATTTTTCCCTGCTATAACAACAAACAAAACTTTGTCATCATAATTGCTTAAGAATTAGCTAGAATAACTAGATCATATTTATCCAAAAGTATTTTTGTATTTACATTTTTGAACAGGACAGAACAATAATGAGTTTCATGAATGATAATTATGGTGTTTTCTTAGGTATTATAACTATAGTGTTTGAAAGAGTACTATCCTGAAATAGTGTGATTTGAGGACTGCCAATAAGATGTTCCTGTTCCCTAATATGTCTCTTAATCCACTTAGTACCTAAAGAAATTTCATGAACAGAATAACATTTATTTTCCTTAAGATAGAAATCTTACTAGGTATATTTTAAAATCATTTATCTCATGGAAACACCAGAAATCTTGAGGAAAGAGGAGAGAGATTTATGTTTTTCAAAGTGTCAATAACTGCCACTTTCAAACTTCTTGAATTTTGGGGTTATTTTTGGAGAAAGAGAAAAAGAAAATCAAGCAGCATGGTTAATAAAATAAGAAAAAAGCCCTATATTATTAATAATACAATCAGAACATCTGCTCATAATAGAGATTGCTCCAGTATAAAATTAATTTTGTCAATTAAGATATTAAATGTCATTTTGCAATTTTTTAGTCTGAATGGCATTTCATTTCAGGAGACTTTCCTTAATAATCATTAATTGAACAAGCTTCTATAGTTGTGCTTTTTATTTAACATTATAACATATTCCCCAGAGATACTCTTTGATTTTCTGTCAGAGGTTCAGTGCTCTGTTTCTACATATTAGCAGTACTAGCAAGGCTAGTAGCATTTGTGATTTTATTTTAACAATTTATGATTATTTCAGCATTTTAAGGATTTACTCTTCATTGAAGACATCATAACAAAGTATTGAAGAAAAATACTTCAGTTTAGTTGCAAATCTATATCTCAATGCCATTGTTGCCCCTAATTTATAACATTATAACCTATTTATCAGTGAAATGAAGCAAGATTAGCTATTTTATATAGTTGTTGTAAGGATCAAATTAAATATTTTTTAAAATATTAGAAATATAAAATTTCAAATAAAAATTTACATCATACTATTTTCTAAAATATACATTCAAAAAAGTTTCAAAACTTTTGTTTAGAATAATCTAGAAATCATTTTTCAAAAAAATAAATGTGAGGCATCATGGTCAACAAAATCAATGTAGAATGGAATAGACCTTGATTCAAACCCCAATTTTGGCACTGAGTTGAGAAGTACATCATACATCTATAAATTCCAGTGTCCCCACCGGCATACCTGGGTATACCAGGTCACTTAAATATTTAATTAAGATAATATATATGAAATCAGTGCTCAGCAGTATGTAGGCACCCAAATAATGTGACATCAATAACTGAAAGGGGTGTGAATCAAGATGTTATAAGAGCAGAGTTTTTGTATGTTATTGAAGTTAAGATGGCATAAATTCAAGTTAGAGTATTATAATTTTGGAATGTTAAATATAATCCACATTGTAACCACAAAGAAAATAAGTACATATGTAAAAAAGACATGAGAAAGGAATTTCAATGTTTCACTATGAATTATCAACTCAATATTTAAAAAACAATAATGCAGGAAATGAGGGATTAACAATCTATAAGACATGTAGAAAATAAATAACAAAATGACAGTGGTCTCTCCCGATTAGCAATCACTTTAAATATAAATGATTTAATTCTTTAAGCAAAAAAAAAAAAGGTACAATCTGACTATATGCTGTCCACAAGAGACTCATTCTAGATTCAAACATACAAATAGGTTGAAAGTGAAAGGATGGGAAAAGATATTCCATATAAAAAGTAACCAGAAGAGAGCAGTGGTGGTTATACTAATATTAGAAAAAATAGATTTTAAATAATACAAAAAAGTGTACAAGAGACAAAAGAAGGCATTATACATTAATAAAAGGTTCAATATTCCAAGAAGCTGAAACACATATAAACATTTACATAATTAATAATAGATCATCAGAATATATGAAAAAATTGACAGAATTAAAGGGAAAAATAGGTAGCTCTACAATAATAATTAGAGACTTCAATATCCACTCTCAATTATGGATAGAACAATCAGACAAAAGATAAGTAAGAAAATAAATAAAAATAGAGGACTTAAACAACACAATAAACCAACTAGGTTTAATAGATAATTACAGAACATTCTACCTAACAACATAATACACATTCTTCTGAAGTGCACATGAGACATTTTACAGGGTAGGCTCTATTTTAGGCCATCAATTAAGTCTCAATAGATTTAAAAGATAGATATTATCCAAAGTATCTTCTCCAACCACAACAAAATTAAGTTAGACATCAATAACAAAAGAAAATCTGGAAAATTCACAAATTTGTAGAAATTAAACACTTAAACTAACAATGTATCAAAGAAGAAATAACAAGGGAAATTAAAAAGTACTTAGGGAAGAAAAAAAAACAAAAACAAAACCTACCAAAACTTATGGAACACAGCAAAAGCAGTGCTAAGAGAGAAATTTATAGCTATAAATGCTTATATTAAAAAGCAAGAAAATTTTTTTTAAAACATTACAAAAGCACAAAATATTTTAAATCAACCACCTAAATTTACAACTTAGGCAATTAGAAAGACAAACTAACTGAAAGTAAATAGAAGAAAGGAGATAAAGATTAGGGCAGAGATAAACAAAATAGAGGATAGAAAAAGAGAGAAAAACAGTGAAACCAAAAGTTGGTTGTTTGAGAAGATCAATAAAACTAGTAAACCTTAAGCAAGATTGGCTAAGGGAAAAAAAAAGAGAAGACTCAAATTACTAAAATGGGAAATGAAAGTGGAGACATTGCTATCAATTTGATGGAAATAAAAAGGACTATAAGAGAATATTATGAAAAAATGTATGCTGACAAATTTAATAACTTCGATGAAATGGGCAAATTCTTAGAGACACAAAACCTACCAAGACTAAATCATAATAAAATATAAAATGTTAATAGATAATAACTAGTAAGAAGATTGAGTCAGTAATCAAGAATCTTCTGAAACACACACACACGAAATTCTGGTCCTGATGTCCTCACCAGTGAATTCTATCAAACATTTAAGAACTAACATCAATTTCAAATTTTTTCAAAAATTTGTCTTAAGGGAACACTCCTAAACACATTCTATAAGCCAGCATTACCCTAGTATCTTAGCAATATCCCTCATAAGCACTGATGTAAATGTTATCCAAAAAAAAAAAAAATACTTGCTAACCAATTTGAGCACCATATTAAAGGATTATACACCATGAGCACATGGGATTTGCTTATGGACATTCAAGATGATTCAACATATGAAAATTGTTCAACATGATACAGATCGTTAACAAAATGAAGTATAAAAAGCACATGGTCATCTGGAAATAGCATTTGACAAAATTCCACACCCTTTCATGATAAAAAAATAATAAATGAAGAATAAAAGGAAACCACCTTAAAATAATAAAAAAACATATCTGAAAGACTACAGCAAACATTATGCTCAATATTGAAAACCTGATAGTTTTTCCTCAAAGATGATCAAGCACAAGGCAAAGATGCCTGATTTCACTACTCCTAATCAACATAACACTGGAAGATCTAGTCAGATCAATTAGGCAAGAAAAAGAAAAGGCATCCAAATTGGAAAGTAAGAAGTAAAATTATCTCTGTTTGCAGATGATATGATCTTATTTATAGTAAACTCTAAAGATTCCACAAATATCAGAGCTAACAAATGAATTTAGCAAAATCAGCACACAAATATTAGGTGCTTAACTATACACTAACAGTTACCTACCTGAAAATGAAATTCATAAAATAATTATATTTTCAATAGCATCAAAAAAGATAAACTATTTAGGAATTAATGAACATGGTGATACACTTGTACAATGTAAACTACAGAACATTTATGAAAAGAATTAAAAAATATAAAAACAAATGGAAAGACATCCCATTTATGATTGGAAGACACAACACTGTTATAATGTCAAGATTACAGATTCAATGCAAATCTACAAACTCAATACAACCTCTTTCAAAATCCTAATGATTTCTTCCTGACAAAATAGTAAAACCCATCCTAAAATTCATATGGAACTTCAAAGGACCCCAAATAGCCAAAACAATCCTGGAAAAGAACAAGCTGGAGAACTCATATTTCCTGATTTCTAAACTTACTACGAAGCTACAATAATCAAAACAGTGTTGTATTGGCATAAATACAGACATATAGCCAAATGGAATAGGATAGATTGCCCAGAAGTAAACCCTCACATATATGGTCAAATGATTTTTGGCTAGGGTGCTGAAACCATTTAGTGGGGAAAGGACAATATTTTCAATAAATGGTGCTGGGAAAATTTTATATCCATATGCAAAATAATGAAATTGGATGCTCACTTAAGATCATATACAAAAATTTAGTCTAGGCCAGGTGAGGTGATTCATGCCTGTAATCCTAGCACTCTGGGAGGCTGAGCGGGAGGATAGCTTGAGGTCAGGAGTTCGAGACCAGCCTGAGCAAGAGTGAGACCCCTCTCTACTAAACATAGAAAAATTAGCAGGGCATGGTATGCACCAGTAATCCCAGCTACTTGGGAGGCTGAGGCAGGAGAATCACTTGAACCAAGGAGTTTGAGGTTGCTGCGAGCTCAGATATCACTGCACTCTACTCAAGGAAACGGAGTGAGATTCTGTCTCAAAAACAACAACAACAACAAAAGACCTTGTCTCTAAATATTTTCTTTTAATTTCTAAAAAAAAAAGTTACTATAAATGGACCCATGGGCTAAATAGAAAACCTAAAACTATGAACTCTTAGAATAAGATAGAGAAAACACCTTACTACTTTGGATTTGGCAATAATTGGTAATAGCAATAAATTATAATAAGCAAAATAGGTAAAAGAACTTCATAAAAAGTAAGTAAAATACAATAAAAAGTGTACATCAAAAGAAAATATCAACATAAAATCTATTTGCCTAATGGAAACAAATATTTGCATATCACATGTCTGGTAAGGGATTGATATCCAGAATATATAAAGAACTCCTAAAACTCAATGACAAGAAACAGAGCAACCTGATTCAAAAATCACATTTCACCACAGAAGATATACAAATGGCCAAAAAAGACAAGAAAAACTGTTCAATATCCCTAATCATTAAGGAAATGCAAATCAAAGCCGCAGTGATATACTACATCATACCCATTAAGAAGCTGCTACCACAATAACTCAGAAAAGAATAAGTTTGAGGAGGATGTAGAGAAATTAAAACACTTGTGTACTGTTAGTGGAAATGTAAAATGGTAAAACTGCTGTGTAAATTAGTGTAGTGATTCCTCAAAAATTAAACATTAGATTACCATATGATCCAGCAATTCTACTTCTAGGTATATAGTCAAAAGAATTTAAAGAAAGTTCCCAAAGAGATATTTGTATATCCATGTTGTTAACAGCTTTATTCACAATAGCAAAAATGTGGAAGGAACCTAAGAATCCATCGACAGTGGAATGGATAATCAAAATGTGTTATATACATACAATATTATTCAGCTTTAAGAAGGAAAGAAATTCTAATACATGCTACAATATGGATGAATTTTGAGGGCAGTACACTAAGTGAAATAAATCAGTCACAGAAAAGCAAATACTGTATAATTTCACTTCTGTGAAGTACTTAGTTAAAATTCCAGAATCAGAAAGTGAAATAGTGGTTGCCAGAGGGGGACCACAGTTTTTCAAGATGATAAGAGTTCTAGAGATGGACAGTAGTATTGGTTGCACAACAATATTAATGTACTTATTGCCAATGAATTGTACACTTAAAAATAGTTATGATGGTAAATTTTACATTATGATTATTTTACTACAATAAAAAACTGCATAATATTAATACATAAATATAAAGAAATACAAAAGCAATCAAAATAAAGAGCCTGGTTTAAAATGGTAAAATTATGAATTTGTCTTTGAACAAGCTAATTGGAAATGTTATTCAGACATCAAAAAAAGGAGGTCAAGTATCTAATGGAAGACAATGAGTTTAATGGCACTTATTATTATTGTTGTCATTCACAGATTGCAAGCTCAGAAGAGAAGTTTAAATGGAAAATAAAAATTTTTGAGTCATCTTCACTCAGCCTTGATCGCAGGGATGCTCTTGAACTAAAACAATCTCATATTATCACACTGGGCAAAGACGGCCAGGCCTTTAAACCATGGCCTCCCCCATTAGTCACTGTATGTGGGTTTCCTGGGAGGGGGTGACTTTGAGCAAAGCATCTGATACTGATGGAAATCTCTGAGGGAGAGAAAGGTGGAGGTGATGGTGGAGCTCATAGCTAAAAATTGTCTGCAGAGAGCATTCTCTAATGCTAGAACAATATGCCTCCCTTGAAGAGGCATGAAGGTAAAAAAATTACCTTATGCACCACTTTCCTGGTTATGCATCTCCATATCTACCATACCCCTAGGTAATATGTTCAACTTGCTCCCTAATAAGCTACTAATGACCTGGGTCTATGAGATGCTGAGACGTACCTTTGGGAAGCACTACCATAAACATTTACTTAAAATATGTATATGGTTTATGGATCATGAAGATAGTAAAATTACCTATGCAATAAGATGCTTCAATGCCTTCTAAAATTATCAAACAAGATGTGACAGATCTTTTATTGCAGATGGAAATGTAGCAAGATAAACCTTTAACTTCCCATGCTATATATTACCATCCTTTATACATTACATTTAGTGTTATGTTCATCCACACCCTGTCCACTTCCAGAAAAACATAGACAAAAAGTGTTCATTTATTCACTTGTGGAAATTTCAATCCTTCAAAAAATTGTTTTAAGAACTCCCAAACAAATAAATATTTCCAAATTATATCAAAGGCCAAAAAAATCATCATTAATCTTTTACATAATTTTATAAAAAAAAAAATTCAGAAACAGCTATCTCAAATGTAACACTGCCATGAGAATACCTTCAGAACATTTTACTCTGTTTCTGAGGAAATGAGTGAACTATTCTATTCTATATTTCTGAAAGTTGTCCTATTTTCTTCAAAATAATCTATTTCCAGAAATAAGAAAACACAAACCTCAGAAAAACACAGTAATGATATTTAATGTAAACACATTCAGAGGGATCTTGTAAACATGGCCATCTTCTGCTGATGTCTATGAATCATCACTCTAACACCAGTAAATGTATTTTAAACTAAATATTACACTCTGAGGCTGATAAAATACCATAATCACTCTTCAAAAAATAACTACCTGTTAACACTGCTCTTTTTATAATTAATAGTGCTAATTTTTTTCCTACGTAGTGCAAAAGTACAGACAAAAACCAAAAGACAAATAAGTGTTTCAAGTTGTGCAAAATGGAGAACTTTGTTCTCCAACATAAGAGAGTAGGAAGATTTTTCATCTTATATTTTTACAGTTAGCTGAATTATTTATACAAATATTGCATTTACAAATAGTTTCAATTGTTTCTTAAAAATACCAGAATTATATATTGCGCTTCTTTGACAGCTTTATCATCTGTAATAACTATGTCTAGAAAAGACCGGGTAAGTAATCAAATACAACCACCAGGAAAGAGAGAGACAAACACTGTTAAGAGGTTCTTTGATAATTTTTAGAAAGAAAGTAATTTTATAGGAGTGAATGCTGCTTTCTTCAAATTTTAGAACTAGTCTATTGGACTACAGGCACAGTTTTTCATTTAAATGTTACTGCAAATCATTTTTTATAAAAATATTTATTTATTTTTAAATTTAAGATTGGAAGAGGTTTGCTGTATTCTGATATGACATTTTATGAGGCTCAGGAGCCAATTTTTTTCTTTGGGTGCACATCTCTGAAATTACATTGTCAGTCAATGGGAAATATGGCTTGATATTCAAAGAGCATAAAATCTGATTTATATATGACTTTTAAGAATGCCTCCTTTGTATAAAGCAATATATATATTTACTTATTCTGGGAATATAGTGATTTATACTATAATGTAGAATTTACTACGAGATACACAAACACACGCACACAAATAAATATATTGGCAAAGTAAAAAAAATGTTTTCACATGCCATTGATTTCCATCTAGACTTAATACAAAGCCTGACTTTCTGAAAACATAATTTTTGTCAATGCTTCTTTATCATTTGATTTAAATTACTTCTCCTTTCAAAATGTTTTTATCTCTTTTCCTTGGCATTAGCAAAGGTGATAATCATTACTTTCAGGTTTCCCCCCCCATGTTAAATTTTTTTTCAAAGGACACTATTATAAAAATAATAACAAAAGCAAAATCCTCTAAATATTTTTCACAAAAGGAAATGTGAATGAATTTACAAATACATTAGTTCTCATACAAATAATAAGCATATATCTTAAATATAAAAAGGTAATACGTAAGTATTGTTATTAATAGAAAATACTTTGAGAAGTCCACCATGAGAATTCCTTTTGCATAACACATCAATTTGCAACATAGAAGCCACTCAGAAAATACTTGCCAGAACAAGTCTCTTCAAATTAGTTACTAATTTTTCAAAATCAGTTATTAGGTTTAAAAAATTATATTTGAAGTAGTACTTTGCCTTTGCTTTAGACTGAAATAATTGCACATATGCAACAACTGTAAAACTGAAATACAAATGTAGGAAGTATGAGTTACAACTCAATAAACCCTAAGACTGAAAAAGACAGGAATTGGACATAGACATTCCAATTTACACAAGCCTTAGATTAAATAATCTAGGCCAACTGGCCCTAGATTCTGGAAAATTTATACCTTATCATCTTATGAATTATACTTTTGCAGAGCAGTAAAAGTGTACGCAGGGACCAAAAATGACACACATCAACTAGGATATTCTTTATCTACCATTGTCTTGCTATAAACTTCTTTAAAAAAATTCTGATTCTAATTAAAATATCACTTTAATTGTTTTTAATAATTTATTAAGTTGTAAAATATTTCCAAGGAATGATTATAAGAAAAATACTTGTTCTGTGCTCTCTTTAGAGCAGCATTCTATCTTAGGAAGATGATTTTGAGATCAGCAAAATACAACTGCTGATATTTTTAGAGACATAGAGTAATGTTTAGGGAATTTTGCTGGTTTCTTTTGGGCCACAGGCATTTTGGAGCTATTTAAAATGATATTCATAAAAGGAATGCCTTAAAATATTTAATATGGAATGAGTGTAATTTGTATTAAAGTATATAATGCATACCAGATACTTGAAAAGATCCAGCACATTCTATGTGCCTCACACTTGTTTTCAGTTCTTAAACTAATGTAAGAATTTAGAAAGTAGGATGTTTTTATGCAATATAAGCCATATAAAGGCTAGCATATTAATCTATGTAAATTTTAAACATTAATTAATTAAAAAATAATTATTTAGTGCCTTCAATATGCCAGACACTGTTCTAGGTGCTGTAAAAATGCAGTGACCAAAACAGAATTCTGTTCTCTTGGAATTTATAGTCCATGTAGAGTGGATGAGGAGAGATAAACAACAAAGAAACATGTAAATATAGAATATGTCAGGTAGAGATTTCTGCTGTGATAAAATATAAAGCACGAAAGGCAAAAAACAGTGATGCAGGTGATGAGAGCAATATATCATGTATTGTGAGCAGGCAAGTCTCACTGCGAAGGTTCCATTTCAGCATAGAGCTGAATGGAGTCAGGGTGAAAGGCATGCTGATATTAGGGAATAGAGTGTTCATGCAAAGGGCAATGATGAAATTGGAAAGGTCTAATATGGTGTGGCTAGGCGTGCTTGAAGAACAGAAAGACGACTGGTGTGGCTGATGCAAAGAACAGGTGCATGGTAGGAAATGATATCAGAGAGGTAACTAGGGCAAACACATTGCTCTTCTGTGTGTAGTGAAATCATTCTTAACATTTTCATAATTATAATATTATTTTTACTCCATTATGCAACATGACAAGAAGAATGAATCATTAAAGTGTAAGAGGAAAACACCTGTTTCAAGATAGGTAGTTCTGTGATAGCACCAAGGGAATACATTTTGAAAGCATTAGTCTGCAGCTGCAGAAGTAATGAGTTTCTCTATTATTGCTTCTTCATAACTGAAAAGCAGCTGAGAAAAAGTAGATGGTAAAAATCCCCCAAATTTTAAAGCAACAAAGGTAAAAGTAGTTAAATGGCAGGAGAATTCAGCTGTCAACTGGCAGTGTAGCTGTACTTGAAAGAAATTGATAAATCATCTACCAGTTCTACTCCCCCATTTTGCATCAGCGGCCTGTTAAAGTATTCAGTTGATAAGGAAGTGAGACACCTTGATCTGGCTTTCAAGATAAAGGTTATTGAACTCTCTGCTCTCAATGCTATTAGCTCAAATGGAAGTTCCTTGTTTCCTTCAATAATTCATTATTTTTATTGTATATTATGAAATTCTGTTATTTGCAACAACATGGGTTCATTGAATTTTATGACCTCATCGAAAAGCTGTGATATCTGAAAAGCAATTAAATGTAAGAGTTTATTTGAATGTTGTTGACATTTTAAAGGTTTATACAAAAGACAATCAGAATTAACAATAATTTTCATATGCAATATCAAATTAGTAACTTGAGTAGTGTGTATTTCAACAATAGAGCCAATAAAACATACTTACTGTTTTTGTATGCTTTCATTTAAAGATGTATCCTGACGGTAATAAAGTTTGACCCGTTGTCTGTGCGAAACAATGTATGTGCTATATCTACTGTGATGTTTCCATTTGTTATCTGAAACCAATGCTTTGTAACATTGTTTTAATTATTATATATCATTAAGATACATATAAAATTGCTTTTAAATTACATTAGTAAATAAGCTAATATTTCATATTAACATCATGATATGAAAAATATGTTAGGTCATACCAGGGTATCCTTATTAATGAGAGGTAACATTGCTGTGAAATTTGAAATTTATCCTTGATATTAATGTTGCTTACAAAAAAGTAAAATTTTAGCATTATACAGAGAAAGAGACAGATTGGTTTTGAACCTTGGTTTTGCCAATCAGCAAATACTAACCTTGAATAACTTTCCTTAATTTTAAAATGGGGAGGGCGATTCCCTGTCTCATAGTGTAAACATCTGTACAAACTCAAACTCAATAATATTAGCTACTCTAAATAGGTAAAATAAATTAAGTGAAATGATTCCTCCTTGCTTTCTAACTTTAATAGATATTTCCACAATAGCTGTATCTTTAGATTTTGAAATGTTTGCTTTTCACATTTTTGTATTATTTGGAGAATTTTTATTATACACCTATGGCTTAAAATAGTTCTCCTTTTGAGGCTTTACAGCTTAACTAAAATACAAGAAAGAATGAAACAATTGCATTCAGAGTTAATATATTTAATGCAGCATTGTCACTTTAAGATCCAATAAATACTCATGGGCCTTCAGATGCTAATATATGCACTGCCAAACGATTCCTTCATCATGAGTTTTGGCCAGCTATGGGTTGAATAGTTTTCTTTATTACAGAACTTTTTTGAGTCTTACATACCATATTATATAAGAAGGCAATGCAAAAAGTGGTAAATGGACACAGAATACTTTTCTCTGAATGAACCTATTCATATTTCCCTGAAATACCATTCCACAGAGCAGGACAAAGAAAGAGATGTCCTAATGTACCACAAATTTCTAGAGACCAGGATGTAGATCTTACCATCCTAACCTCTTCCTTCTTAGAACTTTCCTTTCCCAGAGTAGGAACTGAACACATTTGGAATAATCAATGAATATCAAAAAAATGATATCAAATTCTTTCCAAGCCTCCTGCTACTGGTAACATGAAGGCTATTCTAGCTAGAAATTGGAAAAGACTCTATTTCCCCTTTATAATCTGAAGGCTATTATCAGACTCAAATGTATAAAATTCCCAAACTTGGAATTAAGTAACAACTTAATTTCATGGTACTTTATTACAAATTGTAAAACTAAGATTGTAATGAGAAAAGAAAGAAAAAGCATGGTAATAATAGTTTTGACAGCACCAACAATACAATGGTCAATAAAAATTTTATGTCCCTGGGTCAAATGCAAGAAGTAACCTGCAGACTCTCTGAGGGTAGGTAACAATGCAAACTTGGCTAGAGCAGTATCATTTCTTCTCATTGTTGTATTCCCAGCTTCCTTTAGAGTACCTCACTAATAATAGGCTTTTAGTAACGTCTATGGAAGATTGAACCTAGAAAATGTATTATTATTTTCAAAGTAATTGTTTCTATATATACTTCCAAGGGGGAAATTCTATAGTGATAAAAGGTATAATTCCTCCAAATTATACTCGACTCAAAGCTCTTACTCATGAAATCATTATTCTTTCTTTGCTCTCTGCTTTGACCTTTGGTTGTAAAGATTACAGTGGAAGCAGTTAAACACCATTTGTTGTACATGATCTGAATTAGTCTAGTAATATAAATGCCTATAACTTCCCCGCTCATTGGTATATGAAAGAGGTGAAGTCATATTTATCCACATTTTATATTTCCAAAGCAAACACTTCCAAATGGTTCTTCATTAATATGTTGGCTTTATAATCTCATAAGGACTTAAAACCAGAGGCAAAATAAGATTGATAACATTTTCATAGAAAATCACACAGGTTCAGTTATTGTCAGAAACTGCCCAATATAGAATCTTTTGTCAAATCAAAGAAGATTTTTGGAAAAAATAAAGTTTATTCCCCCATGTCTGAGATGGAGATGGATGGTAAATTTGGTAGCCAAATGGTACCATAAATTCACCCACATACTGGAGAAAACATAAAATAATTAAGCAATTTCCAGAGAAAAATTATGTCCACAGTTTGAAGTGAAGCACCTATAAAGAGTATTCTCTCAGAATAGTCTTTTCCTAATTGAAAAGCTGAATTATCAATAAATGTTCACCTTTTCAAAACTAGAATTTCCACTTTCTAATCAATTGTCAAGTGTGCATAACCATAGTGCAATTTCTCTTCAAGATGTTGTCCTTTCCTAGTAGTATCAAAAACACATTGAACTTTAAAATTGTCAGACACTTGAAGGAACACATGTGAACAATTTCCTTTAAATTAGCAATAAACATACTTGAATATCAGCCTTACTTCTTCAAGGTACTTAGAAAAGGTTATCCATTCAAAAGGAACCAAACCAAATCAGATTAGATATTCTCTGAGAGGAGATAGCTTTGAAAGTTATGCTTACATCTTCAACATTTAACATGTTCAAGAATGGGGCAATCCAAGGTAGTGTGCTTCACACTGAATTATTCACTTTTATTCTACTAACCACCTCACTGAGTACTGTTAGTTTATTTGAATTGCATAAATTTGAACAATGTTGGGATTGCCAACCCTCAGTGCAGTCCAAAATTTGTGTATAACTTTTGACTTCCTCAAAACTTAGCTACTAACAACTTACTATAGACCAGAAGCCTTACAGATGATAGAGTTGATTAACAAACATTGGGTATGTTCTATGTATTACAGACTGCATTCTTACCAAAAAAAAAGATAGAGAAGAAAATGTAATTAAGAAAATCATAAAAAAGAAAAATTATATTTACTATTAATTAATGGAAGTGGATCATTATCAAGGTCTTCTTCCTTCTCTTCACATTGAGTAGGCTGAGGAAGAAAAGGAAGAGGATAGATTGATCTTGCTGTTTTGGGGTGGTAGAGGCAGAAGAAAATCCTCTTATAAGTGGACTCATGCAGTTTGAACCCATGTTGTTCAAGGGACAACTGTATTACAGTTTGTGATAAGGATGATGTGTGTTGCATATTTGATACAATGTTACATGCAAATTAATACCTCAAAACGTGTTTGATGGTAAAGTCAGTGATGGAAAAATTTTCTAGAAGATTTGTAATCAGATTAAGAAAATTCATTCATCCACAAGATATTTTAGTTTCAAATCAATATGGACCATTAGAAAAAAATTAAATATGCCTGATACTAATATTAATTTTGTCATAATCTATCTTTGTATACCAAAACCAAAATAACAGACATCTAAAAAAGTAAATGAAAATGAAAACATGAAGTTTGGCAAGAATAACAAAAGCACCATTATACGTTGTTGAATGTTTTACTAAAACTCTATTAAAATATGACTCTTCTTATCTCCAAAGCAATTAAACTTTTTAAAATTCATCATAACACAAAACTATGTGTGTACATAGTTCTAAGTATATTTCAGAACAAAAGTTCAAAAATTGTTTTAAAAGGATTTTGAAGTTCACGTTTAAATTTGGCCAAATTTATTCTTCAGATTTTATTTTTATGTATACAAATATATTAAGGTCTAGAAATATGTGTAGGTCCTTACATTTATGCAGTAGGTATATATTTAACATCAGTTTTAATATTATATTATACTAAATTCTGTGGGGAATACCTAAAAACAGGATGAGTAATTATTTTAAGTCGATCATTATATAGTTATCCTACAAATATTTATTCTATCCCTACCTCCTAGAAATTATTAGTTTACTTAAGATCATGTAAACTATTATAATCTGTGCAGTAATTATTTTGAATACTTTTTTATAGCATTAGGTTTTATATAAACAGGAAAAACACTATTCTTATGGGTAGCCACCATACTCATGGTGAAACACAAAGCAGAATGAAATATATTCAAATTAGGAAAATGTGACTTATCAATGGTTTGAATAAAAATTGATTTTGGAAATAAAGACCTATGTCTAGCAGCATTCTTAAATGTGAATTAGGTGAGTAACTTGTTGACATCTTGTATACAAAAATGAGAATCATAAAGAAGAATCCTTTGACAGTAGGAAAGTCAAAGACTATTGAATATCTCAGATCATGAGAAGAGGGAAATTTAACCATATGTTTTTTTTCTCAATTTTTTTATTATTATAAATGTTTTACCCAGGCCATATAAACTTATTTTTTTATTATTGCTATTATTACTTTATTTATTTTTTTATTTCAGAATATTATGGGGGTACAAATGTTTTGGTTACATGAATTGCTTTTGTACTGCTTGAGACAAAGTTGTAAGTGTGCCCATCACCCAGTTAGTGTACATTGTACCAGTTAGGTATGATTTCATCAATCCCCTCCTTACCCCTCCCACCTACTTGATTTCCATTGAGTTTTACTTCCATCTGTGCATATGAGTGCTATTCTGTAAGTTCCAATTTAATAGTGAGTACATGCAGTCTTTGTTTTTCCATTCTTTTGATATTTCACTTAGGAGAATGGTCCCCAGCTCCATCCATATTGTTACAAAAGGCATTAATTCATTTTTTATGGCTGAGTAGTACTCCATGGTATTTGTGTGTGTGTGTGTGTGTGTGTATACCACATTTTCTTAATCCACTCATGAATTGATGGGCACTTGGGTTGATTCCACATCTTTGCAATTGTGAATTGTGCTGCAATAAACATTAGAGTGCAAGTGCCTTTTTAATAAAATGACCTTTTTTCCTTTGGGTGAATATCCAGTAGTGAGATTGCTGGAACAAATGGTAGGTCTACTTTTAGTTCTTTGAGGAATCTCCATACTATTTTCCATAGCTAGTATCATCTTGATATCAAATTCAGGAAAGGACATAACAAAAAAAGAAAACTATAGACCAATATCCCTTGTGAATAAAGATACAAAAATTCTCAATAAAATTCTAGCAAACCAAATTCAGCAGCACATCAAAAAAATAATAATAATCCACCATTACCTAATGGGTTTCATTCCAAAGATACAAGAATGGTTCAATATAGGTAAATCCATGAATGTGATTCACCACATAAACAGAAGCAAAAACAAAGATCATGTGATTATCTAAACAGATGCAGAAAAAGCATTCTGCATGATGTGAAGAGAAAGAGTCACTGATGTATATTTCACTAATGATCAAAAATCATATTTAAAATTGAATGCAAATATTAGATTTTGGTAGTTTAAATACATAATTGGTATTAATACATACCATGAAATATTACCATGAAATATTGTTAGGCATTTAAAATCCATTTTACTAAGTTATCCTGAGGCAAATGCCATAAATGAAGTGATGGATAAGCAAATTCTTTCTGCATCAATTTTTGACCATCACTTTTATAATAGATTTATTTACATTTTTCCTCTAAATAATCAATCTTTACTCTATTAAAAAATGGAGTTCACTTCTAATTTAAAATCATGAATCTCCATGAGTGATTAAAATGGAATTATAAAAATTTAACATTCACTCTGATTATTTTGCACATTAATCACAGTGCCCACATAATGAATATAATAGGCATTAAAACCAATCACATGTTTATAGTAAAATAAAAATATTGAGGCCAGAGATTAAAGTTTTCACAGGAGAAATTATGCAAATGTAAGGATGTTGTATCTTTAACACATTTCATTAATTTAAATAGCTTCAATAGACTATAACCTGACCCCTAATGTTTCTCATTAGCTGCCAGTTTCTGCAGTTTGTAAAGTGAATGTTCTATTTGATAATAACTCCACTGACAGAGACAATTCCACAATGTCAGTTACATAAACACAATCTTTTAACCACTTTTATAAAAAGTACAATATAAGAATATTCTAAAATTATTTAAATAACATATTTTGAAAAGCAATGTTATATATATTTTTTCTAAAAATAAATGCAGGAGGGATGCATTTTTGACAGGAGGGATGGAGTTTGGCTGATTTTACAACTGTTAAATGTCTTCAAGACAGGCCTGCTTCAGAGGAGCAGGAGAAATCATATAAGCCCAATGGTAAATGTTTTAAAAAGTACCGGAATTAGAATTTTAATTCAGGAACTTTCCTAAGAAAAGTCAATTAAAATTCCAGGACTTCACTTTCTCATCTGTAAAATAGATAAAGATATACAAATTTGGAAGATATAAATGCCCTATATTTATTGTTAGGATTTTATTGAATATCAGAATTGGACATATTTGAAATCTGATGAAATGTTAGGCTATAAATACAAAAATAATTATCATATTAGCACATAAATTATATGTAAATAAATAATTTTTAGGCACTTGGAAGTAATATTTTGACTCATAAGCAATTTTTTACCGCTGGGAATTTTTGACATTATTAATTTGTTACGGAAATCCTTATTGATTAGCAAAGAAAATTTTATCATGGTCTATTCAGATGATGGATAATTATACTATTAGTATTATTTATAAACTAACTTCTGTTATCTATATTTATGGAACTTTTGTAGACATTTTTTTCCTTCCTATGATCATCCAGTTGATAATATCAGTGACTCTTTGTGACTAACTGAAAAATGATGATCCTACAGTCTCACAAGACTACTGGGGAATGGTTTTGTTCACTCTTCCTGGGGGTAAACAATTAATTGGATAACAGAAATCAAATGTCCTTAATTAAATTTAAAGCTTTCTTGGCCTCTCAAAAATCAGATTCTCAGCTACCTCTTTCTGTACAGACTCAGAACACTAAACACCTTTTCACTAGATACCAAAATTCCATCACCACACTTCACTTCCCTAGGAATAATTTTTTCCATTGGAAAAACTGTTCCATTGATTTCAAATAGAACGCAAACATCATAATTGAGAATTTGCTTGACAAATTCTACATAGGACTACTATTCTGCTAGTTAATCATTGATCTTAGTCTGCTATTCTCACCTTACGGGGTCTCTATAGACCCCGTATAGATATTCTATGTAGCATAGAATATCTCTACATTTTGGACTAAATGAAAAAGAATCTCTATCCAGGTCTTTTGGGCCTGAGTTCAGCCCAATGTGGCTGGTAATCATCATGATCATCATCATTATCATTATCATCATCATCATCAAAATAGCAGTACTCTAATTTGACGAATGCTTTCTATATTCCAAATCTTGTGAAGAAAGTGTCATTTCATTAAATCCACACAGAAATTCCATGGCATGGGTACTATGATTATCCTCATATAATAGATATGGAAAGATAGTCCAAAGTAACTCACACAAGATTATATGATTCATAAGTGGCAAAACTGGTTTTTTGAACTTTCTGGTTTTTGAACTGCAAACTCCAGAACTCAAATATTATTTTATATTGCATTTAAAATAATTTGATTATAGACAAAATGCCTTGCCTTCTTTCCTAGGATAAATGCAAGCTGCCAGTTTCTGACGCTACCCTGGGCCAGTCTTCTAACTGAAACCCAGTGGATTCAAAATCTATTCCAAGTACTTGACTTTCTGTTGAAAATTCTCTCATCTATCAACTAGAAGATGATAATAATTGCAGAGACACCAGAAAAAATTATAATCATTAATGAGCTAATCCATTTGAAAATATAAAGCAGCATTAAATGTTGATATTACTAATCTTCTTAATTAGATAAAGTAGCAAATGTATCCAAAAAAGTCTGTGACTAACTTCATTACTTTTTCATTTATGTGTAAAACTAAGCTTAAGTTCTATAAAATGAGTGTTTTAAACTGATTAAACATATAAGTGGCTGCACTTTTAAACACTCATTACTAATGTGCTATACTATGGTAAATATGAATATATTTTTGCAGTTATGACTAGAGAGTGATGTCCTTTGGTCAAAAAATTTACATGTCAATAATTATATGCTCTTCCTCTATTTTTATTTATAATAAATGTATTTATTTATGCATTTATATTGTTATTGAATAAAGAGTGTGAAGTGATTTGCACTAAGAATATAGGGATCCCTTTTGACAAATAAAATCCGAATCTAAACTACAGAACCAGGTTAAAGTGGGATCAGAAGTACAATTTTATTAAAGGCCAATGTTTTGCCATTGTTTAAATTAAAATTTGTTTTTAATCTGAGTGTTATCTTAAAGACTTCATAATGTACCTACATCTTTGTTGTATTGTTAACAGAGAGGAAACATCCTAATATGAAAGTTATTTCATACATTATGGATTTTATGTAAAAGAAGAAAATTATACATTAGAGATAAACTTTATTTTAATCACAATTCTTCAGCATAAATATGCTCATATAGAATATCTTCAGAATGTATAATTTGTCAATTAAAGTATTTTCAATTAAGATGTTTGTATTTTATTTAAAATCAACATTAATGGTGACAATGTTCTTATTTAAGATTTTTAAATCAAATGGGTTCAAAGTTGCTGTATTCAGTATTATTAGTAGTAGAAGTAGGCTCTGGAACTCAGACTTTTTTAGCCCCCTTCCTTCATGTTTCCATTAATTGCTATGGTCTCAGAGTTTTACATACTTCTCACTATCCCACTACCCTTGTTGTCTATAATATTTCATTAGTTTAAGCCTTCAGACATAATCCTGGTCATTCAAATACCAATACACCAAAAATCTCACAGTGTGAACAAAGGAAAAATTATTTGTGAAGATTAAAAGATAAAGGAGACTTCTCAGTTTTAACAACTTTAAAGAATACATTTCCCAATGGTGGTCTGATAAAATGATAATTTATATCCATTTACTTTGAAAAGAAGCTTATTGATTGATGAAGATTTTTCAACTATTTTAAGTGTTCTCCTCAAGAATTTCTTGTTAAGAGGTCATTTGTTAGCTTTCAAGTTCCTCGAGGCCTGGATCTGACAGAGTACCTGAACAGTAGGTGCTCAGTACATGTTTGCTGTATCGCACTGAAATAATGTCAATCATATAAAAAAAAAAAGAATAAAGAAAGAAAAAGAAATAAAACAGAACAAAATAACAGCTTTCATTTTGACACTTGTGCAAGTGCTAAATCTATAGCATATTGCCAAGCTATAAACTATTATGTGAGTGGGAAGGATAGATTAATCTGGGCTGACCTTTTCTAATGGGCAGAGAGAAACTTGGATCCTCTATTTTAAAGCACTTAATACTTTTTATGTAGGAGATGTTCTATTACTTGGTCTTGCCTTGTCATAGGCCTCTGGCTCCTTTATTAGCAAATGCAAAATTGAGGCTATATTTTTTGACTATCTGGTAGATATTTATGGCAAAGGTAGCAATAAAGTAAGAACTCCAGAACAAAAACTGCTGGCAGCTAAGACTATTTTGCTTATCTGAGTGGGACAAAACCCACAAACTCCCAGATTTGTAAGTTGCCTATTCCTAAAGATTTTTACCAGAGAAAGCTCATATTAATCCAAGGTCACCAAGTATTACAGATGGCCGACCAAAATACTCTATGGATGGTGGTTTGTAAAAAAACAAGATAAAAGAAAAATTAAAAAAACATACACAGAAGAATGCCTGAAAAATGCAAGAAGCCCATGAGACTAAGTGTTTTAGTTCTGGTATGATACTAACAGTTTAGTTTAATATAAACTTATAACTTCATTAAGATAGGAGTCATCATCATCATGTGCCATGTGAGAACATTTGAGGAAGATCAAATACAGGAAACAAGACAAGACACCTAATATTACAAAACCTTTGCCACAATATAATTTCTGAATAAAATATTCTGTAAAGCCAGGGAAAATAAGAGCATTTTAAAGCAAAAAATGGGAAAGGTGAATAAAAAATTTTGCTCTAGTAACACTATGAAAAACTATTAGAAAGAAAGGAATAAAGTGCTAAAATCTCACAAAGAGGTTCCATTACCTTGATTTATCTTGGAACTAAATAATAACATTTAATTTCCCACCAAAAACACAGGAGACAGTTTTCTTTTTAGACATTTACTTGCTTGGCACTCTACAAACATTGCTTCATAAAATCTTGAAAGTTTTAATGGGCATTGTCATCATCCACATTTTTCAGTAAAGAAAAAAGCAAGGAATCAACAATTAAACTGGATTAAAATAAAATCCAAGGTCTAAAGGAATATCTTATTTTACCAAATTTTGTTTTTCCTTTCTGAAAAATTTCACCTGAAAACTGTGTGAGTTTGGGGGAAGGAGTAAACAGGAACAAGTAGGTAAAGCTGGCTAGAGGAACTGAGGTTACAATGTCATTTCGTTTATTTTATAAATAATAAATATAACAATCCAGTAGAGTATGGTGTTTAGCTTTCATTTAACAAAAATTGCCATCAAACTGAGCTGGGTGTCCTTTTCCACTGCAAACAATGACATAATACATAATAAAAAAATAAAATTAGTACATGTATATCCTTAGTTTATATATTGATTTAGATTATATAATGATTTAGATTATATAATGATTTAGATTATTAAAATACTTAATTATCTAATGTATTGAATACATTAAATGTATTAAATGTATTTACATACTTAAATATGTAATATTCACATATTATATAATATATAATGCATGCATGCTAAATTTATTTTCACAGATATTAAATTCTCTCCATGTAAATTAAAGTGATCAGGATTTTTAATATCTCACTGAAAATAATAGCCATAAGTGTGAAGATCATATAAAAATATACATATAGTATTTCAAGTAGGAAAATTAATTCTCTATCAATTGAGGAATCATAAGAAAAAATAAAAGATAGAAAATATTTACTTCAAGTCTAACCACTATTCTTCTCAAACCTACTCTGTGCACCCAGGAGGTTGAACATGTAATGTACTACTTCCCATGCTCGCTTGTTTTCTGATTTCACTTGGGTTCAGCCAATGTGAAGCCCTAGCAAGAGATGGGAGGGGGAGATACAAGTGAAGGGGATAATTATGTTTTGGCTCTCTCCTCCTTCCGGGGCTGCTAATATTGACTATATCCCTTGACCAAAAGTCACAGATCCTGTGAGGCAGCCCTCTCCTCACAGCCCTCGCTGTCTATGGATTTTGGTTATTTCTTTCTCTCTTCCCTACAGGATCAGTGATGCTACAAGTGCCCACCAGTTACTAACTCAGAGGTACTAGACTATCTCCATGTGGTTTCCCTATGTGATGCCCAAATCTTTATTTCATATTTCTCAAGCTACTATATTTGATTATATTAATAACAGTTTTCTGCTGGGAACCTGAGTGTATACCTACAATATTTGGAAATTTAAGAACTTTGTTTGCTAGATCTTTTTCAAGAATTAGTTTAGATACTGACTTGATAAGGATTTACCATAGTATTTTTTGAAAATACCATTAAAACTATGTCAACCTATTATTTAATTAGGTAATATATTTGTTGCTTTATCTAATAACATTTGTATTCTTTGTGTATAGCATGCATATTAAAACATATTTGATATAAATTATAATACAAGACATACAAAAATTGGACCATTAGAACAGAACATTTTCTACAGGAGATTTTAAAAGCATAAGTCAAATGCCTCAACATACCACTTTTGGAAATATATTCTAAAGAGTAATCTTGGATGTCTGGCTAGATTTCACTACAAAGATATTCACTGTAACCATTCTTTAAAAGTGACCATTGAAAATTGAAATCAATCTAAATGTCTAACTTTATAATTGCTAGTTATGGAATACTAATGAATAAAATCTATACATTTAAAATGACATTCAGTAACCCACATACATGTTCAAAATACATAAAACGAAACAAAGCTATGCTGTTAAAAGAGAAACACATTTTTCAAAATGTGTTTTAGTAAGAAAGTTATAATATTTAGGAAAACTTAAATATTAATATGCAGTATTTTCACTATAATAAAATAAAATTTCAATTGGCTGAAATTATAAGTGCATTTAACATTTTCCTGTTGCTTATGTATGCTCTATGCACTAAACATGTATAATTTACATGAACAAGAAAATTTACATATAACAAGAAAAAAACCAGTAAGTTCAATTTTTAGAACCAAAATGACAAGTCACATTATAGAGGCAAGGAGATAAAGATAAGTTACACTTTTTTCCTAATCTGATAAAAGAGAACGCATGGTTTATAGAGAGAGACTTGTTTCTCTGATCCTAGATCTAAGATATAAAAGGAATTTATTGCATAAATCTGGAAATAAGAGGCACTGAATACTGTATATATATTAAGATAAATCATTATTTTAGCTTTTTAGACTAAGTAGAAGTATTGTCTGATCACTTATTAACCACTGGGAAAGAAATTTTCAAATGATTGCTTAAAATTGTAGCATTCCATAAAAACTTTTCACCAAAGCATTGAAAGCTATTATCTAAGATTAAGCAAATAGCATTCTATGGATCCTTGTATGATAGAATGAGGATAATCTAAAGATCTGGATAACTAGATTGGTGTTTGGAGATGATCATCATCAATCATACAGCTCAGTCTGTGGCAATTTCTATGCATATATTTAGTATTCATTGAAACATACACATTAGATGCCAGACTTGAGAACAGTGTAAATATTTTTAGAGTGCTTGTGTCTGTCCTAGCCTGAAAAACACGTGTTAGGAGTCTGGAATATGAAACCAACTCTTTTCCATTCTTGTCAAGTCCATGCCATTCCAGCTACTGCCTTAACTTCCATAATATATTAATCAATATCAATAATAATGAGCAAATTTATATGAAAATATGCTTCTAGCTTATAGAAGTATTAAATACTCTTTTCAGAAGAAATGTGTGTATAAATTTTCTAACTGTTGAAATGATTAAGTCAATTTGCAGTTTTTGTTAACAATGTTTTTTTCATGTAGTTAGAGTGATAATAATATATATTCTATTTTAAAGTAGTTTTATGGCAAATAAGAATGAATTCAGATGTTTTGTTGAAGTTAAACCCTAAAAAGATAAAAGAAAAATGAAACTATAAAGTAAAATGTAACTAAAACATTTCAACTAAGATAAAATTTACCCTATCTCAGATAATGTTGGAGGGTGGGGTTGGCTAATTGCAACAGAAAAACTGCTAATTATTACAAATAGTAATTTGGAGACATCAATACTATACAGGTGTGGCTTTAGGAAGTTGAGATTAATCAATGCACTTGGCATTTTCAGTTCTGCAAAAATTACAACTGTAAACATTTTCCTAGTGAATGGTAAATGAGTCTGAATAAATGATATGGTATCAAAACAGAATTTTTTACTATGAATCATAATTGTTAATGTGCTTTATACTCAAGGTTGATATATAAATCAATTCACTCTATTATTTGGTTTAGTAGTTTAAAAGGATAATTCATATTTCCCTTGAGAATTACAATCTACCTCACTGGACTGATGATGTGACAAGAAAGGTCTTCTGTAGAACTGAACTGCAATAATATAGAGATTATAAAAAATTATATATGTATATAACAATATTGGCTTTAAGAGTCAGCTTGCAACATTGATTTGCAGTTCTGTTGGGAATTGGCTGCCTTACTTAATAAAACAGTGTTGGCAATAGAATAACCATATATATCATCCACAGATTATTGATTTTTAATCAGTAAAATTCACTGAAATATGTTGAACATAAAAATTATACAAATACAATTTTGTATGCTGGAATATCTTTCAGATTCTTTGGAACTTCACTTTAACCATGGAGTAAGATCATATAGATTCAGTATTCTGAAAAATTTATTTTTATTTGCTTTCTGATTATCTTAAAATGATCTTGATTTCTACAAAGTATTAGTATATCTGCTAAGTGAGAGTCTATTTCCTTTTAAGCTTCTATTTCTCTTTAAGCTTAATTTGTATTAATCAGCTTTAGGTGACCAAAATGCTCCCTCAAATTTAAACCCTTGTACATTATTGCCTTATACTTACACCTGGCCTCATTAAACAAGACTAAAGCAGCTGTTCTCAAATTCAGCTGCACATTAAAATAAACCGGAAAACTTTTTCAGCTCCTGATTACCAGCCCACAGCTAAGACTAATCCACGCTGTATCATTGGCCCTAGGACCCAGGCATCAGTATTTTTTACAATTCTGTAAGTAGAGCCAAAGTTGAGAACCACTGCACAAAATAGTAAATGCCACTTTTGTGTAAGCAAGTTAAAATAAAAAAAAAATGAGAAAAGAACATTGAATTGATACTGATCTTTGTTACATGTTAGTGCCAAGCCAATAAGCTATGCTGCCCTTCTTTTTCTTTGGCCCCATCCTACAGACTAAGCCTGGGAGTTCTGGTAAAGATATTTTTAGCCATATTTATGGTAGTTTCTCACCTCACCTGAAGTCTGTGTATAATACAAGAGAAATGTCCTCCTATTGCTTCACTAAACTATATTCAGTGAACTATTTACGAGCTTTTACAATGCCTCACATAGTGCCATGTGCAAGAACTTCACAGAGGAATTATACACAGCTGCTCCTTTCTGAGAGCACTCAGTATATTAGTGAGACCAGTTGAGCAAAGGGAATTTCAATAAAATGTTGAAGTACTATGATAGAGTTGTGAACGAAATGATGTGGAAATACATAAACTTACATATTGAATTCTATTTAGAGAAGTTAAGCAAGGTTTTTAGTAAGAGATGGCATTAAAATTGAATCTTATAGGAAGAGAAGTAAAATAAGAGAATTAGAAGAGGATTCTATGAAATCAATGTAACCAAAGTCACATTACCAGGTGTGATTTTGGTAGACAGTCAATGCTTAAAGAAAAGAGGTAGATAAGAATAATGAGAGACATGAGCTGGGAGAAGTAGGTTTGGGTTAGATTATGCACACCCATAGACTAGGATTTTTAAACAATATGCTATGAACAATTAGAAGTAAATGATAATACTCAGGTGGATTGAAATGGCAATGGCTACATAAATAGAGAGATGATAGATACATGATAGATAAATTATGATGATACTATAAAGAATAAAATTGAGTAAAAATAAAGTTAGGAGACTTAGGATGCTCTTAAACAGACCAAAGAAGAGATTATTAAGGGAGAATTAAGATGGAAGGGATAAAATAAAAACAGCATGGTACTGGAACAAAATAGAGAATCCAGATATAGAACCACCTACCTACAGCCAACTGATCTTTGACAAAGCAGACAACAACATACACTGGGGAAAAGAAGGCCTAGTCAATAAATGGTGCTGGGAAAATTAGATAGCCACATGTAGAAGAATGGAATAGGACCCCTATCTCACCACTCACAAAAATTATTATAATTCAAGATGGATAAAAGATGTAAATGTATGGCATTAAACCATAAGAATTCTAGGAAATGTAGGAAAAATTCGTCTAGATATCAACCTAGGCAAAAAATTTATAAAGATGACCCCAACGGCAATCACAGCAACAACAGAAATAAATGAACAGGATTTGATTAAACTAAAAAGGTTCTGCATAGCTAAGGAAACAATTGGCAGAGTAAATAGAAAATCTACAGAATGGGAGAAAATATTTGCAAGCTATCCATCCAATAAAGGGCTAATAACTAGAATCTACAAAGAACTCAAGCAAATCAGCAAGAAACAAACAACCTCATTAAAAAGTGGGCTAACGACATGAACATAAGCTTTTCAAAAGAAGATAGGCAAATGGCCGATAAACATATGAAAAAATGCTCAACATCACTAATCATCAGGGAAATGCAAATTAAAATGAAAATGAGATAACACCTTACCCCTTTTAGAATGGCTTTTATTAAATAGTCCAAAAAACAGTAGATGCTGGCACGGATGCAGAGGGAAAGAAATGCTTATACACTGCTGTTGGGACTGCAAATTAGTATAACCTCTATGGAAAACAGTATGGAGATTCCTCAAA
>VBSM01003143.1:31088815-31115285 GCA_008086735.1 Cheirogaleus medius
ACCATTCAATCCAGCAATCTCACTACTGGGTATCTACCCAAAGAAAAAGAAGTCTTTATATCAAAACGACACCTGCACTTAAATGTTTATTGTGGCACAATTCACAATTGCAAAGATGTGGAATCAACCGAAGTGCCCATCAATCCCTGAGTGGATTAATAAAATGTGGTATGTATATACCATAGAGTAGTACTCAACCATATAAAAGGATGAATTAATGCCTTTTGTAACAGTTTGGATGAAACTGGAGACCATTCTCCTAAGTAAAGCATCTCAAGATTGGAAAATCAAACACTACACGTACTGATAATTAAGTCAGAATTAACCGATGAGCACATATGTGCATGTGCATAAAGGGAAGTAAAATTCAGTGGAAATCAAACGGGGGGTGGGAGAGAGGAAGCAGGACGGAAGGGATAAAAACCTACCTAATGGGTACAATGAACACTATTTGGGATTTGGGTGATGGGCACACCTATAGCCATGACTCAAGCATTATAAAAGTGATTCATGTAACAAAAAATATTTGTATCCCCTTAATATTTTGAAATAACCAAAGAATATATAGTGAAAAAGAAAAATTTTCTGATGGTACTGAAAGGACTTATTGACCAACTAGATACAAGGCTGGGAGAGGCAGAAGAAAATGACTCTGAGGCTCCTTAAATGAAAGGCAGATGACGAACTGGAGAATTAAGTTAGAAATAAACCTATGCAGACACACATACACACACAAACACATATGTATGTATAGAGAGAAAGAATATTTAATATTAAGTTAGACTTTATAATTTGAGTCATCTGTAAGATATTTAAGTAAAAGTGCCTACTTGTCAAATGAAAACAACTGGGTCTGGATCTTCAAAGACTCATTAGGTTTGCAGCTAAAGACAGGAGAGTCTATGAGTGTAGAAGTAATAATGGATCACTTAGAGAGAGGGTGAAGACTGATAAGAGAATAAAAACCATTACAAGCTTCACAGAATAGAAATAAGTGATGATAACCTATAAAACAATATAGGTACTCTGAAATGTTTATGGAGGAAGGAAGGAAAGAAGGAAGGGAGGGAGGAAGGAAGGAAAGGAGAGAGGCAGGGAAAAAAAGAGAAAGAGCAAGAAGAGCAAAGATAACCAGAAATGACCCACGCCTTGGGAGTTAAGGAAGAGTCCCATTTCCTCCAACACATTGCCTGTCCTTCACTGGCTAGTTAAAAAATAGATTACTTTCTCCTCTTAGAAATTCCTGGATAGAGCCCATCCTCCAAAGTGAGATATCACAAGATCGGAAGAATAGGCTCCACATGTACTCACCATCAAATTGGCACTGACTGAGTGACATTATGGTGCTCACATGGTAGTAATATTCTCTAGGGATTAGGGAGTTGAGGGCGGTAAACTCACAACTAATGGACACTGTGAGTATTGTAGAGGAGAAGGGCATGCCTCTAATCCTCACCTTGGGTGAGGCAAAGACATAAAATGTAACCAAAATGTTTGTACCCTCATAATATCCTGAAACTAAAATAAATTTAAAAATTAGATTACTTTTCACATGACTGTATTTCAAACTATGGATCTTCATAAATAATGGGAGAGACAGATGATAGATATTTACAACCTTTGATTTTTTCAGGAGAATCCTAGGACAGTATAGAAAAGCTGCCTTCCAAACTGAGGCAGAGCTGAGAGACCAAAGAGTGACTCAGACCAGTCCAGCTTGGCGAGTTAGATAAGCGTGTTAGAAGTTACTTATACATGGCGTTACTCCTGGGCAGCGTGGGAGTTTTCTGAAGAGTAAGATCCACATCATCTACCTGTGGTGTTGTCTTCAATCCATCCCAGTGAGTGAAGCAGAGCTCTTATGTTGTGCTGTGACATGTTTACATTAAAACAAATTAAGCATGTGCAGTACAATCATCATGTGCCTTCATACAACTCATGTTATGTTAATGATATTATAATTCTCCACTAGGCAGGGATTTTAGTATTACAATGAGCTAGAGTATTATTATAGGACAGCTAAAGCAGTTCTAAAGCAGTCAGGACTGGTTTAAGTAAATGCCTTGAGAAAGTACTGAGGCACATCTCTTGTGCTTTGTAGTTATCTTTGGTATTTGCTTAATCTGTTTTGTAACAATTTTGTTGAGCCCTCCCAGTTCTTTAGTAGTACAGGTTAGATATTAACACAGTATTTCTCTTTGTGTGATAGGGAATTTTGTATTTTGTACTTTTTCCTCATTTAGGTAACCTTTCTTTTCCAGACTTGTGTCCATTTCTAAATGTTTTATAATTGGCTATTCCAGAAGGTAAAAATGCAATATGACATGACTGGGAACACCTGTAATTCTCATATGTGCAAAAACAGATGGGGAAGGCTTTGCACTTACTTCAACCAATCTAAATTTATTGCATTATATAAAAAACACGCTATACCATGCTGTTAAGAGATGTGGAATTCAATGGCAGCTCCAGCATTACAAGTTGTGTGAGTATGTGCATACTCTATGCTTTCAAACCTTAGTCCTTATATCCATAAATAACTACAAACACACTTGCCCTCACATCTCACAGCTCTCATAATAATCATGTGAGGTCAAATATAGAAAAGTTATTTGTAATCTGTAAAGTACTGTTAAGTATTATTAAAAGTTGCACCCCTTGTTCAGATCTTTATATCTCCCTTTATACCTATTGGAATCATATATTAAAGTAAAATACATCTTCTTTTATGTATAACGATATTGTACATTTTCCTCAAATAGTTAAGCCAAATGTACAATGTCCATTACATGTTATATGCAAGAAAAATACATATCAAAAATCTAAAAATAAAAAAATTCCTTCCTTGTGCAATGTCTTTAACAGCAAACATATGCTCAAGCATATATAGAAAATAAAAAATAATTCATGAAATAAACCAACACTTTATATTGTATGTAATCTTGCTATTGGACACATGTTGAATTGCTCTGAAAAAGCACTGCTCTGTAAAGGTAAGATTTAGAAAATAAGCACCCAATCATACATTGTTATCTGCAATACAGAAGCAAGTGGGAATGGCTCTGTAAACAATATCTAAACTGTCATGATGAGGAGCAAAAATTCAAACTATCCTTATATAATAGGCAAAAAAGAATATGTCTTTCAAACATTGTGCATTTTATACTGAAAACTTCTAGAGCTATCTCTCAGGTAATTATAATACCAAGAACAACAACAACAAAATTCCTAACTTGAATTTATCACTTGGAGATTTCATGGCTGACTGTTTGTCTAGAGGAAGTTGCAAGCTCTAAAAGCTGGAGGCCAGTCAAAATCAGGGACTCCCCTGAAGTAAAGGAAAAGCAGTTCGAATTTGTTTAACAAAACTGTGTTTTCAAACTAACTTTAATTTATGCAGGAGGGCCATTACACTTGTTCCTTTTTAAAGGAAACTTCTTAATTGGAACTAAATCATTCATTATTCACTGTGATACAGGTTTTATACCCTTAGGCCCCATGTGATTATTCACATGTTCAGCTGACAGAAAGGAGAAAAAGCTATTCTAATGACTTAGCTTGGCTTTGACTCACTGGTTTTATCTCACTTTAACTTCCAATCTCAGTTACAGAGAGTGTTAAAGCTGGGGGAAATAACATTTTGGTAGATGGTAAAGGATAAGTACAAGTCATTTCAAGTTGTTGAAGCTTTCATTAAATAGAGCAAGCTATTTCAAATTCTAAAGCTATTTAAATAAAGGGCTGAGACTTTTCTGTTGTATTTACTTAAGAGCTTAAAAGGTACTGTTGAGAATCCAACAGTCAACCTATTGAGTGGTATGATTAGACATTTATTTTGACAGTGCTCACTGAAAACTCAATTATGCCCCAGAGTCAAACTTGCATGTCATCAAAATGTCTAATGATCTGAGTGTTTATGGGGTAACAACAACCCACAAACTGAACAGTTGCCAGAATTCTGTCACTGTGACATCTAAAGGGAACACTTGGGTGGTTACCTGATGTACCTAAACTCTATGTGGAATTTTAGCTAAAAAAAGTGAAATTATAACTGAGTACCTCATGCAAATTACTAAAAGAGAAGATAATCTTGAATAATAAAATGTGTATTTATAAAATCAAAGAATATCAGTGCTGGAAAGAATATTTAAGATCATTTAAATCAGGTTTTGCATTTTTCTAAATTTGGAAAAGAAACTGAGATTGAACAGCTAATAAAAAAAAAAAGCTGATCCATCATATTGGTCTGGGCAATGATTTCATAGACATGACAAGAAAAACACATGCAACAGGAGTAAAAATAGACACATGGGATTACATCAAACTAAAAAGTTTCTATACAGAGAAGAAAACAAGAGTGAAGAGACCACCCACAGACTAGGAGGAAATATTTGCAAATGATGCATTTGATAAGGGGCTAATATCCAAAATATATTAATACAAGGAACTCAACTCAATAACAAGAAAACAAGTAACCCTATTCAAAAATGGGCAAAGGTCCTGGATAGATATTTCTCCAAAGTAGACATGCAAATGGCCAATAGAGATATGATAAGGTGTTTAATGTCACTAACCATCAAAGACATACAAATTAAAGATACAATGACATATCACCTCACAACTGTTAGAATGGATATTATCAAAAATATGAAAGAGAACAAGTGTTGGTGAGGATTTGGAGAGAAGAGAACACTGGTACACTGTTGGTGGAAATGTGAATTAGTACAGCTGTTTTGGAAAACAGTATGGAGGTTTCTAAAGTACTGAAAAGTAGAATTACCATATAATCCAGCAATCACACTTCTGGGTATATATGCAAAAGAACTGAAATCAGTATTTCGAAAAGGTATCTGCATTCCCATGTTCATTGCAGCATTATTTACAATAGCCACAATATGGAGATTACCTAAGTGCCTATCAAGGAATGAATGGTTTCAAAAAATGGCATATATACACAATGGAATATTATTCAGCCTTATAAAAGAAGGAAATTCTATTATGTGTGACAACATGGTTCAATCTAGAGTATATTATGCTAAGTGAAATAAGCCAGACACAGAAAGACAAATACCTCATGATCTCACTTATATGTAGAATCTAGAAAAAGTCAAACTTATAGAAGTAGAGAGTAAAATGGTGGTTACCAGAGGCTAGAATAGGAGGGGTAGATAGAAACAGGGGAGGTATTAATCAAAGAGTACAAAGTTCACTTAGGAGAAATAAGTCCTAGAGATCTATTGTATCACATGGTAATTATAATTAATAATAATGTACTACCATATATTTCAAAATTGCTAAAAGAATAGATTTTTCTTTTTTTGAGACAGTCTCACTCTGTCTCCCTGGCTAGAGGGCAGCGGCATCATCATAGCTCACTGCAAGTTCAAACCCCTGGGCTCAAGCAATCCTCCTGCCTCAGCCTCTCAAGTAGCTGGGATTACAGGCATGTGCCACCACACCCAACTAGATTTTTTTTCTCTTTTTTGGGGGGGGAGGGGAGAGTGAGGTCTTGCTCTTGCTCATGCTGGTCTCAAACTCCTGACCTCAAGCAATCCTCCAGCATTGGCCTCCCAGAGTGCTAGGATTATATGCATGAGCTGCCACACTTGGAGTTAAAAGAGTCAATTTTAAATATTCTCACCACACAGTAATGATAAATATGTGAGGAGATGGATGTGTTAATTAGCCTGATTTAAATATTCCACAATGTATACATGTGTCATAACATCACATTTTGCCTTAAATATATACAATTATTATTTTCAATTAGAAATTTTATTTTTTGGCCAGGCGCAGTGGCTCATGCCTGTAATCCTAGCACTCTGGGAGGCCGAGGCAGGTGGATCATTTGAGCTCAGGAGTTCCAGACCAGCCTGAGCAAGAGCGAGACCCTGTCTCTACTAAAAATAGAAAGAGAATAGAAAGAATAGAAAGAAATTAGCTGGACAACTAAAAATATATAGAAAAAATTAGCCAGGCATGGTGGTGCATGCCTGTAGTTCCAGCTACTCAGGAGGCTGAGGCAGGAGGATCTCTTGAGCCCAGGAGTTTGAGGTTGCTGTGAGCTAGGCTGACGCCACAGCACTCTAGCCCTGGCAACAGAGTGAGGCTCTGTCTCAAAAAAAATTTTTTTTAAATTAGAAATTTTTTAAAGATGGAATTGAGCCTAGAATCTAACACTCTGAAATCAGATTTTTAATGTTTTTTCTGTCATGTCAAGGTGTTTTCTGGAAATTAACATTCAATGATATATCCAAAAGATAACATCATAAAAAACAAGAATTTGAGGGACTGCTGAATATAATCTTATATTTTTAATTCATTTGTATAACATCTTATTAGACGATGAAAATCCAGATATTCCAAGAAGTTTCTTAAAATTCTCATAATACTGAATTTCCATATCTAAGCTAAAACCCTAAAACTACAGGGTTTGATTTAAAATGAATGAGAACCATACATAGATTTTTATTGAAATTATGAAACCAAAAATCTGTCAAATTAGCAAAACATAAGTATACTTTTTAGACTCTATTATGTAGAATGGCAGAATGGTGACAAAGGCAAAAATATTTAAAAAGGAATCAGAAATCTTGAGATCTCAGTCCAGCTCTACTAATCTATGTCTTTGTAACCTAGTATAATTCACATAACCTTTTTGAGCATTGCTTTTAATGTCATGATTTCCAAATGATTTCATAAAATTCAAATATTCACACTTTATACATTGAAACAAGGTATAAATTTCATTATTAATAAGCTATGGAATGATGCTCTCAAGCTACCCCATCAGGATACTGCCCTCTTGTTGGAAAACTCTCCAACACATATTCATTTCCAAGTTCTCCATCAGGGTTCTCATGAAATCCCCAGACAGTGTTGGGCCAGTAATACATGAATAATTTTGTCTCACATGTTCTAACCTCCTTCCCCTTCCTCTCTATCTCAAGGACCAAGTAAAGACTACTATTGGCTCAATTACCCAAATCCTTTGAAGGAAACTGGTGACACCATAGCCTATTTTGGGCTACCACCTTACGATCCAGTGTTCCTAAGTAGCTGTGAATATTCTCATCAGATAATATGGACTTCATAGAGGCAGTTCCAATAAAAAGCCTAACTGGAATATATTTTATACTACTTTTATACTTTACACTATATCCCCCATCTTATAATATGTGAATAGATTATTTACTTCTAGACATTCAACTTTCTAATAGGTACACTCTATACTAAACAATAATACCCCCCCCATTCCTTCCACTCAAAGGATTTGGGGAAAATCAAGATGTAATGCACAGGAGAAACATAAAAATGATTATTTTTGATAATGGTGACAATGATCTTTACTTCTCCTTCTGCTTTTCTGAACTTGCAGATGTTCAACAAACTAAGTATCTTGTTTTCGAACTCCTGACCTTGAGCGATCCTCCCGCCTTGGCCTCCCAGAGTGCTAGGATTACAGGCGTTAGCCACCTCGCCCAGCCCAAACCAAGTATCTTGAATGAATCTGTAGAAGTTTACCTACTAAGTCCTGAGTACTATTCTTTCCCACTCTTTAAAAAGTCTTACCAGGTAGCTCAAAGCAGAATATAAAAGACTAAAATCATTCGCAGGACAAATGTTGATGCAAGTTGCAATTATTGGATATATTTTCAGCCCTTTTTTGATATAAATGGCATTTAATCAAGGCCTATTATATATTTCATCCAGTAGGAAAAGCAACTAACAGATAATCTTTTTAATTTAATAAAGTTTTATTTGAATTTTGAAATGTCAGATATATATCATTTAACAGTCAAGAAGTATAAATAGTAAACTCAATCTCTGAGCAGGCACCTAAAATAAGGATATTTATTTTTCTAAACTCATGTCTAAAATGGAGACCAGCAGACAGAGGGAGCCATTCTTTTTAGAGATTGTAATAAATTCAAGCATATTCATTAGTTTTACAGCAGCTCTTTTGGTTTCACAGTGAAACATAAATAAATCTATCTTATTGGAAAGAAAACCAAATAGCTGTCTAGGTACTTGATGAGAAGGAATCTGTCTAACTGTTTTAAGTGCATGAGTGATAAAGCAAGAAATATTTTTTTAGACAGCTTCATTCTAATAGTATCTTCTATAACTGAAATGACTTACAGTAAAGTAATTCAAAATACTCTTTCTTCTGAGTGAAATTTCCACATAAATGTAAGCACAATTTTATATAGCACATTACTATGATATGAATTTAAATGACCTTTGAAGGAATAATATTTTCTATTGATGTTAAAAGTTTGATAAAATACAGTTTGTTAAATTGATTTGGTAACTATCTGTGTATGGTCAACCTCAAACTATAGGTGTTTAAATCAACCAAAGTGCTTAGTTTATTACTAAGCACTAACAATCATTCTAGGAAAATTCTATAGCTTTTTGTCAAATTTGATTTAACTGGTATAGTCGTCATATTAATAAATTAATATAACAACCAAGTTTATCTTGATAGGCAGTGACATTTGCCCTTTAATACCACATGATTAAAATATGCAAGATGCCCAATTAATATGTGAATAACAGCAAATTTTTCATTTCAAAGTAACATAAAACAATTTCCCTCTTATAGGAAGCCCTCAGCATTAACTTAGAGCTGTATTTTAATATTATAATTTTAAGGGTTCAACAAATGGTCATTACCTAATTAATTATTTGAAAAATTATAAAAAATAAGATCCTTGTCTATATCTACTAATATAATTAACTCAGCTGGAAATAACTGTAAAACAAAACTTAAAAATAGAAGACATAATGTGAATATTCAAATGATTATATAGTGGGAAAACTTTTTATGCAAATAATTAAGGGTAGTAACTATAATCAGAAAGATTAACATATATGACATAAACATTTAAAGAATAAACATTTACATGTATTAAAATAAACCATCAAAACTTGAATCTGCCAAATTTTGAAAAATATTAGTAAACAATAAAAATCAATCACTCATTTGAAAAACAGCAAAATCACATGAAATAATTTCAGAAATGGAAGTATATTAATGAAAAATAATCATGTTTTTATCACCAATCTCACCTTTAAAAAACACAAAACAGCAATAAGATGGGAGAATATATTATTGCAATAAAATGGGAAAATATATATTATATAATAGCTTACTCTCTTCATTGTATACTTTGACCTAATAATTTCTACCACTAGAAATTTATAGTAAGAGAATAATTGAGGATGTACACAAAGATATATAAACATACTTCTGGAAGCAATATTTATAATACGATAAAATCGATGCCACATTGAGGCAAGGATACCAAGATTAAGGTGAAGTCATCTATGAAATTGTAATCTGGAGTTACCATGCTGTACCGAAGTGAAACAATTTCTTTGCTATAGCCCAGCATTACCATGCAGCAAGGGTGCTCTATTGTATCTGAATCTTCCACAGTTTCAAAATAAAGCAGGAAATCCAGTTTTTAAGATAAAAAATATCCAAATTACAAGTATTGACAGGAAGAAAGCAATATTTAAACAACTGTGCACACTAGCAAAATATATCTGTAGATCTAATTCAGCCTAATACTGTAAGGCTGATGGTGGGCCCCCTCCCTTCCCTAGATCAAAAAAAGAAAAGACTCATGAGACCAGACCCGCCAAGGACAAAACTACCAGGCCCGGCTGAGAGGAACCACACCCAGATGTCCACCCGGATCAGCTCCTGGATTCCACAAATACCTCCACCCCCTCCTATTTCTCAATAACCACCCAACAGTCACAGTGGAAAATCCCCAGCTCTTCCGACAAGAGTCCCTAGGGTATAAAAGGCCTCAGCCCCTCCAAACGGAGGTGATTTCTGGGGCCCCCCTCTCTTGGGGCCCCAGAACCTCCTCCAGGAGTATATAATAAAGCCACGTGGTTTGGCCCCCACTCTTTCTCTCTCTGTGTCTTTTCTTTTTGCGGCCGCCACCAAAAAACCTTACAAATACCAGGTTGTAACATTAGATACAATGAAACTGCATACTATTGTTAAAACCACTGCCTGGTAAAAAAATATTGACATAAAACTTTTGCTAGTAAATTTATAAATGACAAAAGTATTTTATTTTATTTAAATAAAAAGAAGCTAAGTGAAGAAGTACAGACAACTAAATATTGGCAGAGATACCTTTTAATGGTAGAATTAATGACATAGTTATTCTTTATTTCTTAAAGAACATTATCATTATACTGTTTTGCAAATTAGAAATTTTAAAATTTTTAAATTAGAAAAACAATACCCTTCTTTGTGCTATAGAAACTTGTACTAAGTAGTGAGGTATGTTCTAACAAAATCTCACTAATGAGTTAGTTCGGTGGGCAGCAAGGAAATTGTTGCCAGAGTCTAGGAAAAGGGTGACTTGTGATATTTGGCAGTGACACATCAGTAACACTGTGAGCCGAGGTGACGTGGGCATCATTCATTGTGTGCCTAAAGAAGGTCCTCGTGTTAGAAAATGTAGATGTGAACACTAAATATTAGTATTATATGACAGTTTTTCTTTTCAGTGAATGTGATGGTTGGGTGTCAACTTGAGTGGCCTAAGATATGCCCAGATAGTGGGTAAAACATGTAAAAGTAAATTATAATGATGACCAAGCCTGAAGAATCTCTTAGCAGAAAAAGCCAGTCAAGTCTCATAAGTGACCTCCAGCTCGCTTGCCTTGCAAACATAAGCAAAACTTAACTTGAGGTATTTCATGTAAATGCCTATCTTAAAAAAACAAAAAACAAACCAAAAAAACCGGAACTTAAGTTCAATCAATCAGAAGTAGCCAACAAACTTATAATTGTGTAATTAGGGACTTTTGAATCACATAGACCAGATAAGGCCAGGGTACAACTGTTTTTGTTTTACTTCCTTGTTTATATTATAAAAGCTCCATTCCCTTGGTGGAGCTCCTGAACCACTTCTGGTTTGGAGCTGCCCAATTAGTGAATGTTTTGCACAAATAAATTCTTTCAAATTTTATTGGGCCTCCATTTACCTTTCTAACACTATTTCTGGGTGTGTGTGTGAGAATGTTTCCAGAAGAGATTAGCATTTCAATCAGTAAACTGAGTTAAAAAAAAAACAAAAAAAAACTGCCCTTATTAATGTGGGCAGGCATCATCCAATCCATTGAGGACCAGAATAGACCAAAAAGGGGGAGAAAAGGTGAATTCACTTTCTCCTGGAGCTGGAAATCCATCTTCTCCTGCCCTTGGGCAATGGAGTTCCTGGTTCTTGGTCATTCAGACCAAGACATCCACTCACACAGAGCACTCCCTCTATTTCCTGGCCTTTGTCCTTGGACTGAATTACACCATAGGATTTCCTGGGTTTCCAGCTTGTAGGTTGCATATCACTGGAAATACTGGTCTCTATAATTTTGTTAGCTAATTCCCATCACAAATTTCTTATATTTCTACATATAACCCTATCAGTTCTGTTTCTTTTGAGAACCCTGACTGATACAGTGAGTTATTACAAGGAAGGGATGAGCTTGGAAATAAATTATTAATTTGCAAGCAGGAATGAAATGGAATATATTTCACAAAGATCATAGTTTCATTCTTTTTCTTTCAAAACCAGGATGTTTACTATAGTTTGCCTTCTCCTGTTTTACATTATACATTGAGCATGTGGTAGAGCAGATGGATTTTATTTACAAGTTCTAGATCAAGAGGGAATAATGAGATCCCTTGTAAAGACTTAGTACTACAGAATACTCATATTAATGACACTTTCTTGGCCAGATGCAGTGGCTCATGCCTGTAATCCTACCACTTTCAGAAGCAAGGTGGAAGGATCACTTGAGATCAGGAGTTCAAGATCAGCCTTACTAACATAGCAAGACTCCTTCTCTACAAAAAGTAGAAAAATTAGCCTAGTGTGATGGTGTATACTTGTAGTCCCAGCTTCTCAGGAGGCTGAGCCATGAGGATTGCTTGAGCCCAGGAATTTGAGGTTGTAGTGAGCTATGATGATGCCACTGCACTCTAGCCTGGGCAACAGAGTGAGACCCAGTCTCAAAAAAAATTACTTTTTTATAAGAATTTGTAATTTTCACTATGATTACTGCAAACAATAAAAGTCTCTAAAATAAATAATAAACTTGTGAATTCATGAAAGCTCAATATTTTGCTCATATTTTTGCTGTTGAAAAACTACACAAAAGCAAATGACTAGTTCAGTAGATCAATGAGTATCAGCAGAATTATATCATCAAAAATTCTACTGGACTTGAATGTAATATCTAACATAACCAGATAATTCCATGGCAGGGCAATTTACTGCATTTACATTCTTTTTCTAACAATTAGTGCACACATATCCAGAGACACAATATTGATTCCATATTGTTTTAGAGTGAAATCACCTAATAACTTCTCCAGTGCTCTTTCTTTTAATACTTATCCTCCTAATTATCTGTCAGATAATGATCATTTAAATTGAGAAAACTGATTACACTGCATCCTTCAGTTCAGAGTGGCATTAGATAAGACACTTTGGCTGAAGTTGTAAGGCTGAAGACTTAACCTCACAGACAAATCTGTCTTTCATAGTAATCAGCTTTTAGAACTGAACACAATTCCAAGACTTTATTTTCCATCTAAACTTTTCAGTTAATTCTACTCTAACTTTTAATCAATGCTACTGAATAGTAGAGGAACCTGAAGAACACTTCTTTGTTCTAAAAAACAAATGAAATAAGAAAGACATGTAATTTGTATAAATGCAATTCTAATAAAATCAGGATAAAATATAGAATCTTTATCAAAATAAATACGATTAGTTCTAATAATGTGTTTTCATTTCAAAAACTTTTTCAATAAATAAGTGATGTAGAATAAATACAATTCCAGAAAAATTTCCAGATTTCTTTTCATTATATTACTGTTTTTTGTTTGTTTTACTTGTAGATGTTCAAAGCCAAAGAAATACTGAACACAGGTAAAACTGCCTTCCTTTTGTTACTATGTTTTGTTTTGTTTTCATTTTCAATTAAACTAGTCATTCACTAGGAAAATTTACTTAGGTGAAAGTTTTTTAGTTATCCTCTCATAGGATTTAAGGCAGGCACTATTTGTTGTAGATTTTTTGTCCGTAAATCTATTAATGCTGGAAAACTGAACATTCCTAGGAACGTAGTAATACAAAAATCAATTAACAATTTCAACTGTGTTTTTACACACACAAACATGCACACACACACAAAATATAGTTTCCCTTTTAGGATCATGACAAACACTTTGATTACATAAGAAGGTATTTGTATGCACATCAAACTACCATGAAGTCATATCTGATTCTATACATTTTTACTACTCTTCCTTTAAATAATTGTTAAAAATGTTTGCCTTTAAAGGCCTGAACTATGTGTCAAACACTGCCATAAACATGTTACTTGAATTATATCATTAAAGTCTTGCAATATTCATGAGGTACCAGCAGTGAGAAAATTGAAGCACAGAAGCTTTAAGAAAAATGCCCAATTTTAAAGCAACTAAATATTAGAGCCTAGAAGCCCAACGTTGACCCTGTACCATTAACCAGTGTTATGTACCAACTTCAAAAGCCCTAGGAGGAGATCAACCCATTAGAACCCAGAAAATTAGAAAATTGTTAGCCCTACGATATTCCAATCTGGTTGAACACATGTGAAGAGAATATACCTAAGCATGATGACAAAAGAAACAGGAAGAACTTCTTACGCACTTTGCAAAACAGAGAGGAACTCAATGGAGTTTGAAATTAAGTTAAAAATTAAATATGTACATGTAAAAACAATAAAAGCATGACTGTAAATGTATTCTGTCATCACCGTGCAGGTAAAACTTTCTTTTTGGAAACAGCTATATCTTGTAAAACAAAGGCATCCATTTATGTTGCTGTATCAAATCCAATATTCCTTGTGACTTAAATACTAAAAGTAGAAATTTCTTTCTTTAATTAAGAAAAAAATAGCACCAATGAGTCATACAATTAGTGTCTAAGAATGTAAAAGATAAACTTGCAAGATAAGGCAATTTTTTTTCTATATAATACATGTGAAAACTACATTCGAATAGAAAAATCTCTACAACAGGCTGGGCGCCGTGGCTCATGCCTGTAATCCTAGCACTCTGGGAGGCCGAGACAGGCGGATCATTTGAGCACAGGAGTTCGAGACCAGCCTGAGCAAGAGTGAGACCCCGTCTCTACTAAAAATAGAAAGAAATTAATTGGCCAACTAAAAATATATAGAAAAAATGAGCCAGGCATGATGGTGCATGCCTGTAGTCCCAGCTACTCAGGAGGCTGAGGCAGGAGGATCACTTGAGCCCAGGAGTTTGAGGTTGCTGTGAGCTAGGCTGACGCCACGGCACTCTAGCCTGGGCAGAGTGAGACTCTGTCTCAAAAAAAAAAAAAGGATAAAAAGGAAAAATCTCTACAACAAAATTGGTTCTGGCAATAAACAATCATATTGCTTACCTTGACTTTAGTAAGGTCAAGCAAAAGTCTTAAAATTATGGCTGATGTTATTTATTTAAAACACCATCAAGAGTCTTTAGAGTGTAGGAATCAAGAACACAGTGTCTGGACCCTTGATTTGAATCCACACTCCATCTCTTGATAACTGGGTAACTTTGCACAGTTTTCAACTTTTCTAAACATATATTTCTCAGCCAGCTATAAGCTGGGAAAATAATAGGACTTTATAAAGTCACAAGAATTAAAGGAGTCAATAAATATGATATACTTAAAGTAATAACTAGGATAAAATAATTACCACATTATTATTATTATTTTGTTTGTATATATTATCTAAATTTTCTATTCTCAGCATATTTTATAAAAATAAAAATATTAGATTTATTTAAAATTTCTAATTTTTTTGATTACTTGCCATGTAGAAAAATAAAGCTTTCAGATGAAAAATAGTATCTAATATAGAAATCACATAGTATCATATACTGGAATGCTATCATTTTTTAATTGTTTTAAAGCTCATCACAATAAGTCTGTATTGCCTAACTTTTATTAATTAAATATTTGCCTGGAGCAGTTAGTCTCCTTTTCTAAGATTTAATTCCTAAAACCTATTATCTTTCTTTTCCCGTTTGGAGATAGGTAAGGATACTATTATTTGCTTTCTCTATTTTTAATAACCAATATGCCCCTACCTATCTCCACAATTAATAATACAGACTCATTGTGCTTTATCACCAAATTTAACCTATTATTCTTGGAAGTAGGATATTTACAAATGGGTTTGTTATTCCTTAATACATGTCAAATGTCATCAGTATCTCATGGTCCAGATGTATTCTAAATACCAATAGGAAAACATTCCAAGAGCTAAATACACACAATATATTTCACACTGTGAATAACTGTGGGAAGATTGGAAATTATGGGCATTCTTTAAAAATTACTTTAATTGGTTTTTTGTGTTGTGTCTGTTTGCATAGAGTTATAATTTTTATGTCTCTGGTTACAAAAACATAGAATCAAATTATATTTGCTAACATCCTCACAAAGTGGTCAGCACATGTATAAAAACACATGTTCAAAAGGATTTAAATTCTTTCATCTTTTCTTTTTAGTTAATACATATTTCAGAACCTTAAAGAGGAAAAATCAAAATACTTAGTAATTATAATGTCACATTTTAGTTATTCCATTATTACATTTACTTATACTTTTAGAATTTTAGAAGGGAAAAATCAATAATTCTGAGTATCACATTTAGATATTTGCACCCTAGAACTTGCCATTAGATTTTAAATAAGTCAGTATAATATTTCTTAGAGATACAAAACAATCGAAAACATGGAGTATTAGGATTTCATGTTTATTGCAAAGTAAGAGACATTATATAATCTGGCAATGGTATAACAATTAATATTATTTAATTTTTCAATTATATTAAGTTTTCATGGCTGAACACCCATAATATTTTAAAATTGAACTCTGTAAAATAAAACACTGAGTCCACTTGCTTAAGGTGTCTTGGGTATGGCTCTGGGTTAAAAAAAAAGAAAACACAAATAATAATATCACCTTCAATTTACATATTTATCTTCACACCTAAAGACTTTTAAAGTTAAAATTTTAGAAAACTATTTTTGAAATAGCAATTAGATTTTATTGATTCATCACATAATTAAATCACAACATAGGTAAAATTAATTGTTACTATCTTAAGTAAATTGAAATCTATGAGAATATGAAGTATAAATAATAATTTGAATAGCATTTGAATTCCATGTTTACTTTAGCAAAGAATAAGAACTGGAATATTATGGGTTTTTAATTTTTGCCTACTTGATTGTTAATTGATCTTTTTAAAATGTTCTTATTAAAGAATTTCGGGAATAGTCCACAGGTCATATAATAATATCGTAGTTATTCAGAAAGGCTGGTCCTTGGCAAAAATGGGGAAAAGACATTGGAGTAAAAAGTGGTAGACTTAGCAATTACAATAAAGAGTTTAATAAATCTCAAAGAAAATTCTAATATATATGCACATATATAGATATATACATATATGATTTTTTTCTTATTAAAGTATGCATAAAAGCAATATGAAAAAATAATATAGAAAGTCCTTTTTTTACATTATTCATAGTTAAAATCTTAAGTTAAAACTGATAGTTGTACTTTCTTTCTCTTCCTTACTTCACTCCTGAAAGGAATTCAACACTGAAAAAAAGACGAGGATTTAAGTGAGTAGTTCACAAACGAGAATTGTAGGAAAGCAAGAAAACATCGAAAGTCACATAAATCATTGCTAGTGCTTTGTTCATCTTTAAAACATAGGCCAATATTTCTATTTTACCCTATTTTATGCAGCTGTAGGATGTAGTCCAGAAATATCTCAGTGTAAGAATATTTTTATTTAAGTTGTAACATATCTTATTTAAATTATGTGGTTGACCAGCCACAGGCATCTTGCTGTAAAGTAACCAAGGAGATGTAATTCTTAGAAGACAAGTATGTACTAGCTTTAAGAATTAAAGAAAAAATAATTCACTTTTCACCAGGAACCAAACTTTTACTTAACATATTCCAAAACAATTCTCAAGTTGTCTGGCAAAAGAAGAACCTTGAGAAACAGGCAGGCAAATATCCTCTCCCTCCACTCTCAAAGAAAATATGGACTGCACTCAGGCACAATAATTTCTCCAGCATACCAAGAAAGACAGATGATCTCACTTGTGGTTCACCTTTATGATGTATCTTTAGTCCCTGGATTCTACCTACTGTTTTCCAGATTGTTAAATGTTAATGTCCAATTCTTATTGCTCACATCTGAGTTTCTACACAAGTTCTTGTTTCTTGCTCATACCTGAAGACTTTGAATAGGCTCTGGCACTCCAGACATGGGATGTCAAATTGGCAGACCTTGACCAGGTCATAGAATTGGTCTTTACATTAAAGTAACTGTGGTTTGTGAGACTAAGTTGTAATGGTTTTTGTCTAGGAACCTGACAATCTTCATGGGAGACATGTGTTAAGATTTGTCGTCTGCTAGTGGTCCTCTTTTAAAGTGAAAAGCAATCCTGAATCCTTTAAATCACTGTTAGTGTAAATGGAGTTTGTTTTGTTTTGTTTTTCTTGTTTTGTTTTGTTTTAGGTAGCATGGATGAGTCCAATGTAAATGTAAATGGAATAAGTGGACGAGGAGCTATTCTGATTTCATGAACATACGACAGAGATAAGAATATATATAACATTATAGTTGATGAAAAAACATGTATTTCTGATGTATGTGAAATCATCTTAAGAGATGATATCTTCTATAGATGTATGTGATTGACATGAGAGCACAGAGGGAGAGGGGGGAAAATATAGAAGTAGTAGCCGCTAGGTCCTCTTGGACAGAGATTGGGGAATTATTGTTTCAAAAGCAGTCTTTGGCAATAATGGGCACTCAGGCCTTCTAAGAGATATCTATTGGTTTGGAGGGGAAAAAAACCTGTCAGACAACTTATCATTAGAGAAAAGCCCAATGTGTCCATTAGTATAAATGTAGATAAAGATGGTTCAAGGGTAGACTTATTCAAAATATAATGCATCACAATAGTGCCACCATGTGGACTACTTTCTCAACCCATGGAGAGAGGGGTTACATGACAGAAAAGGGAGTTTCTAGAACTCCAAAATAAAATTCTTGATATTTTTATACATAGAAATGGATTGTGTTTGCTATCAGTTATGCAATTACTTTACAAAAGTCCTTGAACTATGGCAGTAATTTTGGATGCTGTGGCACTATGTTTCAATCCTAAAATATCAATTGTAGCATCTGTGATTTGAGGCTAATATTAAGCAAACACATACCTTTTAAGGATTATTTTGCTAGGATTAAACTTATTTCATTATTTTCTTCCCAGGTTTCCAACTTCTTAGGGTGTTACCAACCAAATATCTAAAGAGATTGCTGGAGTTTCAACAAAAAAACAGAAACAAAACTAAAAAATATGTTTATAATTCACATTAATCTGTGTCATGTACTACCAGAGAGGGCATAAGCCCTTAATGTATGCAAGATGCATTTTTATTTTATTTTAACATGCCCATAGTTTAAAATAGAAGCCAGCCAACACTTTGATATAGCATAAGACAACTGGGGAAAAGCTAAGGGACTAAAGTGATTATTTTTAAAGAAAATAAGCAAATACAATATTCTTTTTGTCTATCCATATGTAATGCTGTACTGATATGTACAAACTTTTTAAGTAATAGGAAATGCTAAATACTTACAATTGCAATAACATTCTGTTTAAGTAGAATTATATAAGAAAATAGTACAAAAGAAAGAATTTAAACTTGGATACCACAATGCCATGAACACCACACAGATTGAAGAAGTTATGAATAAGCAACCTCCTTTGGCTGGAAAGAGTACAGAAAATTAAGAATTTCATGAATATGTCACTTTCAAAAAAAGGCGCAACAAAATGACCAAGCTCACCATTGGGTTCAGAATTTCATCAATCATTTCCTTCACTTTTATGTTACTTTTGTGAAGTTTTATTGATGGAAATGAAAAGATTTACTAGAAAAAGTGGTTGTAGGGATTAAGTTTACTTTCTCTTTGTATAATTTCATGGAAGCTACCTGAATTGCTTTGCATTTAGTAGGAAAAAATGATGAATGTTTAAATATATGAAATAAAAAAGGTGAGCACTTAAAAAATTGTTCTCCTTTCAGTGAGGAAGTGATAATCAAAATGTTTGGCTAAAGCTCTCATCTAACCAAACCCATCAGTACATTGATTTTTTTTTTTTTTTTACATTAAGATCCCAATATTGGTGAAGCATTTCTACCATCTCAGTATTAGCGCTTCCTGGTTTTAATCTCAAACTGTCACCATCCGAGGCTGCAAATATAAAAATGATAGTATTTGAGAATAGCCATCTTCTAACAGGACAGATATGACAATAATGGCATTGATACAGTAAAACAAAGAAAATACAGGAAGATAAATACTAGGGGAAGTTTTCAGATTAACCTTCTAGTATGACATCCTACCTCACAAAAGCAAATTTATTAACACTAAGCCTGTAATTTTCATAAGATAATTCTTGAACTAAGAGAATTGGAATCATCCATGGTATCAAAGGTCCAGTTAATTGGACCCTCCTGAACTGGTATCTTGTGTGTTGGGAGTTGCAAATCTCAATTGTTATGCATCTTCAGACACTAAAATTTGCAAAAACTCTTCTAGTCCCTAATACTAAAGAGTTTATTTGAAAGTCATTAACTACAAATGAGAACTCTTTATTTTCTTGAGATTCTCAAGTATTTCTCAAGAATTTACCAAGCAAAGAATCTGCACTTTGAGATAAACCTGCTCAGGCAGATCTAAGATAAAGTTGATTCTGCCGAAGATAATCTATTTTCTACACACAGATGGACACACATGCCTCTCTCAGATTTTTGCTTTATTTCCTTGTCTTCTACAGTGCTCTAATTCTCCTTAAGTACAGTTCATGTTTCTTAGTATAACTACCTCACCACTTCCATCATAGTCTAGTGTCCCTATACTCTCCTTGTCCCTCCACACACCTGGATCAGCAGGAGGCCTGGGCAAATTCCATATCTATCCTACAACTGCATAAAATATACTGTCAGGGGACTAATGTATTCCAATTTAGGATAATCCCAACTCTGAGCTGCCCTGTGAGGAAGAACATGAGTAAAAAGGCCTATTACACAGAGGGAGATTTAGGTCCAGATTGGGAGGTATAAGTGTATAGGACCAAGAGAGAAGGGAAGAAGGGAGGAAGGGAAGAAGGATGGACCAGCAGTCCACGTTTCAGATTCCACTAGTTGCAGTTCATGTAAAGTATTCCTTGCAGAGGAGAGATGGCAATGTTTAATGAGGCCAGACCTTGGACCTTATCTCCCTCTGTTTTACAGGACATCCTAGAATCTATAGCACACATATGTGAAAAAGTGGCTAAATCCATCCAACATTATTCTCTTCCCACAAATGAGATCGGAAATGAAATGTAACATCAGTCTCTCTATGGAGCCAAGTACTGCAAGCTTAGAATACTAACTGGTTCATTTATTTTACTGATTACCATATGCAGATATGAAATTCTAGGCACTGATTTTCAATAAACCAACCTTTTAAGGTTATCTTGCCTTTCTGTTTTAATCCGTGAATCCATATTCTTACCTCCTAAGTTTTAGTATTGATTTTTAGAATTTCCCCACAGTTCAAAAATATTGTTTGCTAAAATATCAAGGGCTGTTTTTTTAATGATCTCATGCAATTCATTTTATTAGTTTACATGAAAGAGTAGGGATCAATTACACACACTGTATACAAAATCTTACGGTGCCGAATTGCACCCAAGACATTAGTTCACTCTTACTCCAAATTACCTCTCAGCTAAGAAGGATCAGATATTTAAATAAAAACTTCAGGCAAGCCTGGAAAAAGAAGTATTTTATCATCCCCGGGCGTTGTGAAAAGTGTTCCATTCTTTCTACAGTCCCAATGCTTTGCTAATTAGCAGCATAGGGAAAGGGAAAAGAAAGAAAAAGAGAGAGCAAGCAAGGGAGGGAAGGGAAGGAAAAAGGAAGGAAGGAAGGAAAAAAGGAAGGAAGAAAGTGAGGGAAGAAAAGAACGAGAAGGAAAGAAGGTAGGAAGGTAGGAAGGCAAGAGATAGAGGGGAGAGGGAGAAGGAGAGAGAGAGAGAGAGGGAGAGAGAGAGAGAGAAAGAGAGAGAAACTACAATGTCTTTAAAACAGAATGGGGAGACCACCCCTTCCGTTTACATAAAATGGAACAAGCCAAGTCGCCATTCACTATATCTGGACATTAAGAAAACTTGCATGGAGAAAACTTTTGGGGGAAAATGAAGGTGATTTCCGAGATGCTATTGCAGTTGTATGTGACACTGACATTTATTTCCCATAATTCTTGCCCACAGGAAACACATCCTTTAAGAAACTGAATAAAATCAAGTTGGACATTCTCAAAATCTGCAAGGTATCAACTTCCCTGAGAAGCTCACATTCCCCAACATGACCATATAGCTAAGGAGCAAAGCATTCAGGCAATGAGCTGTGAAAGGTAGTCCACCTTGTCGGTGCCATGGATTTAGCTATTTCTGAGCCTGAATCCGAAAAGGGGGGTGGGGAGGGTACGATGACAAATGAGGGTGAAAAGAACGTCTGGGCTCCATGAAACCAGACACCCTTTTGGAATCTGAGCTGAGAATCAGGATCCCACCCCTTTGCCTACCTCCAGGCTCCAGTAAGCATCCGCTGGCGTCCTCCCCTCTGCTCCTTCCGCAACAGCGGACGCAGGGATCCCAAGCAGCCGGGGAGCTTAGGTCCCGCAGAGCGCTCCTGCCAAGCGCTTCTCTCTTGACTAGTTACCAATTGAGAAAAAGGGACAGAGACGCGCAAAAAGGATGGTGATTAAAATCCACTGTTCAGGCAACAGCGTCCCGGAAGGTTCCGGCTCCTCTTCCGCGCCCTGAACCAGCTCTTTCGCCCGGCAAAGGGTCACCCAGGGAGCCCCCAGCAGCAGCTCCTTCCCTTTTGCTCCTCTTGATCGCGCCAATCTCCGCTGCCGCTGCCACACTGCGCGCCCGCTATCCACTCACCGCACAGCGAGGCCTGGCTGAGACAGCGCGGGGGGAGGAGGATGGATTAAAAGGATAGGTTTTTTTCGGGTAAGGGAGAAAAACTTTGATGTTGTAACCACACACACAGGACTGAGAAGAAACCAAAACAAGTTAAGGTTCAGGGGCAGGGAGGACGTTTTCACCAGCTCTGAGAAAAATCACCCCCCACCAAAATCAAAGAGAGGAAGCTCCCTGCTCCTTGAGAGATCCCCGAGCGCACCTCGCAATTTCTGATCTTCCAGCCCACTAGAAAAGCACAGGGCATGGGGAGCCCTGTTGGTTCACGCCCGGGGTGCGAGTAGCAAAGGCGCCTCCCGCTGGAGAGGCTGGCGGGAACCCGGTGCCAAGGCAAACGCAGCGCGGAGAAGAGCAAAGGGGAGTCGGAGCTGCGGTCTGCAAGAGCAGAGACGCTTCTCCCTTCGAGCAAAGTGACTGCTACAAAGTCCGTTTCCTTCTGCGTAGGGACAGAGACATTTAAAGGCCTGAACGGACGTCAGCACAAGCCGAGCTCGCTGGGTGAGCGCCAGCTCTCCCCGCCCGACGGGTTGTAGAGCGCATAGGGCGATCTGCTGCTCGCGCGGATGAGAGTGGCTGACTTGAGGAGAAGACAGCGCTGGTGGCGCTGCGGAGTGTCAAACCCCTGAGCCCATCATCGAGACGTTATTTTGGTGGCATTTCTACCTTGAGAGGCACTTGCCGAATTGAACAGAGCCGCAGCAGCTTGGAGAGGGGTCTGGCCACTGCGCGCGCGCGCCCAATATTGGGTTACCCAACCAGGCGCTCAACACCTGGTTTTTAGAGAAATCGCTTTTCTCTTTGGCTCTGGTTTGAATCATCATTCTGATTCATTCGCAAAGTTAGTTGAAATCCGCTGAGACAGCTTTTACATAAAAGGGTAAAAAAGACTTTCCAATCTTGAAATTCCAATACTCATGATGAGAATACTCATGATAATACTCATCTTCCCTTGACCTCCACTGCCTACTTCCTAATTGAGAGTCACAATGCAAGAAAGCATTCCACGTCTTCAAAGTACCCTTACCCTGTTTTCTAAGGTTATTCGCATACTTACACATTAGTAACTTAAGAGCCTTTGCCAAGGAAGTAGTATTTCTTAAAGTAATACATAACTATAAGTGGCATTTTCTATTTCTAGGTTAGGGGTGAGCAATTCTCAAAATCAGAAATGTAATGAAAAGTGGATTTTTAAGATGTTTCCTGCGTAAAATGCCCAATTCTGATTCCAACTGATTTTTGCATGATATAGCAGCTATATTTTTAAAGGTACAAAATCATATTAAACAGAGGTGGAAATTAGTCAAAAAAATACAATTCACATTATGGTGGTCCTTTACTACAATTCCCTTAAGAAAACAAACAAGCAAACAAACAAAAAAACACCAAACATCTGAACTCACTTATGAGGAACCCTGCATCAGTGCTGGGCACCTTGAGACTTGCATTTTAGAGAGTAGTGAAAAGGGGTAACAGAATGGAGAGTCTCGTGACCAAAGGAACCTGTGGCTGTGAAAAGCAAATACCGCTATATAGTTTTTTTCCTTGTGAAATTCCGACCTAACCAGAGAGTAGGGTCCCCTTGATCAGTCACTTTAAGTCTTTTAAAAGTGACATTAGCTCAATTTAATCATTCTACGTTTTATACATATATCAAGGCATCACAGTGTACTCTATAAATGTATACAATTATGATTTGTCAAATAAAAATAATATTTAAAAAGTGACAAATTCCGCCAGAGAGCAGGCTTTCTGGCAGGCTTTCATATTTATTCCATCTTAGACAACCGCCCAGCGGCCCTCCCTCTAGCGGCGGCCCAGGGGTCAGCCTCTCTTTTTCTGTGTGTGTGTGTGTGTGTGTGTGTGTGTGTGTGTGTGTGCGAGAGCGCGCTTGCGTGCTGGGAAGGTTGATTACTAACAGAACCTGCCAATATCTGTCAGCTCTCCTGCGACACCCTCCTCTTCCCAGCTAGGGCCTTTCACTTGGAGTCATCTTATGTGCTACTTCTGGAGTTTCCTGTGACATTGGTCCTGAGCTGGGAGGCTCTGACCAAACTTTATGGAGAGACATTACTGTAAAAAGACGTTGGAAACTTTGAAAACTGGCAACATTTTTGCTCTGTGCTGAATACATTCGGAAAGATCGGAAAGAAGTGGGGAGGAGAGTAAAACATTGAAGGAAAAGCATCGATAACATAGGATCAACTTTAATTTTTCTTCATATGAATAGGTTTCCAGTGAAATTCCCTGAGAAATAAGGAGACAGTTAATTTGTTTGGTCGACACTACTTTCCGCCTTCACTAGGTTCCATGTCTTCCAAGCCCAGTACTCCCTCAAAATGCTTTCTGGCTGAGGGAGAGGGCTTCGTCACAGTAAAAGTGTGGACAAGGCAGACGCTGGCGGACTTTTCCGGATTCCTCGCCCACGCCCCTCCCCCATCAGCCACCCCTCACTCCCTTCTCTATTTTTGAGGCTTTCTGATAGGTCATGACTATAGGGAATATTATTGTTTGCCAGTGTAGCCGGGGAATCTCCCAGCTGTGATCCTGACTCAGAGTCTGGGTGCGGAGCGAGGGGGAGCAGGAACGGCGGTGGAGACGCGGCAGCGACCAGAGCAGCAGGAAGACAAGCGGCAGGAATCTAATTCCTGCCCGGCGCCTGGGGCCCCAGGTGGGCTCAGGAGGCGGGTCGGAGGTTGGTTAATCCGGATCATTCGAGCATCAGGAGAAAGGCGTCACCCTAACTCCTTGGGGACTAGATCCTCACAGGCTCCACCGCGGGACCCCAGAAGCGCCCTTTACAAGGTGGGCGGATAAAGGCTCCCCTGGTCAAGTTGACACTGCCCAGCCCTGCAGGATTAGTCCCGCGCCCTCTCGCACGTCCGGACGCTGGGAACCAAGCCCGGGCTCGCTCTCCGCCAAGCCGTTGACTCGCTTTCCCAAAAGAGGAACGCCCCTCGCATAGGTCAAATCGCTTGTGGGAAATTTTCTAGCAAGAAATGTTGCTTCCTTCTCTACCCCTTCTCCCCCCGCCCCCAGGTGGCTCTCATTCCAAACGACGCAGAAAGGGCCACGTCTTCTGTCCCTTCTGACTAGCCGGGGACCGGGTGAAGCACTGAGGTGCCCGGGAGGGGAGCCCGGGCGCCCCAGCCTCTGTGAGCCCTGTGGCCGCGGCGGCTCTGGTCACCGACTCCTGGGCAGAGGCGCGCGCCGCGGCAGCGCAAATGTCTTGGCGTCCGAAGCAAATGTTTCTGCTCAGTCTTAGGCAGCTTTCCCAGCGGAACAGACCGAGAGGGCGTAGGGCCACCCTGGGTCCTACAAAAGACCGGCAGCCGGGCGCACAGGGCGGGAGGGGTCGCCATACACGGGTGAAGGGCTCCCCCGGAGCTTCCGGGCGCGCCTGGAACTGCAGCTGGCGCGCCCCCCCCCCGGCCCCGCGCGTTGCTCGGGAGCTCCTGGAGGAGGAGCGCCGCACACAGGCGTTTCGTGGCTGCCCCCTGCCCCGGTTTCCTTCCCAGAGACTGATTCTCTGCATCCCAACCCGATCCAGGGCTCTTTCTTGTTCCTATGAATCTGACCTACCTGTACCTCCGACCTGGGTAACAGGCGACTTTCGAGAGAGTGGCACAGCTGGGTGGGTACTTACTAACACGATGTTTGCATGGACACTGACAATCCAATAGTCAATATTTATAATGTAAGTTTTAAAAATAAAAGAAAATATCCTTTCTGTTTTTCTCTTTAAAAATTCTGTTAGACTTCAGTGAGAGCAATTGATTAGAAACCATATGCAAAATATTCACAAGTAAACTCAGAAAAAATTTCTTGGTAGCTTAATAATTTATATTTGCTATAAATTTCATTTCTTGCAATAACTTTTTAAAAGTGCCATGACAAGCCAAATATGTTCTTGAATATTTGAGCAGCTTGTGTTAAAATGTAGATTTTTTTTCATGCCATCTTTAGTGATTGTCATAGAAAACAGATGCAAATAGCATCTGCTTCATGGCAGATGCCAGGGTGGTATTGGCATCCTTAAAATGCCCACAGAGTTTGGACAGTGATTAGCATTTTGTGGACCCATCCGTGCTGTGTCAAGTTCTGCAGCAGTAGTAGAAATATTGTTAAACAACGTAATGTTTTTATGATTATCAATTATGTCAACAGCACTATAATGTAAAAATGATCATAATGGCATTCTTCTCCAAATTATATTTAAGCATTTCCCAAGTACATTTACACTAACTTTTTTTTTATTTCAGCATATTATGGGGGTACAAATATTATGGTTATGTA
>VBSM01003143.1:31124258-31180458 GCA_008086735.1 Cheirogaleus medius
CTACTAAGTGAAGTATCCCAAGAATAGAAAAAAAAGCACCACATGTACTCACCATCAAATTGGTGTTAACTGATCAATGCTTATGTGCATGTATAATAGTAACATTTGTTGGGTGTTGGGCAAATGGGAGGGGGGAGGAGGAGATGGGTATATTCACACCTAATGGGTGTGGTGCACACCATCTGGGGGATGGGCATGCTGGAAGCTCTGACCTGGGGGTGGGGTTGGGGATAGGCAATATATGTAACCTAAATAATTGTACCTAAACAAACAAAGAAGTTACCCCCAAAATGTAGTGCCTCCAAAGTAACAATCACTATTATCTCAAAGTTCCTGAGTGTCAGGAATCTGAGCATGGCTTAGCTGAGTCTGCTACTTAGGGGTCTCACAAGTTACAGTCAAAGTGTTGGCTGAGCCTTTAGTCATCTCAAAGATCAACTGGGGAAGGATCTGCTTCCAAGCTCACTCACGTGGTTGTTGGTGGATTCATTTTCTTGGTGCTGTTGTCCAGAGGCTGCCCTGTGTTCAGTGTCTCATAGGCCTCTTCAGCGGCCATGTGCAAAGCCAAAAAAGGTGATAAAAGAGTCCAGCAAAACAGAAATCATATCTTTTGTAACCTAATCAGAGAATCAACATTTCATCATATTTGCTGTGAATATATTTAACAGAAGCAAGTCACTAGGTTCAGCTCATACTTATGGGGAGGATACTATACAAGGGTTGGAATCCCAGCAAATGGAGATCATTGGGAACTGTGTTAATCTGCCTGTTGCAGTAGTACAAATTAAGACTGTTTGCAAAGAATATTAAGGTAATAATTCTGGGCTTATAAATTCTCATGGGGCTCTAAGGCAGAATAATGAAGGAGCAGAAAGACAATACTATGCTAATACTAATTATTACTAATATACTAATATAGTATACTAATATAGTATGCCAAATTCATGGTTGTTTGTTACAGCAGAAATAGAAACTAATAATAAATATTAAAGCATATGATAACTAAAGCATATTGTGATAATTATATGTAATTTTAAAAGTCTAATGTAGTAATATACATAATGAGAAATTTTTAAAATAAAATTGTTTTCCTAATTACTATATCAAAATAAAGTCATCACAAATTAAATTAATGAAATATTTTGACCTAATAATTTCACTTTCAGTTTTTCACTAAGAGAAAATTTTAAGTTTATAAAAAATGTTATATACCAAAGGGTTTATGACATGTGTTTATAGTCAGGATAAATCTGAAATTGAAAAATTTGTAATAAATATCTTTGGAAACAAAAGAATATAGGCATCCAAATAGTCACATATGTAAAGGCAAATATAAAATTAGAAATTAGCATTAATTAAAGAGAAACTCTGAAGGATATCACTTGATTCTAGATTTATTAATACTTCAGTTTTCTTTAAAAGAATATTAAAAATAATTTTATTTGCTAAGAAGAGAAGGCCAAAGATTATTTGAATATTTGTTTTCAGAAGAAGTGAAAGAAATAAAATATTAACTAAGTAATCAGGTTGAGACAAGAAAAAATAGCATTGAGTCAAACTGTCTATTCATATACTTTTAGAAAAAAACAAGACAGGATTTTTTTTTTACAGAAAATAAATTCAATAGAAATGTCATTTTATATACTTCTTTCATAGTTCTAGTCTGGGGTTCAGATATAGTGAATGTATTGTATTAGTCAATAAAGAACCAATAGGAGATGACAGATAGGTAATAAGGAATTGGCCAGCATAGTGACGCAGGTTCAAATCCTGCCTCTTCCATGTACAATTAGGTGACTTTGGGAAGTTAGTTAACTTTGCCCTGGACTGCAGTTTCCTCACTGCAATAGGAGATGACAGATAAGTAATAAGGAATTGGCTAGCATGATTATGGAGGAGGAAAAGTCCCAAATCTGCAGTCAGCAAGCTGGAGACCCAGGAGAGGTGATGGTGTAGTTCTAGTTTGAAAGTTCCAGACCTGAGCTGCAAGAAGAGCCAGTTTCAGCCTGAGGCTGAAGTCAAGAAAAGACCAATGTCCCAGATCAATGCAGCCAGGCGAGAAGAAATTCCCCTTTACTCTCAGGAGTAGAATAGAATTTTTGGTCTATTCTGGCCCTCAACTGATTGGCTGGGGTCCACCCACACTAGGAAAAGCAATTTGCTTCACTCAGTCCACCAATTCAAATAGACTATAGAAAAAAGACATATTAAATATATAAGATTTCATTTTAAGTTCTTTTGTCATTATTTCTAATTAAAACATGGCATTTTATTTTAATTTTAGGAATTTTATAAATGTCCTTATTTTTCCAGCTTTATTCTAAAACATTCAATTTTATTTGCTTCAAATAGGCCCTTTCTGAAAATGCTGAAAATGTTAAATGGTGGCCTATATAACTTCAGATTGTACATGTTTTTTGATAACTATAGCATTAAAAATAGTATGTGTAGTAATTTAAAATACATATAAATGATGCATATATAATTACACACCTGAGGAAATAAAACCATCAAAAATCCTGTTTTAGTCAGCAATTTCCAAAGAGAACCAATAGGAGTTACATTTCTATACACGTCTGTATATATAGAGAAAGACAGAGAACAAAGGTGAGAGGGCGAGAGAGTGAGAGAGAAATAAGATGAGATTTATTAGGGGAATTGGCTTATTTGGTTATGAAGACTGAGAAGTCCCATGATAGTCTGTATCCAAGCTGGAGAACCAGGGAAGTTGGTAGTGTGACTCAGCCAAAGACTGAAGGGCTCAGAACCAAGGAAGCCCATGGTGTAATTCTTACTTTGAGGAAGGAGGTCTGAGAGCCTGGGGAACTGCTAGTGTGACCCACAGTCCAAAGGCTGGAAAACCTGGAGTTGTGATGTCAATTGCAGGAGAAGAAGGGCATCCCTGCTCCAGAAGAGAAAACAAGAAATAATTCTTCTTCCACCTTTTTGTTCCATCTGGGTCCCCAGTTCATTGGATGGTGCTCACTCATGTTGAGGACAAATCTTCCCCACTCAGTTCACACACTCAAATGCTGTTCTCCTCCTGAAGCACAGTCACAGACACACCTGGGGCAGCCTAATCAATCTAATCAAATCCAAACCACTTGGTTTTCCCTTTCAGCAGAAAAAGGATGAGCTCAGTGCATATTTAAGCACTGAGATAATTAATGCTTTATTAGCTATCTTGGTATCCCTTAATCCAGTCAAGCTGACTCTCCAAATCCACCATTACAGACTTTATATGTTTTTTGATAAATGTATGTAGTAAAGTAGAATGTGTAGCAATTTAACATACATATATGGTGCATATATAATTATGCACCTGAGAAAATAAAACCATCAAGAAACTGTAAGAAACATAACATTGTTAGAGGATTTTTAGATTCACAAACATTGGATAATATGGAAGAAAAAATAAAGAAAAAGCATAAATAGAAAAATATTTATTAATTTATATTTTACACTCATAAAACCTTAGGAAATCATGTGAATAATTGTAATCTGTGTCTAGTACTCTTTAGGAGAATATATTTTTACAAGACATACACATACTATATTATTAAATTGGTATATATTATATTTATATAATTATTTTTTAACAAAGCGCCTTCAATTAAAATAAAGACTTTTGTTAAAAACAAACTACAAGGGAACAATTGCATTCTTTGTATGTTTAACATCTTTTTCATTTCATTTGAAGTTCAAGTTTAGACACACTTTGATAAAGAATTAACAAGAACAAACAAATGTCATATTTCCAGACTTTATCACTAGGCAACACATTATATTATATCTAAAAAGGTAACATCCATCAATTAAAAGTCTATATTTTGGAAAATGAATGAAGGGAAAAGAGGAAATTTTCATAAATATTGTGAAAAGAGATTACAGAAAAAGGACCCAGATGATATCAAAAAGAAGAAAGGACCATGCATCTAATAATGAGAGGGGATTAGGAGTGATACCTGTTGAAATATTGAAATAAATAGTATCTATGTTTGAGTTCCGGACCTAAGAGGTGAACGTCAAAACGTGAAATATATTCTTTAACTCTTTAGAATGTGTCTGCTTATTTATTTGAAATAAGTAGGCTGATTTTCAGTACTTTATCAATAACCAAAGTTTTGCCAAATTTGTTTGGCAAACTTGTTAAAATATTTGGAAAACAGCCTTAGAGCATGAACTATAGAGAAAAAGACAAGCTTTGCCCTGAGAAGTGAATAACCCTTTTATTTCCTGTTGTGAGGTGTTCATCAGCACGTGTATTTCAGTGAATTATGCCAGTTCTTGCCTTACTTTGTCAAATGAATTAGTTGATACTCCAAATTTAAATGAAACTTTTCTCCCTTAGATGACAGCAAAAAGAAGAAATAATCTAATTAGGTTCATATAAAACATAGGTCTTTTTTTCAAAAGTTTGAGAAAGAAGCTTGGGATGTCAGGCAGGGTGCTATTCCTATGATTAGTGTTGGCCTATGCATCTTTCAGCAACGACAGAAACATGTATATGCTCACAAGTGGCCATTGAGCATTAGGAAAGTGGCAAGTGTGAAAGTGTCACAATTAAATAACTGAAATTTTATTTCAATTTTAGTAAATTTATATTTAAAGGACTGCATGTAGCTAGTGGCTACCATATTGGACAGAACGGTTCTAAATGAATGAAAGTGTGGAACCCTCTGCCAGTTTCAGTGCCTTTGACTATTAGGGTAAACTTTTGGTAGAGTTTTCTTTTTCAGCCTGGAAGGTTACAGCTGCTGGAACAACATCGCCCTCTGCTGGAAATAATTCTGCCCGCTTCATAGAGAGTGCCATGGTCCAACAGGGGAAAACTAAAATACTGTTCACCTCTTTTGTAGGAGAGTGTGTTTACTCTGATTGATTGTATTCTAAGGCATCGATTATATGTGATCTTGTCAAAGTCATTTGTGAATATATTGGCATTGAATATCACATTTCAACATAGATAATATTTCTGTGAATGAGACATACTTTGGAGAAATAATCACTGTAGTTTGTCTTCTGTCTTCTCTATTCATCGTGGAGTCAGCCTCCTTTCTACTATTTTCCTTTGTCTCTTATTTTTTTTTTTTTTTTTGCTTAAGTCAAAGAAGTTTCTATGTTACATTTATGGTCCATAATGACTATCATGCTCATTTTCTGTAAAGTTTTGATTATGTTGATTATTGTGTTCTTTGTTATAATATTAAGATTTTATATATGAAAAAGAAAGCAGGGGGCATTAAAGACTTAAAGTTAACTAGAAGACAATTTCCGAAACTTGATGAATTGACAAGTATAAGACACAAAGCTTAGTGTAACCGACTCCATGAACAAAAATATCTTTTTGCAGTTCTCTTATGTTTCAAATTCCCAGAACAGTAAGATTTGCTGACTGCAACTTCATAACTTTCTGTTTCACTGATCCTTCTCTTTTGAGTTGTTTTTCAGAAATGGCAGACACTCCTTGCAATAATGAGATAACTATAAGGCCTTACACCACCTGATTGCTCAGAGAAGTCAAGATAAGTGGCATTCCACCATAAATCTTGCCCAAGAACCCACTGACCAACCTATTCCCAGCCAACTGCGTGCACACAAGACTGAAAGGATGACCAATATTAACCCCCAGCTCATTATACTACTAAAAATTTCCACTCTGGGAGGAGCTTATGCACCATTTTTTGATCATACAATGTATGTACCAGTATGATTTCTCACTGTGATTGCATGCCCTGCACCCCACTCTGAACGTGGAATGATGCTCACTCACTTCATGCATTATTCATTTCACCTCTAAAAAAATCCTTGACCCATCAGTAGGGAGAAGGGGAGGCAGATATAAGACAGGCTTCCCATCTCCCAGTTAACATCCTCAGCAATAAACTTCCTTTCTTCTTTAACAATCCTCTCAGTAATTGGTTTTTTTGTACAGTGAGCAACTAAAACTAGGGGAAAACCTCCTTTGCTGGTTCCTTAAAATTAACTAACTTAAAGTAAGAAGTACAAAGGATACAATTAACATGTTTAAAAATATGTGTTGTTTCTTGGTTAATTGGTGCATTGATCTCTTCTGCAAAATTGTATCTCCTGATAAGCTTTGTTTCTTCGACAATGGGAGGACTATCCCTTCCATTCTGAATTTATAAAGAGCTAATCTTTTGGAAGAGTTATGAAGAACATTACTCTTGTGCCAATACTCAAAGAGAAAAGGAAAGGAAAGTATAAGATTTTTTATTAATAATATAGTATAAAATATTAAATGTATGTCACATGCAAATAACTGCAATGTTATGGTGAAATTATGTAGAGCATAAAAATTTCTTTAAGTATCCCTTTAAAAAATAATGAATAGATGGATAAAACATCTGTGGAATATCACTGTGTAAAAAGAAATCAAGGAATACTTTTGAAAAAGTGTTTTTTATCGTTAACTCTCCAACTATTAGATAATCATATAATTTTAATTCTTTGCATTATAAAATATGTTGAAAAATTTATTTCCAAATTTACATGTATTTCTTGACATTTTCAATTTCATTGCCCACTGCCTTTGTTAACATTCTATAAAGCAAACTGCTTTTGTGGCTGACTTTAATGATCTAATATTTTAGAAAAACTGGACTTGACTTTCCTTTGAAACTATTTTGTCTACACAAGGCTCCTTTCTAGATATAGTTTATTTATTGTGATTTCAAAGTTAGTTTGAGAGTTGTTATTAAGCTATAGAAATAACTATCTCTGAATTGTGTGTTGCCTTCTTCTGAAGTCATTTAAAGAATATTAAAGAAAGATAGCTTTATCAATTTCTTCTAAACGTAGTTTTTATAGCTGTCAATGCATTGCAAGACAAAGCACTAAGAATAATGACCAGACCAGAAATAGAATCCCACATGTTCAGGCAAGGATTAAAGTCTAGGAAACTAGTGGTTTCTGCCTCTTTTACCTGTTCCATCTAAGATTTTTTAGTATACTTTCCATAGTCACATAAATGATAAAGCTCCACTCTCTTCTAGGGATAAGTATTTAGCCCAAATTCTTTCATTTTCAAATAATTCCTCTTTTAAGTGTCCAATTCATACAGTCTTGAAAGTTTAGTTCATTATTTCAGCATACATTTATGACTACGTATTATACATTTCTTTAGCACTGATTTAAAGTCACAAAATTGAATGGAGATAGAAATGCTTTTCTGCTTTTATATATTCATTTAAACTCATATTTATTGAATACTAAGATGTTTTCTTTCAAACAAAAGCTATTATATTATAAGCAACAGAAAATGGATCATTCAGTCAGAAGAATTGATTCATGCATTTTAAAACTGGGGAGTGCTTTGCAATATAACTTGATGGCCCTGATGAGATATAAACTCGTATAGTCAAATAATATTTCTCATGTACCTATGATATAATCAGCATTGTGCTTGCTAATGAGGATGCTAAATAAATAAATGAATAAATAAATAATCACTTCATAAAGACTTCCAAGACCCTTGTTAGGAAGATGAAACAAAAATGTAAAAAATAATTTTAAAATTGTAAAAGATGTAATTATATACATTTTGTATGGGAATTTAGAAGGAAAAAACAAATGGCAAATGCTCTTTCTTTATATGCTATAAGTCTTGAGCCTATCACAAAAAATATTATTATGTTATTGTAAGGCTGGTGGCGGGCCCCCCTCCCCTCCCTAGATCAAAAAAGAAAAGACTCATGAGACCAGACCCGCCAAGGACAAAACTGCCAGGCCCCGCTGAGAGGAACCACACCCAGATGTCCACCCGGATCCGCTCCTGGATTCCACAAATACCTCCAGCCCCTCCTATTTCTCAATGACCACCTTACAGTCACAATGAAAAATCCCCAGCTCTTCCGCCAAGAGTGCCTAGGGTATATAAGGCCTCAGCCCCTCCAAACGGCGGCGACTTCTGGGGCCCCCCTCTCTTGGGGCCCCAGAACCTCGTCCACGAGTGTATAATAAAGCCACGTGGTTTGGCCCCCACTCTTTCTCTCTGTCTGTCTTTTCTTTTTGCCGCCGCCGAAAAACCTTACAGTTATAACCATAAATATAAAAATATACACAGCATATGATTTTTAACATATATATGTGTGTATACAAATAGTTATATAACACACATTCTTCTGTTAATCTGCATTTATGACTCTCATCCAGTTAAACCTATTGTTTTTTCATGGTACCTGTAACATTCAGCCACAATATCAATATCACATCACTATTTATTAATGTTCTTGGTTTAATATTTTTCCAATTGTAAAACCTTTTTGGGTCCAAATCTAATATTCTAATTAAGTATATTTGGAAAATCCTGCCCTCACATGTCTGGAAAAATACAAAATATTACTGACCAAAAAATGCATAAAATTGACTAGAACTTTTATATACATTTGTGCAGTCTTGAGGAAAAGTATTGAATGATTACTCTACTTAGATATTTTATAGTTGAGATTTGTGTAATGTTTAAAAGATGTTAATTATGTCAACAGAAAAAAGCCAAACTCTGTAAAATAATTTTAAAGAGATTTATTTTGAGCCAAATTTGAGGACTATGACCTGGAGCCAATCCCAAGAGCCTTGAGCAAGTAGACTCGATGTGGCTGGGTTATAGTTTTGTTTTATATATTTCAGGGAGACAGGAGTTACAGGTAAAGTCATAAATCAATATGTGGGAGGTATATATTGGTTTGGCCCGAAAAGGTGGGCTATCTAGAAGCGGGAGGGTTGGGGGAGCTTATAGGTTATAGGTGGGTTTAAAGATATTTTGGCTTGTAATTGGTTAAAGACATGAAGCTTTGTCTAAAGGCTTGGAATGTTTTAACATAAGGAACTGTTATCAGAGATAAGCCGGGGGACACAGATTTGTCATGTAAATTGAGGACCTTCAGGTTTATCTTACATACCCTTAGGCCTGTTAATGGGTTTTAAAGGATGTCCCCAAGAAGGGAGGGGGTTATGATAAGGCATGTCTGACCTCCTTTCTCCAGGAAGGCAATTTAATTTTAGGATATTTTTTTGGCCACGAGGGGGTCCATTTAGTCAGCTGGTGTGTGGGGGCGGGTGAGCCTTAAAATTTTATTTTAATTCACAGTTAACAATAATTTGGGAAAAAGTAATGATTACAATGCATTTTTTTAAAGTCATGCAGAATTTATGACTTATTTACATTAAAATGTAATTAATCAATGTTGTGGGTTTAGGATCAAATAGTATTTTTTGGCAAAAGCTTGAAACTTCTATTTTTTCCCTTTGTCTTTGTGGAACATCAATATGGATAGGGATCAAAGAAAGGAAAATTCAGTGGAAATAAGAGTTGGCTCATGAATTTTAAAGTTTAGGTGCACCTTGCAAAATTAGAATACTGGTACTGCTGATAAAACTCAAGAAATACTTTCTGTTTTCAAACAACGGAAAACTTGCAATCTAGTATCTATTGTTTCTGTACTACAGATAAATTAAAAACAAATAAGCAAACAAAACTTGAAATCATCAAATTTGACATCCTTTGATAAACTCTCCACAGCTCACTTAGATAGTTCAATGAGTGCCTATCTCCTCAAAAACTCAAGTGAATCAATTCACAAAAACTTCCATTAAAACATTCATCTCAATATCTTTGTTCTTGTGACTAAATACAGAATTTAAAAAATGAGAAGTAAAAATGTTAGGCTTAAAGAATTCACCCTCCCCAAACTTCCATCCAAACCTCCTATAAAACCCACCTGCTCTCTTCTTCCTAGGGGTGTATTCGGCAAGTAGCCTTTGTCAGACCCTAGGGAGGTAAGGGAATGAAATGCAAAAGGGGAACTTACTTTTCTTATCCATCTCTCCTGATAAGGACTATGCTTATCCCTCCCCATTGTTCCCTAGGGAGATAAAGGAATGGAATGCAAGAGGAACTTACTTTCTTCATCCCTCCTGGCCATTTGAAAAGAATTTATTTACTCCTCCCAGAAAAACCCTCTATAAAACCCAAGACTCTTCCCTTTTCTCTCCTGGATGCCTTTTTCAGCCTCTACCCATCTGCAACCAGATGTTAAAAATAAACAGCATCTTGTTACACATGAGGCTTCCGGTGTCTCCCTCTTAACTCCAGACCTAACAAAATGATACTTTCTAATAGTATTCAGACTCACTCTATGAGATGAAACATAATTTTATGACATTTTGTTACTTTTTCTGAATATATAGAGATTAAAAACATATGCACACATGTTTTCAAAGTGTGTTTTTGAATGATTGCTTAAATGTGGGTTTGTGGACATTCTTATTTATTTTTTTTAATGAGACTTATAGAAAGGAAAAAAATGAGATATTTATTCATACCTACAGAATGCCTAAAATGAAGCAGGAAGAAAATTCTAAATACTCATGATCATGTGGAAAAACCAGACCTTTCATACACTGATGATTGGCAGTGTTAACTGGTATGGTTGCTTTGCAAAACTGTTGAGCCATATCTACTACAGCTAAATGTACATACTCTGAATATACATACTCAATGTTTCTTCCACACCTAAGTATATATTTGATAGATATGCACACATATGATCAACAGCAACAACAAAAAAGGACAGTTGTGCCAGCCTTATTTATAATATTCTAAAATGGGAAATTACTAAATGCACATGAAGTGCATATATAAATTGTTTTATATTCATACCAGAGAACACTATCCAGAAATGGAGATTAAGCAATCAGCTTTGGACACAAAATATGAAGGAATCTTACAAATATATTGTTGAGTGAAATAATTCAAATAACATGATTCCATTTGTATAAACTTTAAAACCAGATAAAATTATTCAATAGTAATACAAGTCATGATGGTAGCTAGAGACTGGAAGGGCATTATGAAGGCAGCATCTTAGGTATAGAGTATTTTCTGTATCTTATTTTCAATACACATTCTATTGTTAGAAAAAGTATTGAGCTCTACACTTACAATTTGTACATATTTCTCTTTTAAAGTAACTTTTTTACAAAAAGCTGAACATAAATGCCCAGATTTTCTACACTTGTTACAGGAACATGAGATTTGAAATGTGTCATTTCAAATAAAATATATTTTTAAATAAATTAACCACTTAATGTAGGAAAGTTCTCAATCTGTTCATTGGTTATGTTAGGTAGATAACAAGGGACCTCTAAGACTCTCCTAGGAGCAAAAGTGGATGCCTTGCCTTGGTGCTGCCTTGAGCAATTGTCCCACCTGGGAAGAATGACAGGGGCAGGCCCCTGTGTTGGTGCTGCCCACCTTAGTCCTGCCCTGAGCAATTGTCACACCTGGGGGAAGGAGGAGCCCCTGCTAATCTGTAAAAGAATACAGGGAATCCCCAGCCAGGCAGTCCAAGCACAATAGGATTTGGAAAGTGACCTAGATTTATCTAAGGCTAATTATCATGCCCTTAACTCTCCATCAAAGTGGTTCAGTGGTGATGTCTGAGCCATGAGGAGGACCCAATCCAGACACCACAACACAGGAACCCAGCCCATAATAGGGGACCTTTTTTATGACAGAGGGGTCCATTCGTCTTTCTGTGGTGAACGTATATTGCTCTTAATTCTGTAAGCTTGTATCTTGCTCTTGCTCTGGGAACTTGTCTTTCCTCAATAAACTTCGTTTCACACTTGCCAAGAGCACACCAAGAACCAAGAACAGAACAAAAGAGACAACTATGACCCAAAGTTACATTGATAGTTACATTAACGTAGATGTCATATTTAACCTAAATTTCTGGATTTGATACATTAAGCCTACATAGATGACCTGGATAATGTAAATATGTAAAAATTCTGTGGACTATTTTCATAACTTTTCTTCAAAACACAAGTCTGGAAGAAAAACTCAATTAGAGTAAGGCTTTGCTCTAGTATTAACCTTCACCTCTGTTCTCTGTCATCAAAATGCCAACTCAGCAGTGACACACACCTGTAATCCCAACACATTGGGAAGCCAAGGTGGGAGCATCACTTGAAGCCAGTAGTTCAAGACAAATCTGGGCAACATAGGGAGTCCCTGTCTCTTCAAGAAACTTTAAAATTAGCCAGGCTTGATGGTGCGGGCCTGTAGTCCTAGCTATTCAGGAGGATGTGGTGGGAGGATTGCTTCGAGTTTGCATTGAGCCATGATGGTACCACTCCAGCCTGGGTGACAGAGCAAGACTCTGTCTCAAAAAAAAAAAAAAAAAAAAGGATACCAACTCAAGAGTAGATCTACATAGAAAGCAGAAACCTCATATCACATCCTGGAATTTATACACCACTTTTACATGAACAGTGGTTCACCATTACATTACTACTATTGGTTTCTATGTGAGGAGTTTTTGTATATCAATAGAGATAAATTTAAAACTAAATTAGCTATTTCTTTCCTTCAGTTCTTTTGCTATACCTATTTGAAAAGACAAACAAATGTAATATAATATTTTTTTCAAAATACTAAAAAGGACTTGATAGCTTTATGCCTCTTTCATAAGCTAAATCTATTAATTTGTCAAAAATATTGTAGTTCTGCATTTCTTATTGCAATTTTATGTATATTACATATATAGATAGATGTGCATATATATAGTTACTAGAGCAGTACCACCAGATTTTAAAATGGAAATCAAACGGCACTCTGTAGTACTACATGTAAAACATCTCTAAAATTATGATTAGGAGGTTTGTTTTCCCTTGACTAATGCTACTTTTTATTACCATGAAATATTTTCACTAGGAATTGCACGCCGGAGAGTTCCTTATAGCATGTCTCTTTAAGGGAACCCCTATGGTCTCTCCATCTTTTCAGAGCACTGGACTGGGGCAGTGAGAGTGACCTTTCTCTAAGACGCCACAAGATTTTACATCTTTATTCTATGAGACAAAAGTCACATTTATTTCCTTGTTCTCAAAAATATTTGTCATTTCTTCCCCTTCTAAGACATCTGAGATCACTGTAGCAGTGGATGGGTTTGTTGGTTTGTTTTGTTTTGTTTTTCAAAGAAAAGACGAACCAGACACTTTAGTCTACTTATGCTTCATCCCAGAAAAATAAGGGTGTTTTTGTTTGTTTGTTTTGTTTTTAACACAGAGTCTCATTCTGTCATCTGGGCTGGAGTGCTGTGGCGTCAGCCTAGTTTACAGCAACCTCAAACTCCTGGGCTCCAGCAATCCTCCTACCTCAGCCTCCTGAATAGCTGGGACTACAGGCTTATGCCACCACACCTGGCTAATTTTTTCTATTTTTAGGAGAGACTAGGTCTGGCTTTTGCTCAGACTGGTCTCGAACTCCTGAGCTCAAGCAATCTTGCTGCCTCGGCCTACCAGAGTGCCAGGATTACAGGTGTGAAACACCAAGCCTGGCCAAAAGTAAGCTTTTAATCAGGGAAGGCTAAATATCCAAGGTGTCATGAATCATGAATCTCATTACTGTTTTTTTATTATAATTTTCTAACTAGATAATTAGTTGCGTTTATTGGTTTGCTTTGTTTTTTACTGTTGAATTCTTAGAGATTTTATACATTCTAGGTATTAGTCCTTTGTCATACAGCTTGTTTGCAAATATTTTCTCTCAGTCTATAACTTACATTTTCATGCTCTTAGCAAAGTCCTTTGCATAGCAAACATTTTAAATTTTGATGAAGTCAACATTATTGAGCTTTTCTTTTATAAATCACACTTTTGATATAAAGTCGAAGTGTTTGCTGAACCCTACATCCCAAAGATATTATCCTAAGGTTTTTCTAAAATATTTATATTACTATATCTCACATTTAAGTCTCTGTCCTATTTTAAGTTACTGCTTCACAGAGTTTGAGACATATATCTATCCCTCTGCCAGTACCACACAGTCTTGGTTACTGTAGCTATATAATAAGTCTTAATACCAGATAGACAAATAATTCTCATTTTATTCTTCCATTTCAAGATTGTTCTGGCTATTATAGTTCTTTGGCTTTTTTATATAAGTGATAGAATAACTTCATCTATATTTGCAACAAATATCACAGGGATATAGATAGGAACTGCCTTATGCGAGGAATTAGAGGAGACGTAACATATTTACTATGTTGAGTGTTCCTTTTCATGAACTTAGCTTGTCTCTAAATTCTTAAATTTTAAATTTAAAATATTTTTATTTCTTTCTTCAGGGTTATATAGCATATAGCATGTGAGTCCTGTACATATTTTGTCATATTTTAAAGCTAAGCATTTTGTTTATTTGAATCATTGTAAATAGAATTGTATGTTTAATTTTGGTGCCCATGTGTTCATAGTTAAGTTATTAAAAGACAATAAACTCTTATATGTTTATCCTGTATATCTGACTTTGCTGAACTCCATTATTAGTTTTAGGAGCTTTTTTTTTTTTTTTTTTTTTTTTTTTTTTTTGTAGATTCCTTGGGACATGTGTATAGCCATATTATATCCAAATAGGGACACTTTTAGTTCTTTCTGTCTCATCTGTACATCTTTTATTTCCATTTCTTTCTGCACCGTGCTGCCTACAACTTCCAATACTATGTATGTTAACTAAGAGCAGTGAGGGCAGCCATCTCTGCCTTATTCCAAATCTTAAAAGGAAAGCACTATGTCTTGTACCACTAAATGAAATATTGACTATAGGATTTTTAGATGATCTTTACTAAGTTAAGAAAGTTCTTCTTTATTCCTATTTTTCAGAGAGTCTTTATTTCAAACAGTGAAGAATTTTGACTGTGTTTTTCTTGATCAATTGATATGATCACATGATATACTTTCTTAAGTCTATTGATATGGTGGATTACATTGATTTGTTTTACCATATTGAACAAACCTTGTATTACTGCAATTAACCCTACTTAGCCTGGCATAATTATTATATTTTTATATATTATAGAATTTGATAATATTTAGTTAAGGATTTTTGTGTCTATATCATGAGAGTAATTGGTTTCTAGTGGTTCTTTCTTTTATATTGTATGGAAGACATGTTGTAAAATTGGTGTTGACTCTTCTTTAAATATTTGGATTTTTGTTTTGGAGACAGGGTCTTACTCTGCTGCCCGGGCTAGAGTGCAGGGGCATCATAGTAGCTCACTGCAACCTCAAAGTCCTGGGCTCAAGTGATCCTCCTGCCTCAGCCTCTGGAGTATCTGGTACTATAGGCACAAGCCATTATGCTCAGCTAATGTTGGGTAGGACCAGGGCATGATCACATTGACTTTGTCTTTTCTGTGGCCAAACGAGAGGAAAGAACAGGAGTTATGATAGTTATAGCAGACTAACAAGTCAATACAAAAGACTCACTTCCAAATTGAGGGCTCCATTCTGAGCAAAATAGTACGCATATGCATAAAAACATGAATTAAAGACAGCAAACATTAGAAATGAGAAAACCAAACAAATGGAGGGCTTGAAAATCGAAATGTTAGAACATAAGAAGTATTTTGAAACTAAAGGAGAAAAATCATTTCAGAGATGATAATCAAAGTAGAAAAAAACAAGAATTAATTTCATCATGAAATGAATAATAAGGAAAATAGAGGCTAAAGATAGAATATAAAGAAGGAAAATGGAAACAAACAAGCAAACAAAAATTTAGTAAAATTAAAAAGATTCAAAACTTCCATAGAATATAGGCAAGATAGAACAATGAACATATAGTTGGAATTTAAATGAAGAAAGTCAAAGTAACAAAGCAGAACAAATTCTGAAATACACAATTAAAAAAGCTTCCTTGAAATAAAAGACAACAAGCCTAAATATTGAAATTATAAGAGTGGTGAGCAAGAAAAACTAATGTAGAATAGAAATCACTTAAATACATTCCAATAAAATTACTGAAAAATTAAAGAAAGAAAAAAAGACAGGAAGGAAAAAGGAAAAACAGCTAGGTAAAAAAACACAGTCAATTATAAGAGTAAAAGCATGTTAACATCAGACATATAGATAATTCATACCTGAAGATAATGAAGCAAACATACTTAAAAATATGATGTGAGACATACTGATGGGTTACTATCTAGTCAAACAGAATTCCAAAAATAAAGTACACAGATAAATGATTATAAAAACCTGCAACAATTATGGTCATATTATTTCCATGAAATGTTTTGAGAAGTCTAAGTAATGAGCATATGTGAATAAGAAATGACAGGATAAGCTTTGACATAATAGCTAGGAGTGGGCAAGAATATATTTGAATAGAACTGTTAAAGATGAGAATAAAAGAGTCAATATAATATAAAAATGATATATGCTCTAAAATAAAGATCAGAATGATTTAAAAATGATGAGAGAAAAATGAGATTATATGGAAATAGAATAAGTTTGCTAACAGCTTCATGCATATAAAGAGAGAGAAATATGATATCACTCTATAAAATGTTAATGAGGATGGGCAGCAGATGTTTCAGGTTATCTTCATAAGAAGAAACACACAGTATCATAAAAGAGTAGAGTACTTTTCTAAGTATAACAAGGAAAAATAAAAACTAACAAAATCACAGTTATCACCTGAATACATATATAGTGTATATATGTATATACACAGACTTGTATTTCCATAAGCATAAAACCATATTATATAATTGAATCCAAATATAACTTTCATATTAATAAATTTAAAGCTTAACTTATTAAAAATACTTTCATATTTTTTAATGAAGTGAAATCCATTCTATATAACAGTGGAACATCTGAAACTCAGACTAGAAAGCTTAAAAATAAAAGGTGTGCAAGGTTGTAAAGGAATATGCAATGGGGCCACCATTTTCATCCTCCAAACAAGGTAGACCCAAGCCTACCCAATCTGTGACAATGAAGAATATTTTATAAGGTAAAAGGCTACTTGCCTGATAATACTTTAATAGTTATTCATAATTATGCACTTAATAACTCAGCAGCAATCTTCATAAAACAAAAATTTTAGTAGATGAAAGGAGACATTAAAATGGTAACTTATGGAAAACCCTATATATTTCTCAAAATCATATCCACAAGTAAAATTTAGTAAGAATATACTTAGAACTTAAAAAATTAATGAAAATGTTCTTATATATTAAACTCCAGGTCTAACACTAGACAATAGACCTCCTCTCAATTGCATATGAAATATTCTCAAAAATTTAGCAAATACTCAATCACTAAGAAAATTTTATTTTGCAAATAATATAACTATGACAACAGAATTCACTGACTATGCTACAATAAAATTCAATTTTGACTAAAAAATTTAGATGCTTATACATGGAAATTTAAAGAAAAAATACAAATTCAAAACAAATAAAAAGCAAAACCAAAAAAAGATGATTTGTTAAATAACATTTCAGTCAAAGGAGAAATAAGAATATTTTGTATAACTTTTAGAAAATAATAATTGTATAAGTCTAGCATCACATATTGATATGACTAGCTTAAAGCAATGTCCCAAGAAAATTCATAATGATAATTACTATAATAAGTACATAAAAATACAGCATATGAGAAATGTGGCATTAGAAATTTTTCAGAAAAGAAATGCTATTTAAAACTGGTGATGGGACAAATAGATATGCATATGGAAAAAGATAAATTTGAACGGCCCTATTAGCAATATGTCAGGATAAATTTGGTAGGGGAAAGAAAGACCTAAATTAAAAAAAAAAGAAAGGAAAAAATAAGCAAATTTCTGTAACTACTTTCAATTGTCTTGAAGAAAGTTTTAAAATCTGAAAATTAATTTAAATTCCAGCAGTTATAAATGCTCTTTCATTTCATTCAGTTATAATGAATGAAAATCAAAACACTCATTCTGCTCGTGAGAATAAATAAGATTGGCAATTTGAAACTTTCAGGAGGCAGAAGTGGAAAGATTTGGTGACCAATTTGATATCATAGTTAAAGGAAAATTATTCTGAATTTTAAAGCCTTTGCTAAAAATACATATTGTAATATTTCCACCAAAGCACCACAATTGAAATACATGTTTTTCATGTAAAATGTTGGGAGAGAGATAAAAGGATTAGTGCTGGGCAAGTTGAGTTTGTCAAATTGTAGTACCACTCAGGTGGTTTCAGATATAGACACAGAAGTGATCTTGATCTATAAAGAGATAAAAGTTAGGGTTGTGAGAGCAAGATAAAATACCAAGAGAGATGGTGTAGGCTGAAAGAGAAGAATGAGGATGTGTGACATGTAGTTTCTCAGGGCTGGCATAACAAATTGCCATAAACATGGTGGCTTATAACAACAAAAATTTATTTTCTCACACTTCTGGGAGGCTAGAAGCCTGAAATCAAGGGATTGGCAGGTTGTTTCCTTCTGCAGACTATGAGAGAGAATCTTCCATGCCTCTTTCCTAGCTTCTGGCTACTGCTAGATATCTTTGGTATTCTTGGTTTCTAGCTGAATAACTCCAATCCCTGCCTCTGTCCTCACATGATCTTCCCCTCTGTGTCACTCTTCTGCAAAATGTCTTAAATCTCACACTTTTGTCTCTTATGAGAATATCATTCATTGGATTTAAGGCATACCCTAAATCCAAGATGATCTTATCTCAAGATCCCTAAGTGTATCTGCAAAGACTCTATTTTTAAATAAGATCACATTTCACAGGCACCACGTGTTGGCAGTTAGGCATATCCTTTTGGGCAGGGACACTATCCAATTCATAATAAATGACTATGAAACATCTTGACACACTTTTATATAGCAAATGTTCAATGAAAGAGAAGCTAGAAATGTAGATTGAGAACTAAAAGTTTAGGATGAAAACCAGTTCTGTATAGTCCAGAAAGAATGTCGTCTTCAGAAGAAGGTGCTAAGAATAGGACTGAGCACACACATGTCATCATGCTAGGTACTGAAGTTAACATATAGGTGTTATAACAGGCTCATAGACCTTAGTGGGCTTGAGGCACAGTCAACATCATTTTCAATAATGTTCAAGTCAAAAATATTCTTGAAGAATTTTTTTATCACAATATTCTTTTGTCAATTAATCTATGTCATTTGACTTTATATTTACTTCTACATGATAATTGCCAAAATAAAACCATAAATAATTCTATAAACATGAGTTAGATGCATTATTCATCTGAAGCCAAAAAAAAAACCCCTTTATTTTTAAAAGTTAAAAAGAGTTTAGCTCTTAAAGATGAAGACTTTGAGTTTTCTTTAGAAATTCTGTCCATTATTTCTGGGAAAGTCCACTTTAGTGGGCCTTGTTTGTTATTCTCACTAATCTAATCTTGGGAAACAAAAAAAAAACTTTATATCTCAAGAACCAAATGTCCAGTTGGGTCTGAAATAGGAATCAAGGAATTCCCTGGAGATCCCTGATGAAGAGACAGGATTGGAGCTAGGATCAGTGAGTTGCTCCCTGCCATGAAGAGGTATATATTCAAAGGGAGACAAGACTAGGAAAGGGCTCTCAAGGTGTGTTTGGTATATTGTTTTTAAGAATAGCTACTTTTAGTAACTGAAATTTGCCATTTTCTATACTTTTGGAAAAATGGCAAATGAAGGTTAATGTTTCATTGTGAAGGCAATGATGGCAATATCAGCTGCTGATTCCAAAAAGAGTGTCAAGTCTCTCAAACAAGAAGGCAGCCAAAATATGATGACAGCTGGGCTTGTGACCTCACCTACTTGCTAAAATTATTTGTAATCCCCAAATCAATACTCAAGGTGTTTCTGCCATCATTCATAAACATTCATAGGGCTGCAAAAAATTTGAGTTGCCCAGTACACAGCAGCGCTAAGGCAGAACAAGGCAACACTTTGGCTTCTCGTTTCAATTCTTATATTGTAAATAATTATCCTTTTTGTGGTCTATTTAGTGCAATGTTTTTGCAATTTCTGCTTTTTTTAGTGGTTTTATTATTTAAAATCCCACCCAAAGCATAGTGCTAAAGTGCTGTCTAGTATTCCTAACTGCAAGAAGGAAATACATTTCAATACAATAATTGAAATACATGTTTTTCATGTAAAATGTTGGGAGAGAGATAAAAGGATTAGTGCTGGGCAAGTTGAGTTTGTCAAATTGTAGTACCACTACATAGCAAGAAGGCTATGACCCACCATATGGAAAAAATATGAGTATTAGATAAATATTGTTCAGGCATGAGTTATAGTGATGTTGATTGTGAATTTAATGTTATGAATCAACGATATATATTAAATAAGGTGCTTTTAAACAGAAATACACATAAAATAAGGTTGTGTGTTGATTCATTAACAAAAATGTATGACTAGACAGGCCCAGGACGGTAACCTGCATTTCCCTTCGTGGCTCAGTATTCCCTAATTCAGTGCTTCTAATGACATTATAGACTATAACTACCATGAATAATGAAACTCAACTGTGTGTGTATTTTACATAATATATAGATGTGTGTGTATATATATAAACACATTTTGTATTTTACACTATATAAATATATATAATTTATTCATCTTTTTCATGAAATGGGTTAAATTTGGGGAAAAAAGTTTGTTAGTTTCTTGTTAAAGTATTCTCATATTTATGCAGCCTTTGGTATTTATTTTTCATTTGTAGTTTTGATTAGATGGTTATAATTATATGGGTTTTCTATTCTAAATTACTGCTGTAATGGTTTACATTTAAAGATTTTCTAAAATTGAGGCCGGGCACGGTGGCTCATGCCTGTAATCCTAGCACTCTGGGAGGCTGAGGCGGGCGGATCGCTCAAGGTCAGGAGTTCGAAACCAGCTTGAGCAAGAGTGAGACCCCTCTTTACTAAAAATAGAAAGAAATTAATTCATCAACTAAAAATGTATAGAAAAAAATTAGCCAGGCATGGTGGTGCATGCCTGTAGTCCCAGCTACTCGAGAGGCTGAAGCAGGAGGATCCCTTGAGCTCAGGAGTTTGAGGTTGCTGTGAGCTAGGCAGATGCCACGGCACTCTAGTTCGGGCAACAGAGTGAGACTCTGTCTCAAAAAAAATAACTAAATAAAAATAAAAATAAAAAAATAAAGATTTTCTATAATTGAAATAAGGTTTGAATTATTAGAGTAAACACTAGTTGGAAATATATAACAAATTTTTACATCAATGTTTATCAAAATATAAATAAAAACAGAAATATAAGCAAAGCATTATACAACTGGTTTAATTTATCACAGATTAAAAAAAACACATAATCAATATTCAGATAAAGAAAAGAAATATTGGTGGAACAACAAAAAGCCCCTCTCATGCCCCTTCCCATCGTTACTCCACACCCAAAATAACTACAATCTTGTCATCTAGGATCATAGTTTAATATTGCCTGTAGTTAAATTTATATACATGGAATCATGTACTATAAACTTTTTAATGTCTTTCTTTTTTTTTCAGAATTACACTTCTGAGATTCACCCATGTGGTTTCAAGTAATTGTATTTTTTTTCACTTGTAGCTCATCAGGAAATTCTTGAATCTTGCCTAGCAGATAAATAAGAGCAAGTTGCCCAATTTTCTATTTCATTCTCTTATGTAACATTAAAATCTAATTTAATGAGAATGAATTAGTCCACAGATTCAGTTGTGCAATAACAGCAACATTAAAAATATAACATTTTCTACAAGAACACAAGTTTATTCTTCTCATCAGTTCATGGAACTTTCTCCAAGATCGATCACATCCTAGACCACAAATCAGAACTCAACAAATTTAAAAAAAATAGAAATTGTACCATGTATCTTCTCAGACCATAGTGGTATAAAACTAGAGATCAATTCCAACAGAATCACTCACCACTTCACAAAGTCATGGAAATTAAACAATATATTGCTGAATGACTACTGGGTCAAGGAGATCCAGATGAAAATCAAAAGATACTTTGAACTAAATGATAACAGAGACACAAGTTATCCAAATCTGTGGGATACAGTGAAAGCATTCCTGAGATGAAAACTAATAGCATTAAATGTTCACATCTAAAAGACAAAAGCTCACAAATCAACAAACTAATAAACCGTCTCAAGGAACCGGAAGAGGAAGAACAAATTAATTCTAAACCTAGCAGAAGAAAAGAAATAACTAAGAGTAGAGCAGAACTAAATGAAATTGAGAACAAAAGAACTATACAGAAGATCAATAAAACTAAAAGTTGGTTTTTCAAAAAGATAAACAAAATTGATAGCCCTCATGCTAGATTGACAAGAACTAGAAAGGAAAGGACTTTAATAACCTCAATCAGAAATGAAAAAGGAGAAGTCACTACAGACATCACAGAGATACAAAACATTATCTTTGAATACTATAAACATTTATATGCCCCCAAACTACAAAATGTGGAGGAAATGGACAAATTCTTGGAAACACACAACATCCCTAAGCTCAGTCAGGAGGAAATAGAATTCCTGAACAGACCAATATCAAACACAGAAACTGGAGTAGCAATAAAAAATCTTACAAAAAAAAAGTCCTGGACCAGATGGGTTCACACCTGAATTTTTCCAAATCTACAAAGAACTCATCCCTATACTGAAGAAATTATTACATATTAGTTTTACAAAAGGTCAACAGTTTAAAGAAGAATTCAAGATTACTTAAGCTAACCCTTTCATTTATAAGAAAATACTGGAATTCAGAATGCATAAATGACAAAACTGAGCCTAAAGTATTAATATTAGCCTCAGTGGTATGTCTTGTTATACATTGACCTCTGTTTTGACACAAGGCAAAGCATGCTGGAATTATATCAACTTAACTTTTAAACAATGAATTCTTTTTTTTTTTTTTTGAGATGGGGTCTCGCTCTTGGTCAGGCTGGTTTCGAACTCCTGACCTTCAGCTATCCACCCGCCTCGGCCTCCCAGAGTGCTAGGATTACAGGCGTGAGCCACCGCGCCCGGCCCTAAACAATGAATTCTTAATTCTGGATACACTTTTAAAATCATATTTTATGATGTGGAGCTGAAGAAAATTTTATTCTCAAATACTTTAGCCGTATTTTCCAGAGAATAGAAATATATTTCTTTCATTAATAATTAACAATTTCTAATGATAGTTAATAAAGTAATAAATAAGTGACAATTAAATATTATAAATATGTTATTTTAATATTATGCCCCTAAATATTATATATCATAAAATTTTAACAAGAGTTATATAAATAAAAATAGTATCATAGCATCATTTCTTTATATCTCAGTTACCAAATGTCTTAGACAACCACATTATAAATATGCAATTTTATAACTAGCTTCCCTTAAGATACATATGCAAATAATACAGTTGCTAATCAAATAAAACTCCATCCTTTACTTCTTGTTGCATGACAATTTAAATGCAAGCATAATTTTATTTTATATATCAACAAAATTGTCATTCTGGGAAATAGCATTCATAATATACACTAAGACCATATAAAATGAATTACTATTGCAACTAAGTATGCACTGTGAAATGGTTTAGCAAAACACTAAGTTGCATACCATATTCTTGTTCTGCTTAACAATTGCAATAAAATAGAAATGATAGGGCTGTAGAGAACTGTGTAGAGTTAGAAACAGAAATTACCGTGCATTACATTGCCATTTGGTAAGATGAACTGTAGCTTGTTGACAGTAATCTTCATGAAGATTACATTAGACATATTAAAAATATATGTGGCTATATATTAACAATCAGATATTCAAATGCGTTTATATCGTGTCTATATTTCCATGCTACTTTTCAAATGCTCTTATTTCAATTAACAGGACTTTGAAATTCAATTTAATAAAAAATTTGAATGCTTAATTAAACTATCAATACAATTAATCAGAAACAACATATTGAGGAAATGCAGACAATTTGATTGGTTTTGAAATTTTGTGAAGGACAAATTAAATTCAGCTGGGCTGATGTATCATCTGGTGCTGACATTCAGAAAAGTATGCAAGATTTAGTCATTGGCTCACAAGCTGCATAACTTGCTTTTATGTGCATCTATGCCCACAAGATGAGCAGGACATGGAGCTGTATTTAAATACCCCAGCAATCATGTAATTAGTGCTATATATTTGCTGCATTACCACTGAAGAATCTAAATGTATCTTTCATTATTTAGGATTTTTTTTTTCAGTTAAATAAGTCAGAAATCCTAATCTAAGTAAAGTAGGGCTAAAGTTTGGGAGAAAGAGGTTGAGTTTTGGCTCAAAAATCCAAGAAATCAAACCAATCAACAAAAAGGCAGAGAGGAAGCTGGACCAAAAGTACATTTGAGTCTCATACACTGATTGGTTCATCTCATATGTTTTTCTCTATTTATGCTGGTTTTATTATTTTTTCACACTTGTTTTCTTACATGATAGAAAACTTGGCAAATACCTGCTTTAAAGTTTCTATGTCTTAAGCTTTCTCTGATTTCAAATTTTGCCATCTGAGATAAAGTTTCTAGTTTCCAGCTTGTGCTCAGTTCCTACACATGGCCCGAGTTTGGTTGAATAATGGAAGGATGAAGAATTTCTCCTGGTTGCAAAACTGTTTGGAGTAGGCAGGGCATGGTGCTCACACCTGTAATCCTAGCACTCTGGGAGGCAGAGGCAGGAGGATTGCTTCAGCTGAGGAGTTCAAGACCCTCCTGAACAAAAGCAAGAACCTGTCTCTACTAAAAATAGAATAATTAGCCGTTGTGGTGGTGTTCGCCTGTAGTCCCAGCTACTTGGGAGGCTGAGACAGAAGGACCCCTTGAGCCCAGGAGTTGCGGTGAGCTAGGCTGACGCCATGGCACTCTGCTCAGGGCAACAGAGTGAGACTCTGTCTCAAAAACAAACAAACAAACAAAAAACACTGTTTGGGGCAAGGCAAGTTTTATAAAAGGGGCTGTTCTGAGGAGTGACAGGCAGACCAAATAACTGTTGCCTTGCACACATTGTTGGAATTGCATATGGAATGTAGCTCTCAGTTTAGGTTAATTCAACCATAATTGAGTACCTACCAGGTGCTAGAAGCTGTGCTAAGCACCTGGGATTCCACAATGAAAAGACTAAGCTTCCTCACATAACACACATTCATTCTTGTGTGAAGATAGGTAGGCTACAGGTTAGCAAATAGAAAAACTGTTGTCATAGGTATCATGTGTGAAATATACAAGGGATTGAGACAGAGAATGATATAGGGTGGCTATTTTAAATAATGCAATCAATGAAGAACTTTCAGAAGAAGCCATCCTAGTCAGAGATAAAAAGCAGCACGTGCAAAGTCACTGAATTGGGAAAGATAGTGATCACTTCTAAATAATAGTCTGTCATTAGTGAAATGTAGAGTAGTCCTAGTAAAGGTTATATAAACAGATCACTTGGGAACTCAAAGACCTGGAGTTTGAGTTTTATTCTAAATGCAATGAGAAGTTTGTTGAAGCATTTCAAGATAGAGAGCAACAAGATTTCATTTATATGTTAAAATGATTCATTTGTTGTTATGTAGAAAACAAGTTGGAGGCAGATGAAAAATCTTATTTGGTGATAGACTAGATTTAGGTACTAAGAAAAGTGAAGAATGGAGGGTAGTGCAAAATTTTGGGACTTGAGTATTTAAATAGATGTTGCTAGCAAGTACTAAAATGAAGAAGACTTGTGTATGCACAACCAACTACGGCAGGACGAAATCAAGAGATTATGGTAGCTGAAGCTAAAAAGGCTGAAGTGACAGAAAGACACACAAATGAAAAAAAAAATCACATAAGCAATACCCTTGTTGAATGCCTATGCATCTCCCTCCAGAAACAATGCATTCCATCAGTCTTCTCCATAGCTCTCTGAAGCTGGGCCCCTTTAACTACCACTCTGTTGTTGCTGCTCATTTTAAGTATTGTGCCCACCTAGCTTTTGACATTTAAGTGCCAGCACCTGGCCTCTCACTGCACCAATTCCTTTACAGTATAATCACATGTTATTGGCCCTGGCCTACAAAAGGGAGCCACCACTGAGGTTCCCAAAGATCATGGTGCCCCTCTCACCAGCACATTCCTTATCACTTTGGTAACTGAAGTGTCTTCTAGGCTCATCCATTATGAATAGAGTTGGTTGGTGGGGTTTTCCAGACTCATGTTGGATATGTACTTTCCAATCCCTAGTTCTCTAAGCCTATGCTCCTTACACTCACTACCACACCATTTTTGGCATTGCTGCTTCACTTAAAATGAGTATCGCTTTATTCAAGTTTAAAAAAGAGATTCCAATAGTATGATAGCATCATCTCCTAGGATTCTTGTCAGGGTATTAAATCTTGTATCGTAGAAGGATTCTCCCACATCAACAAACTCTCCCTTCTTCAATTTTATGTTCTCTCTGCTGTATCAAATAGCTCCTGACGATACCTGTTAATCAGATTCTAAAACTTCTTTGTTTTATATTACCTCCTCTCCCTTTAAAAACTCAGTTTCTATTCGATTAGACTATGCTAGTCTAACTAGATTGAGGTTTATTGTTGGTCTGGTTGCTCAGAAGGGACATAAGTGTATCCTGAGGGAGGCAAACTTTGTTTTATACAGCACATACATGTGATGTGGTGAGCATTGTGGAGGGGAAGGGCATACCTCTAACCCTTCCTAGAGAGAGGCAAAGATATAAAATGTAACCAAATTGTCAAAAACCCCCCAACATTTATTGGGTGTTGGGCAGGTGGGGGGGTGGGTACATACTTACATAATGAGTGCCATGCGCACCGACTGGAGGATGGACACGCTTGAAGCTCTGACTCCAGGGGGGAGGGGAGGCAAGGGCAATATATGTAACCTTACCAACATTTGTACTCCCATAATATGATGAAATAAAAAAAAATAGCACCTACATGATCTTCAAACTAGGGAAGGAGAAATTATCTTCTATCAGGGGTAATGTGCCACTTTTGTGGGCCCAGTTTAAAGAGATTTTTATTTTTCCAGAGTTATAACAATACCTCATTGTCCATAAATTCCTTCCTATATACTCAGAAAACAATGGCTTGTGTATAATATGTAATATTCAAACGAAATCCCTTAGAAAAATGATCTTGCAAGGGTATATATAAAGGAAATAGATAAAAGAGAAGTGTTTGCCTAATGCATGGCTAATTTGTGACATTATGGTGATATTTAGAAAATTACTTCAATTCTCTGATCCTTTGTTTATTGAATGGAAAACAGCAATTAAAAAGAACATGACTGCATAGTGGTTTGTTAGGAATATTGGAAATAATATATGTTAAGCTCTCAGTATATGGTATATAGTAGGTACTTAATAACTACTTCTTGAATAAATAAATTCTAATCATTCAGTGCAAGATAACAATCATGTTTATGATAATTGCAAATGACATTGTGTCTGTCGGATTCTCAGAAAAATACATTTTCCTGATTATAGTGGGGGAAGGGATATAAAAAAAGACATGTCTTTTACATTAGTATTGTAAATATCTATTCCTAGGATGTCTAAAGTTTCTAATATCTGTAATATATTCTGAAGAAAAAGAATTAGTGGTTTCAGACCTTCAGGCGCTAAAAATTCAGTTGACATGTTTTATCGATTTCATAATAAAAAATGGATCTACACAGAAATAAGCAGCTTTAAATGTAAGTTTGAAATATTTTATCTATTTAACAAATTTATCAAATCCTATGCATGCGAGTGACTCTTTTCTTTGCACTAATCTAGGTGTTGCACATTGCTTTGATGATATTTTCATTGTTCCAAAACTTTTTAGAATCCCTCTTTGCACATAACTTTAGAGCCCATATATGGAGTACACAGCCCATATGCAAACATATGCAGATTCATTATATTATTTGGTAATCAACCTTTATTTCTTAATTAAAGCTTTAATGTCTCATTTAGTCAAGTCATGCCACCCACTTTATTCTGTGTCTGTTTTTACTTATCAGATCAAAACCCAGAGGACATATTATCATGATTTTTGCTATAGTTGTATCATATATGCATGTTAATATAATTGTGTGTATGGGACTGTGTGTATATAATCAATATGTTGCATTTCAGTTAAGGTTTTGTTTATAAGTGATACTATGTAGGATGCATTTTATCCATTGCAGTTTTTCAATTTTTTATTATTATTATCTGAAATGGTATTTCATTCATTTGTACTATATCGACTCACAATATAAATATTTAAAAATTAATTCATTAATTTTGTTGAAAAATATTATGATTTTTTTCTGATTTTAAAGAATTCCATAAAGACTATCTGTGCATTTCACTAACTGTATATGTGTCTATAAACTATACTATAAACTTAAAATTGAATTTTCTAGCTTGTAGGATATGCTTAACAAGATAATAAAAACCTATTTTCCAAAGTGGTAATAACAATCTACCTTGTACCTGGCAGTTTATAATACTCAGTATGATGGATATAAAATGGTTTCTTGATGTAAAAAATTTGCATTTCCTTAACTACTAATAATATTGAATATGCTTTTCCTTCTTAGACACACATATAAAACTGTGTATATTTCCCCTTTTGTAAATATTATTCCTCTCATCCATATTTAAATTGGGTTACTTTTCACTGTTCTATTGCTATGTGGTACTTCCTATATTCTGGAGGCTAATCTTCTGTTTATGGTCACTATAAGTATAGAAATACACAATTTTACATTTCTTTTCATTTTACCTTTGTGTCAGGAATCTCCTGGTAATGTATACCATTTTTTATAAGGGACATGGTCTCCCATTTTCTCATTGACATTAATCCATAATATCTGAGTAATTTTATTAGCTTTTGCCTCAAAGACATCAATAATTTTAAAATTTGTACTTGTTTAACTTAACTCCACTTTCTCCTAAGAGTTTTTATATACTTTCTTGAGAATTCTACAATGAATTCCATTGTATGTGTGTTTGTGTGTGTGTGTTGTATCTATGGATATTTGGAAGAGGCTAAGGGCTTTGAGAATTTGTATCTATACACCTGGAAGAGTAACATAATATCATGGTATAGGTTTCTATCATCTAAGTAATATACAGTGTCGATTACCTATTTCTCTCACAACATTGTTGTTACAACATCTTTAGACTAGGCCTCAGTACACCGCATCCTTTGACAGTATCTTCCCCCATTGCAGATCAGTTTTCTTTTTATTTCAAAATATTACAGGGTACAAATGTTTTTGTTACATGGATAGTTTTTATATTGCTTGAATCAGGACTGTAAGTGTGCCCATCACCCAAATTGTGTTCATTTGTACCCATTAGGTAGGTTTTTGAATACAGATTTGGCTGTACTTCACTATAAACACATTAACCTTTGCCATAGCTGAAATATTTCTCACTCACACTGGTCTTCGATAATGTGTTTGTAGCCATGTTTGATTCTTTCATTGCACTCATTATACTTGAATTTCTGACTTCTTATTCTTTTGGCAGGTACTAGTCTTGGGTTTGAATAGGAAAAAGTTAAAGGTAGTTGGAAAAGATAACCTTTCATTTCTTATGTGACAACTCCCTGCTCCTATCCAATCTCATCCCCAACTCTATGGCTGCCATCATTTATCTTTTTCCAGGAAGAGTTTCAGACTAAAGTGTTAGGGCATTTGCCTATAGTTCAGGGCACAACACTGGATCCCAGAACTTCTATATGAAGCAAGTAGTTTATTTATTTATTTTTGAGATTTATCTTATTGGATATAGCTTATTACTGCCTGTTATGAGATTGCACACAACCTACAAATACACGTGGAAGCACATATGCAATCAGAGTTGGCCATTAACACTATCTGCGACCTCAACTGTGAAGCATTGCACTATAAGGCATTATTACTATGAATTTTTGTTTGTTTAAGTTAATCTTTTATTGAATGGAACAGTGGCATTAGCCCAGAAAAGCTTCTGATAGTGATTGTTTTTAATGATATATGTACTCTCATTCTGCTGTTTATATAGTTTGAAATTTGAGGAAATAAAATAATTATTTCTATTCCCGGGTTATGACATGATATTTTAAGTTTTATTACTAATAAATATAATTAAGAAATAAAGGTTAGGTCTATGACTAAGCAGACTTCTTCAGACTTCCTCCAAAGTTAAACTTATCAATTTACTATCAAGCTGAACAGCCACAGATCTGTAGAACAAGGACAGATTACCTAACATAGGTAACAGAGAAACGTGGAGTCTGAGGATATGGTATTTCTAAACAAGGAAAAAGAAGGCTGACCCACTCATTCTCATACTGTCTTCCAAAATATCTAATTAGATATATCAATGAGTGAGGAAGAAAGATCAGAGTAGTTTCTTGCTTCATTTTTTCTTCCTGGGTATATAGGAAAGTTTCCATTGCTTATGGAAATTTGAGATGTTAATCTTTAACAATACAGTGTCTGACAGGTATTAGTATCAGCTCTATAATTACTCTATCACCTTCCATCTTCATGTTTCAGGATATCATAGAAGTACTTGAATTCTCTAAAATATGCAGTAGGAATGAATCTACAGCCTCTGGTTAAATTTGTGGAGTAGCTAATATTATTATGAATGTTTATAATATTATTAGGGAGGAACTTTTGAGATTCTGCATGCTTCATTTTTTTGTGCTGGTGATTTTTAAGGACCAATAAAAATACTTACTTTTTTGAATATTGCAGAAAAAATTCAACTACCACAAAATAACTTACATAGCCTACTGTATATGTAACCAAATAAATAGTAAATAACTTGATTATTTAAATATAACTAAGTTTTTCTTATATGAAACTGTTACCCTCAAAGATGCTGTCAATAAAGTAGCAAGATTACTTTAAGTTAATTAGGTGTTTTCAATGAATGTTTAATGGAATAGGGTAATTGTTATGACGTAATGTGAAATGCTTCAAAATACCTATTTATTTTGTCAAAACTAATCCAACATAGACATGAAAACATACGCATATATAGGCTCATTAATACATTTTTAAGAAAGAAATGTACTTACTTGTTAAAAAGTATTCTTCTGCATGGTCACATTATGAGTGAATTTTAGTGTTGTGCCATGTCTCTCTAGATTTTTCGGTTTGTTCTATGTGTCTATGAGTTTAACCTAAGCATTCTGAGGGGATTCTCTGTATAATTAGCAATGAATCTCTGACTTTCAACCACAATTCTAATTTTGTTTCAAGTGTCAAAATTACTTTTGCATGTAAGCAATCATAGAAGAAAATTTTAATTGTTTCGGAGATAGTTTTAATTTTGTTCCAATCTCTTTGACTCAAGTTAAAAGAAAATACCCCTTTAAATTTGGAATAAAGGCATCCAGCATAGTTGGAGATTAACTGTATGTTTTCATTTATTCATTTAATTACAACAATTCATTTGGCACAAATGAATTACGAAGGCAGTATGAGGAGAGTTTAACAGTGAGCATCTGGAATCAAAAAGATCCAGGCCAGAATCCTGATATTGCATTATGTGGTTCTGGGCAAATGACTTGATCCCACTTATTGTTCTGGTGAACATTAAATAAGTCAGTGTACTCAGACCAAGTTCTGAGTCTTATTATCTTATTCTCATTAAAGAAAATTAAGGTTAACTGAGAAATATTGGAAAATTTCTTTAATGATATTGGTGTTCATCATATAACATTTTCTCATCTAAATTAAACAAAACACAACTGTTTCCCAGTAAATGTACATGTTACAATATTATTTTTCAGGTCACTTGTTGTATTATGATATATTAAGTATTTATTTCTTCAGTTTTTAGAAGTTACAGTAAATACTTAAAGAGAAGGTTGTTTGATTGCAATTTGTGGAGCTGACATAGTTTTAAAATTGCTTTCACAAGATTTTTATTTCTCTATCATCTCATTTTTGCCAATGTTATAATCAAGTCTCAACTATTTTAATTGCACCAGCAAATTACTTTAATACAGGTATTGTTTGCACAATTTGTGTTTGTACAGCATGCAAATATTACAGTCTAACATGTTAGAATGTTTTACAAAATAGCATCTAGTAAAAAAATTATGCTACAGCAAATGCTTGATTTTTTAAAATTATCTGTTTTATATATATGCCTTGATAAATCCAAATATACAATTGATTTAAACTTGTGAAATTGTATATCTGAATACAGAGAAGTGAAATACTTTAGATACATTATTTAGAAATAGATTAAAAATATGCTACATTTTGAGGAACAAGGGATAGGAAAAAAGCCATGGTTTAAAAATATTAGATACTAGTAAAAAGTTTTATTCTGATGTATTAAAAACTTAGGCTAAATTTTCCATCCAGTTATCCTAACAACATATGCATTTTACCTATTGTGGATATTTGTAGAGGGAAGACAAATCTAACTTCTAGACAAGGTGTTGCTCTATGATATGTACCAAACACTTCATACTATTTTCATCAATTTTAATTAAGTATTATTTATTTGCATTATAGATTGTCTAACTCATAGAAAAGCAGAATATTGTCTAGTTTTAATGTCATTTGAGAATCGATTTATTTTACCTATATTGAAATCACTAAGCATCTCCAGAAATAAGTTTCTCTATATTGAATACTTCAATCAGTTAAAATTATTTTACAAACATGAAAAGAAAAAATAAATTTTGGCATTCACACATTTTTAGTTTAGAACTGAAAATCAGTAGTATGTGAATAATGAAACTTTTTAAAAAGGTAAAATCTCTTTACAACATCTTTCTTTTACCATGAAGGTATAATTTGGAAAAATATATTTTTATTAATGTAATATCCCTATATTCATTCAATATTCAAAAATATATTCAATTGTTAATTTCTATATTCTTTAAGTTACTATGTCACACAATTGATTTTGAGTTTTGTTTAAATTTTTTATTTTTCTCACAAAAATGAGTACATTTGGGTTTTGCTTGACTTAAATTTATTTTTCCTTTGAGTTGACTAATTGATTGTAAAGTTTATTGTCACATACAGATAATGCCTTCTCTGGAAAAATCATAGACCTATCATCATTTAAATGATTTCTAGGTCATACCTTATTACTGAAAAGGGTGAGTTGCATCTACTAAACTATGAAGCATGTACTTCCTAACAGCTTTCATTATTTTCCTGACCCCAGAGATCTCTTTGTTTGCAACCAAGCTATGAGATACTATGCTACAAATGACTGAGAATAGTAAGAGGGACAAAAATCCTGGGTGTTTTGGATAGAATCTCAGAGTGACCACATGCTTCTCATTCAACAGTGTGAGGAATCCAGGTTTATAAAATATGTTCAGCAGAGTTTCCATTCTGGGAATAGATTCAGGCTCATTAACTCATAGTAGAATGGTTATATACATATATATATAAAAAAGATTTACACTTTACAAGGGAAGTTGTGCAAATTTGGAATATTAGTCTATGATTTAATCATTATCTTAACCATGGTAACCACTTGTTAAGCATTTTATAAGATTCAGTGAAACTTGGAGTCTGATTTCAGCATCTAAAGTTTGCTTGCCCAGCAGAAAGAATTCATTAGAGCTAATGTGTTAGAAAATAAGATTGTAACTCAAGAATACCTGATCATCTAAAAATAATACCTTTAAAGAGAAATGAATAATCATGTCTGTTCAAGAGAATCTCTCCCTTAAAGAATGCTAGTTAAAGAACGTTAAAGACCTGTTCTTCAATATTCTCCAAAACTCCATACAAATGGCACTTTACCATTTGCATCTTACATATTTTATAAAATTACATAATTTCTTTACATTAGAGGTTGCTGACACTAATCTATTATTAGCACCAATCTATTATTAGCGACACTTTTATAAACAATCTTCCACTTCTTAGATGGTTAATTCTATCCCTGAAACGTATCCTGGAAGTTTCTAGTTTCAGAATTTTCCCAAAATCTGCCAATACAACCCATGTAGAGCATGTGGCACCTCCACATATCACACAGCCTAAACTATTATTTACTTATAATTTTACTCCAAATACTAATAATCATTCTTATGCTTTTTTCCCTAAAGTTGAGAAGTACATTATAAAGGGCCTAATAGACAGTTTTACCCAGGGATATTGCAAGAAACTCAAATATAAATGTTCTAGACCAAGTTTCGCTTCTATTCCTCTAAAATTCTCTTCCCTATTTTCCTATTTTTTTAAAAGATTTTAACTTTATTGCATGTTATAAGAAATTTCAAAATTAATTACAGATATTAATGTTCAACTGGTATTTAATAGTTACAATTCTATCCCTCTTTTCACTCTCTTTTTGAATAAAACTGCAATAACCATTTTTCATAATCTCATTCAGATTTTACAATACCACAGTACCATTTTGTGCTAGATTTCACTAGAATAGAATTGCTTTTCAAAACAATTAATAAGGGCCGCAGTACTCATACTAGGTAAGAACACTTCACATGCTAGTAATTCTGAATTTTTATGCTCTCTGCACCAAATTACATGCCAACTTCTAATCCTAGCTTTCTATACCCTCCATACTATGAAACATGATTTCTTGTCTAAACTTCCTTGACATGATTCATCTTCAGACAGTGCATTACACTATGCATTGGCTCAATTTCCAGAAACTTAAGTGATAATATTTGTCATGTTTGTAGAGTTTTATCATTGCTGTTTGGAGAGAGAATTTTCCAAGTTCATCACAGAAATCCTGCTCTGTTTCCACATTTTGGAAAAAAATACTATTTTGAACTATGTTTTTATAAATGGCCAAACTATCAATCAAGGGTGAAGGCAAAAAAAGATTTTTTTCAGGTATTAATGGAAGAAATATTTTATCCACAAACTCTTCCTAAGCAAATTATTTGATGATGGACTCAGGAAAAAAGAAAAGATTACATTTAGAAAGAAGACGTAAGATATAGTGAATCCAACTTAACAGAGCTCCAGAAAAATCCCAGGATCAATCTGTGAAACGGCTGGGAGAGTAACAAATCTAGACCAGAAATGCATGTGAGAGGTGGTAGTGTTCATGGTATAAGAAGTGCTCTAAGAAAAAGAGGGACTTGTGCAGAGAATTTAATATGACAAATACTTGTAAAAATTAAGGTTATGCCAAAGGAAAATAGCACGAGAAAAAAGAGAAACATATTTACAGAGTTAAGGAGCAATAAAATTAAAAAAGAAGAGTACAAAGTATGATGTGTCATTTCACATTACAATGAAAATTCTTATCACAATAATATAAAAATTTGTTGACTTTCAGTTTTGAAAGTTAAATTATATACAAAGTTAGAAAAGATAACCATCTATGTGAGATTTGGGGCAGAAATATTACATGAGAGTTATCATCATTATTCTCATGAATTTACAAAATAAATAATGAAGAAATTTATTTTATAATTGACAAAATGAATGCTTCAGGTGTATTGTTTAGCAAAGGGAGTTACTAAAAATAGTAATATTTTGGGTGGAAGGGAGAGGGAAGTCATGTAGGAAAATATGTAACAGAATTAAATCTACATTATCATAGTTTGTCCATGGATAGTGTCTAAAATTCATAGATCAACAACCAAAAAAATTGCAGAATATACATTTAAAAAACTAAATTCAGTATTCTGAGGAGTGGAACTAGGGATGAGGTGAGATGTGGCAAAGGATTTTACTTCTCATCATAAGATTTTTGGTATTCGATTTTAAAGTATCACATTTTGAAAAAAGTGTACATATGCTTTAATAAAGGTATGAAAAGAGCAACAAGAAATTAACTAAATTAAGAAGATACAGATCAACCAAGAAATATATCAATGAATGTTAAAATTATATTTCAGCTTAGCCTAGTGGTTAAGGGCACCATGTTTGAAACTATGTTACTTATGAGGAGTCCAGGTTTTGCCACTTAGCTGTGTGACTATATTCACATTATGTTAAATAAATTATTGCAGTTAGTGAGCAAAGAAAAATAAACAAATATATATGATTTAGAGAGACAGAATAATTTAAAAGTAAAAGCTTTTCAAAGTATTATCACTAAAGAATTATTTTCCTTTCCCGTGGTGATGTGTGCATAATCATCTACCCTATATTTTCTACTAAGAGTTTTTGTGCCTATTTGTATTGAAAGATGTTTTCTAGTGATTTCTTTAGATTTCTTTAAGAGCTAATTCATAATAAGCCTAATCCCCCTGCGGCAACTTGTAACAATTTGTGGTTGCCAATACAGTAATCTCTGTCAACAGAAGATGAGGGGTTTCTGAAATAAAATTACGACACTAATGATGACTAGCTTTTGGTTAGGCCTGTTAATAAAATGGATGTTCAGCGAGGTGGATGCTATTGCTAAATGTGCTCCTCTTGCTAACAATAATGCCGTGACGGCTTGTAAATTACAGGAACGCACCTAAGAGCATACTGAGATTAAGGCATCATAGAATAAAATGAGAAGAAACAATTAAAAGAGAGTTACTGTTAAATTTCTTAAGTATACTGTGTGGTTTAGAACCATTCTACAAATATATTTAGATAATGTAATAATAAGTGGGGAGGATTCATTTTCTCATTAATAATTTCAGTTCAGATAACTAACTTTGCCAATGCAACTGAGCCAGTGCTGCTGATCTTCTGTGATCACAGTATCTCATGGAGACTTATAACAAAGGCGAAGTTGAATTGTAACACTCTTTCTCTATGACTGGGACATATTTTTATAGCTTCTGACATGTAATAAAAGCTCAGATATAAATGCAATTCTATGCTTTTATAATAAATATGCTACCCATTAATCCTGAGCCATTGTCCTTGAAATAAACTTGGCACTTTTTGTCTTTTTCCCTCTAAAGTCATCTTTCCTAGGGACTTCTTTGACCCTTCAGATAAATAGACTCCCAATGAGCCTACCTCACCAGTCCCCCAGACACATTCAGATATATTGATATTTTGATGTAAAAACAGGTTATATTCAGATTGTTCAAATGCTGCAAACAATTATGCTCATGCCTTCTATCGTATGGGGTTATTAAAGGATTCAAAGGAATAAAATGGGTGAAAGCATTTTGAAAACCACGAATCATGAATACTATGAGGGATTATTATTTAATTTATCCATTTTATTTTGGTGCTTTACAAAACTAATCCATCTTCCCAATATTGATGTGTGGGTACTGGTAAAGGTAAAGAATTACTTTGCTTAAAAAGCTGCTGGCCAAGATCAAAAGAGAGGTTCATGTTTTCAAACTTCAATTACTTATGGTAATAATCATGAAAAAGCCTGAGACTTTCAACATATGATAAATATATGATAAATATGCTCAAGATTGGAAACCCACGGTTCTCATTGAGATGAATAAAAAAAAAAGAAAAAAAGAAAAAAAAAATTTGCTCAAGAGAATGCATTGTGTCCTACCTCTCTGCTCACAGATCAGGAATAAAATGGATACAGGCGGTTTGATAGACATCTATTTGGGCTACAAGAATGCCCAAAACTACCATACAATTCTGCACATTTTTTTTTCAATGGAGTAACTTTTCAGAAATTTTATCTGTAAGGCATTTGTCGACACTCTGTAGGGACTATGGTTGCAGTCAGTGCTTCCTTTCACTGTACAGTGCTTTGCATGGTAATGGACAGACTGGTTTGAGCCCTCTACTTTTTGGGTAGTACAATATGCATGAGTGCTTTTTTGAGTGGCAATCACAAATTGCTCAAAAAGGGCAATATAAAACCAGCTTTCTGATTTCAATAACTGAGGTCAGTTTGACATTTCGAGACAGTGGGCTTGCTGATGGTATGTCAGCATATTTTTGCATGATTTTAAATACTAAATAAGGCAGTCAGCAAACAGAAAGTAAAAGTTGAGCAAAAATAAAATTTCCTGCTTGACTGAAGAGGTGGATGGGGCTTATACTTTCATTATCCTAGAGATTAAACATTTGTTTTAATTAAGATGAGATGAATGAAAAATAGACAAAATAACATTTAAAAATATATTAGCACTATGAAAGTATAGGAGACCTGAATCCATCTTGTGACTCATTTCCAATGAGTTTTTTCAGTTCAGGAAACCATCTCTGTGTTATTGTATCTTCAAAACTGGGGGCCTTAAAAATAAACATTTAAACACACCCTCTCTCCTGCAGCCATCCCCCTTACTTCCTTTATTTGATAACCAGCTACCCTCCTTTATGACTCAAGGCCTTACGTGTGTTGCTGGCATGATGCACAGTACCCCATGGCTCTGGCTACTTGGTACCAACTCTTCTGATTCTTCTAGTCCTCTCTCTCCTTCATGTGTTCAGCACCCTCACTGGATTTATAGTCAGCAAAGTAGAATTATCTCTAGTGTTTTGATACACTTGGAAATTTTATCTAAGACACTGAGTTAAGACTTTAATTATATAAAATAAAAGGTTATAATATTACAAGACAAAAAACAATATTTTAATCACTTTGTAGTGTCATTTAAAAAAGAATGAAATTCATATAATGCAGCAATGAGTTTGGAAATAAGAATGCCCATTTGATAGCAGTTAATTCTTCATCGTTTTTCTCATTTTCACCCCTGGTACCCAGAGAAGACAAGGTCTTTTCAGAGGAAGGGAGACAAACAACATTTGCTAAATCTGGAATTCTGCTATGTGATTTACTATAATTTGTATTATTTTTGCTGTTTGTGTGTTTAACAAGCCAAAAAAGCAATGCGAAAACTAGGAGTTGAAAAGCCTAGACACACAAATAAAAAAGAACGTACTCAATGTTAGGGAGACAGCAATCTATACTTACAAACTGAGCATTACAAAGCAGCTACATTAAACTGCACTTCCCTAATATTTGCACTGAATTACAAGTACAAATATTTGGGTTCCAGGTCTACTTGTTGTTAATTAGCTTGGAGTAAGTCACTTGATCACTCTAGGAATTGACATAATATACGCATTTAATCTGTCAATAGGAGGCTGGAATAAATGCATTTCGAACTTTTTTGTAGCTGAGCAAAATAGTTGTTTTATTTTGAGAAAATATTCCTCAAAAACATGACTGATATTTAAACCAAGATCTCTCCAGTTTCTGAGTCCTCTTACTTTTAATAAGTCAGACATCAGAATAATATAACGTTTTTGATATCCATACAGAAATAGTATGATTGTGATTGGCTTCCAGCCTCCACCCAGCTTCTGTTGTCAAATAGCCTGTTAGGTGGGGCAGGAGGTTTTTATGGGTAGGAAGGAAGAGTGAGAGTGGGACTGATATTGAACCCCTACATTTCATTATCCTTAAGGCTCTATCTCTTTGGAAACAAGTGTATAAAATGGGAACCAACTGATGTGGAGATTCTTTTACTTTCTATCACTTTCTTAGGCATCCCAGCCTGTCATCGGTATTGCCCCTGCTGGTATTTATTGGAGTATATATACACTAGTAGGTCAGGCCAAACAGAAGTGTTCCTGGACAGAGTAGAATTTGCAACTGTATCCTCAGACTCTAGACCAGTTAGCTGTGACTCTCTCCCTTGTCATTTCATTATCCTCATAATTAAACAATCCTGCATTTTATGTAAATGAATTTTGGTTCCTACTGCCACAAGATGATAAGGTTTTACTGTAATTGTTTGGGGATGTACAAACTTTTTATCAAGGAACACAGGTTTGATTTAAATCTTGGTAATCTTGACAAGAGCTGGTTAGTGTATTATGACAAAGGCTGATTTATTTAACCAATGTGAAAAAATGCAGCCTACTGGAAGTATGCAATGTTTTGTAGAATTAGAATGCCCTGTTTCATTTAGGAGTTCATTATAAGAACCTTTTTCCGTTTCTCACTTTCATTTTACTGCTTCTATTCTTGGCTCGAGCACACAAACAGCTCTCCAAACAACTGTGATTTGGGGCTAACATGAGAATTACCTATCACTAGCTACATCGGGCAATTAATTTTTGTAGGAAAAAGTGTCAAAAGGCTTTCAGAGAAGCATCAGTCAAGGAATGGTCTGGTATACTGTGTACCTTTAAATTACTGGGAAATTTCTTATAATTTTGATTTCCTGGAACCCACTCTAGAACTGCTGATACAAAAACTGTGCAGGACCAAGGGAATATTTATTTTATATGAGTTAACCACAGTCTCTGTTGCCAGGGAAGTTGAAAATCACTGCTCATTGGGGTTGGGGGGAAACCTCTTGATTTTAATTGAATTTATTTCTGTGTTGAGATTGTTGGTACTGTGATTTTTACCTACTGAACTTCAATTTTGAACACTAGAAATAGTCTCTTATGATGAACTTTACACTTTGTAGAATTTTCACTTGTTTTCTGATACACAGACACTTTAATGTTTCAGATTAAAAAATAACTGTAAATGTAATTTCAAACAATTGTATGTATTTTGTAAGAAAATGTGTTAAATTAAATAGTGAGATGATGTTTGGCATAAATACTTTGGTGAAAGAGAAAAATATGCAGGTGAAATAATAAAGAATTTGAATATAATTCTGTCATTTTAAATGGGAATTAGGAATAGCAGTAGAAATTCATCATAGTTGTTGTTATTTTATTTTTAAATGTATAATTTATAATTTTGTCCACTTAAAGTGATTACTGTGAAACAACTGCCAGTAATGATGTGCACTATTACCACATATATTTTGGTTTCTAAATTCCATTTTTAAATATAAAGATCTAGTGCTTCCTAGAAAATTGGCTGAATTTAAGTCTAAGGCCAGAAACATACAAGATGGGCCTAAAACAGAACTTTCAGGCCAGAAAGGAAAATATCAAAGACTAATGAGTCATAACCAAAAAGATATGGTGGCAGATCTGAAAAGGATCCCATAGGGCAAAGATGTGATCATTTCTGTAATAAAAATAATAATGTCTGTAATTGATTGAGGCACAACAATTATCTAAAATTCCATTAGCTCAAAATGATATTTGAAAAAAGAAAACAAAAAATAATTTGGCACTATTTGAAATATCTAGTGTACCAATATCTACTTTGAAAATTCATAAATTAGCAATACTGTGGGGATTAGGTCACTACTTGTACCAGGTAATCAGTCACTAACCCTGGACTTTTAGTGCCTCATAATATAATGTAAAATAAAATAGCTAGTACCACCATGTTATATTCTTACAAAAAAAAGGGCTAAGAAAATTTAAAATGAATGAAGTAAATATGGCAAATGTTGAATATTCAATATTTATGAAAAATCTATTGTAAAAGACATAGATAAAAATTTTTATTTGAATAGATTAAGTGGGTACAAGTATTTTTGTTACATGGATGTATAATGCTGAAATCAGGGCTTTTAGTGTATCCATCACTGGAATAGTGTACATTGTACCCGATAGGTAAATTTTTATCCCTATTCCCCTCCCACCTTCCCCTTTCTTAGTTTCCAATGTCCATTATACCACTTTATGACTGTGCAAACCCATCATTTAGCTCCTACTTATAAGTGAGAACATGTGGTGTTTGTTTTTCCATTCCTGAGATAATTAGGGTAATGGTCTCCAGTTCCATCCAAGTTGCTGCAAAAAAAACATTATTTCAATCCTTTTTAGAGCTCAGTAGTAATCCCTGGTATATATATGTGTATGTTCATGTATATGTATGTGTGTCTATACATATATATATACATACATATAACATTTAATTTATCTACTCATCCACGGATGAGCATTGAAGTTGATTCTATATATTTGCTATTATGAATTATGCTACAGTAAACACTTGGGTGTAGGTACCTTTTTTTGTAAAGTGATTTCATTTTGTATGAGTAGATACCTAGTAGCGGGATTGCTGGGTTGAATGGTAGGTCTGCTTTTAGTTCATTGAGGAATCTCCATACTGTTTCATGATGTATGCTTTTATTTTAACATAAGAATCATTATTGACTGCTTTGGTACAATTTGTCTTTGTATGTTGAAATAATTTATAATTTAGACTACAGCTTCTATTTAAAACACTATGGATTATTTGATATAATTATGAATTATGTGCCTCCGAACCAATTCCAAGTACATTTGTGCTCATAAATTTCCGAATTTATGAACATTTTAACCACAATATTATGTTCTACCCCAAAATGATTTTTTATCACAAAACTATTTTTCCTCAATATTAAACTTTTAAATGAATTTATAATAGCATGTATAATTATGTCAAGTGTTTTGTATTTGTTGGAATAAACTTCTAAAAGCTTCATTTGTTGCCATGATTTGTATTAAAAAATGAAATCCTTAACTGAAGATAACTTGAATTTGTATTAGAGACATCTATTGACACTGATATAAATCAAGTATAGTTTCTGTGTTTGGACTGTTCTGTTAATGGTGCTAACACGTTAAAAGCTATCATTTCACTTAAATTCGAGCACAGGAAAAACAGTCATTTTTTTTTTCCCCTCAATAAAAAGTCAGGCTTCTCAGAGTAATAGGTAAACCTAGGCTTTGGAGCTAAATGTGTCTCCATTGCTTTCAAGCATAATCTTCTAAATTTTTGACTTTAGAAGTGGATATTGAGGCTTCTTCAGCAGTTGTATCTTCTGATTTTCATGGTTTCTGTGCTATCACCCTAATCACTATAGCCCCAATGATGAGCTTTAGATGTCAATGAATATTTTATTCAAATTATACTTTAATTACTACATTTTTGAGTATTTAAAATGCAGTACCTGAGGTCTCATTTTTGACTTACTATTTCAAAAGGGTTTATTGTAGAATAAAAATGTGGGCCATGTGTAAAAAAAAATGTGAAAGTACAAAGTGAAGGCCTGTGAAACCCATTTCAAATTACTTTCATACATTTTTTTTTACCACTAACACACATTTACTCAACCACGATACATTGTTAAAACATGGAAACCTAGGAGTTGCTAAATTGGATGGAATCCAGGACTATTGTTATAATTGGGACTCTCACAGACAAATGTCTTGTATTGCATTATTATTGGTGGAAAAAATGTAAACTCACTCAAGATATTTAATCAAACATGGGCACTTGATTACAAGGATACATAATGATCTCATAGAATTGCAAGTATTCAGGAAATGGAGTTGTACCTCTCGAAGGACTAGATCTAAGAGGTGCTTTTCTTTGCATATCTGCTCTTTTTATTCTCTCACTGTTTAGTAACACTCTACTGCTGGACTTTATGGGGGAGAAATGAATAACAGTGGTAAAAGCTAAGGCTCTAAGAAAAGGATTGGCCAGATAATGAAAGGTTTTATGAACCGAGTTTGGGTGTTTAGAACTTAGGCAACGAGGAATTAAGGGAATGTAGGCAACAAAATATCATACAATTACATGTTAGAAAGATGACTATGATGGCAGAAAAAAAATGTCTTAAGGCTGTCTTTTTTCCCCTTAAAATTTTAAGAGAGAAAATGTAAAAACTTCGAAAATTTCTTATGCTTTACTACCAGTTGCAGGCTTCCAGAACGTGGTTTACTGGCTGATAAAATGCATCTCAAGTGTACAAATTAAGTATTCCTTTCGCACCAATCTCATAGACACTAAAATAAAAAAAAAGTCCTTTCAATTGTACTTATACTTCTCATTATGCTCCAGGTGCTCAAATTAGTGTGAAACAACTTCCTCTGTGAACAGTATTTTGGATACTATGCCAGGGGAATACACCACAGGGCGATAAATGCAGATGTTTTCTGCATGGAAGCTTCCCCTAAAGTAAGATCATATTATAATTTTGAGCAAACTTTTTTCATTACTTTAAATATAAGCATTGTCAGAATACAAATAAGATGGCTTAATTTATATAAATACTAAATTTTAAAGGCCCAAATATTAAGTATAAATGTATAGGTATTGATTTTATACCACTTTAAAATATTTTTATTTTTAATATTTTCTTTAGAAAGTGTATTTTTCAATGTAGTATTTATTGAATATTTTTTATCTTTACTGAACAATGATAAGTCATGTAGATTTGTGTGCCTAAGTCTTGTTTATAGATCAGGGGCAGTCTGGCTCTTTCAGATTCTTCTGTAGAGCTTATTAAATACAAATTTCAAAACTCTTCAAGTCTGATTCAGTGAATCTAAGAACCATTTACACTAGTATTATAAAGATGAGTTGGGAAAATTCTCTGCCTTCAGATATTTACAGGTTAGGAATGTTTCACATCAGCCCCTTGTATTCCACTCTCCGTGCTCCCCAAATATACAGTCATCTTTATTCATGCCTTCACTACCAACTGAGTCTTCAAGGCAGAAGTCCTCCTGCCCATAGTTTAATTCTGTACTATCTATTCCTATGCATGATATAGTTCACAGCACTTTGAATGTATAAATTCCTATCAATTTTACCTCCTAATGAATCCAAATACTCCTCACTGCCTTGCCTACCACCACTCTCGTTTAAGCTACACTTATCTCTTTAATAAACTACAGATGTAGCTTCCTAATTAGCCTACCTCATTCATGCTGCCCTCCTTCCAATCTCCTCCTCATTATATGGACGTAGTCAACTTTTAATACAAAAATGGAATCGTATCATCACCAGCTCCCCTCCTTTCACACGCACACATTTCCTGCTTAAACATTTCTTTCAATAGCTCTTCATTGCATTTAGGACAAAGTCAACCTTCCTTAAAAGAACTACACAGTCTCCATATCCTAGCCATAACTACCTCTCCAACATCACCTCACACCAGGATTTCATGTTCATTCTCTGCCCCACCCTTCTTTTATCTCTGAACTGTGGTTGACAGAATAATGCTCCCAATCCAAGATGTCCATATATTAATCCCTAGAACCTGTGAATATGTTTCATTACATAGTAAAAGGATATTAGGGTTGCAGATGGAACCATGTTGCCGTTAGGTTAATTGTACGGTAAGAAGATGATCATGACTTATCTTGTTGGGACCAATCTAATCATGAGTCATTAAGAACAGAAGCAGCAAAGGCAGGAGGGTGAGTCACAGAGAAGTGACTTTCCATTTTAACCAAGGAACATGGCTTCCTCTAGAAGCTGGGAACAGCTCCTAGCTTACAGCCAACAAGAATATGGGTCCTTAATCCTATAACAACAAGGAACTGAATTATACCATTAACTTGAATAAGCAAGGAAATGGATTCTCACCTAGAGCCTCCAGAAAGAAACACAGACTGTCAGCACTTTGATTTTAACCCCATGATACTGTGTTGTACTCCTTACCTACAGAACTGTGAGATAATTAATTCAGTTTGTTTTATGCCCCTAACTTTGTTGCAAATTATCACAGTAGCAAGAGAAAGCTAATACATGTACCCAAGATCTTAGCACATGATATTCCTCACCTGGAATATGCTTTCCTCTCATCTTCACTTACTCCTGTTAATTTGTCAGATTTCAACTTCAAGAATTTTACTTATCTACTTTTTCTATGAAAACTTCTCTCTCAGTTGGAAGAAATTCCTCCTACTTCTGAATAAATTGGGCAGCACCGTCCCCTTGCAGTTTTGCCCATGTAAATACCTTGGTGGTATCATTCATATAGATTGCAAACCCTGGAAAGCCAGATCTATAACTCAGTACTTTTTTGCATTTCTCATTTTAGCAGTGGATTTTAATTTTGTTTTCCTATATTGAACTCCTGGTACCCTTTATCTATTAAGAACCAGATGAAAGGAGAGTATTCTTTTGGAAATAGATATTAAGGAGAAAAATATTCACCCACTCTGCCCTAATGCTCTTCACTGAGCTAGTCACTGGGTATCTCCTGGGACACTTGGAATTCAGAGAAGGCATTGAGAAGGAGAAACACTTTGGGGCCCATATATTCATAGAACCTCTATTCTTGCCACCATGGCTACTCTGTTATGAAGCCTGTTGTGCCAGCATTGTGCAACTGCCTGACTGTTTACTTTCTCTTTTCTAGTGAAGCCTCTGTGATCATCGAGCCAAGACACTAAAATCAACACTTTTTCCCTACTCCCATAAGGACATCCAAATGATTCTTTTCAAGACTTCTTTGTAAACAGTTGTCTAAATTTGTTCCTTCAAGTCTCTCTCAAGCGATCAAGCCATTTGCCACTTTCCAGGTTCCTATATATTAATTAAGATGTTCTTTCTCCAGTTGCTCTCTGCAACTCACTTGTATCCTCCAGACATAATCAAAACCAATCCTAAAAGTGCTATTTCTTTATTAATGTCCCTATCTTATGTTATGGCAATACTAAGTTTATGATGGGCAATTCTAGGTATAGTTATTATATGATTCATGTATTGGTAGCATTCAGTGATTTTCAGGGCTGAATAGCATGCCAGGAGCTGTTATTCAAACAGTGACTATTTCTCTACTGTATATGACCTGGCTGTATTCTACATCTCTAGAAGTTTATGAAATGACTCTCTTACTGTGTTTCTCAGAGATTTCATATAGTGTCTTTATCCACTACAAATACCTTTAATAATATGTGATCTACCAGATCATATATGCGCCAATAGGTAAGGTCACTTGTTTCACAGCCTGAACTTTCTGAAGAGGCTTCATTTGCTATGGACCTCACTCAAACCTGATAGCCTACTGTGTGAACTTTCTTTGTAGGTGGGATGAGCATCCCAAATGTGCCATATATCCCAAATCTAAAATGGCCTGCTAAGAGCTTGTCTTTCTCTTAGTGCATTGAAGATACAAGATACAATAAGCTGTCCTTTATTTGGAGGGGGTGTTCTAGCATGGTTCTGAAAATCTAGTTATAAGAACACTATGACTTTCCTCTGAAGGCAGGGTTGGGAGCCGAAAAATCTTCACAAATGTGACTTGTCCTGAATCTTTGGAGGGTAATCTCTCAGCTTCTGGAATGTGTGTGTCTTATCAGTGCCATTTTCTACTTATCAGGTGCACTTAGGTGAATACCAGATTATCTCTTTTGACAGAGATACGGTTAACAAAGAAATGGGGCAAAGCCATGAAGTGAATTGCTGACCTTTACAAGTTAATGTTGATTTGTCTTCATTGTCCTATCACATGAGAATTAAAAATAACATATTGCCTACATAGTTTAACACATTACAAGTTCCAAAAGTTGTGTTGAGCTAGTCTAGTGAAAATACTGCATTGAGCCTAGCTGCTGTGTGATCGGGGCTAACAGCTAGTTAAGGTTACTGTGTCTCACTGCCCTGCCATATGATCCATTTGGATTTCATAGGAACTGGGATGATGAATTAAACAGAGATAAAATGGGTGCCACTAATCTGGCTTCTTTTAAGTCATTTTGCATAACACTAATCTCTTCCAGTCTATACAGGGTGAAGTATGGTTTCTAATTTACTTAGTTGGCTAGAGATGAGGGCAATTTCGTGGCTTTCAACTGTTCTTTTTTAGTGTATCTTGTTTCATAGATCTGGAAACCAATATAATGGTTCTATCAGATGCTGATTATATTCATACTGATTATATACTCAGGGACCAGGGTAATGACTGGAGGGTGGCACGGGACACTTTGGTCTCACTGCAAGATAGATTTTTGGCTTTGTATAAGCCTACTCAAACAGGGTCTATGATGGTGCCATTTACTAGTATCAGTATCAGCTCAGAACCTGTATGTAATAAGCCTTGTAGCAGCTGTATATTTCTTTTTCAATAGGATACAGTTATGCTGGCAAATGATCATAGGTCTCATTGACAAAAGGATTAATGGATTTGCTATTGTATATACTTACTGTGACATTGCTGCAACTTTGCTTAACGTGAATAGGCCTTCCCTTCCATGGCTAGACTCTAGGTCTGCTAACTGGCTCAAGTCTCGAAAACTGAAAGAAATTTTGATTTTCTATTATGGTGGATGTCATTGGTCTTCTGTTTACCTACTTTTGAGGTTTTTCACATAATCTAATTCAAGCAATGCCCTTCTTAGCTGCCATCTATCTCACTCACAGGGCACTATATGTTTATTAGAAAATGCCACGGACATCGTAGGTGAAGATCTGATTGCCATTCTGGCCTTGCTACTCAATACAGTAATCATGTCAATTTGACTTGGTCATTTAGGTACTGCCATCTGTCTTACACTATTTTGGAATGCTATTTTCATTAACAACAGAATCATTCCTTGAAAGCAACTCTGTTTGCAGAAGAGAGTTGTCATTGTTCTTATAAACAATATCAGTAACCCCTCTGCTTAGTAAATTCTTTATTGCTTTGGTAAATAGTGTGTCCCATGAATCTTCCCAGAATTGGTGAAGGAAGGGGCAAAAAGGTGGGGCACCAGTAGCTTCTGTTGCATTATTCTCTGCTCCTTAGTCCACCATAGGATAAGATAAACTTCTCAATGTTACTTTCTTCCTTATTTCATGGAAATAAGAATATGTCTTTAAGATTCATTTCTGAAAACTTTTTGTAAACAGACAACAGAATGAACAAAAATAATATTGGGAAGTTACAAAAGACAAGCACAACTTAAAAATAATATTTGTCACTAGTCTTCTTTTAAATGTAAAATTCCTGGCATGCTTGATTCACATATCTTGCATTCCAACTGCATCAGGAACAGACTTATAAAAAATTACTCAGATTTAGCCCTGGGGTAATTTGGTTGACATAGTAACTAGATCCGGTGGGTTTCTGATTCTCTCATTTTCCACTTCATAGATTTCCTCACAGTGTAGCTTTAGTATTTTCTTTTAGGGCCGGAGTATGATAATCTGCTGTTACTTAGTCGTTTCTATTATGCTTGCCACCCTCACACTCACACCCAAGGTCTGAACCTACAAGGGAGGGCCAGAACAAAGTACCGTGTGTGGGTCTCTTCCCAAGAAAGTCACAATTGAAAGAAGGCTACATTATCATATTTATTTTGTCATATTGTTAGAGGCATGTGTTTCTAATTGAAGTATTTAGGAGTAATGTGCCACACTCCCAGGAATCCTTCCACCCAAACAAGCTTCTCTACTTGCTCTTCACAAGTGGACTTCAATATTTCCAATAGCCTTTCCTCTATTTCCAATAGCCTTTCGTCCAAGGAACTTCTTCCTCAGGTTAACCCATATTCCTATCAAACTAGTTTGTCTTCAGTGGCTCCTGTTACCAATTCAAAGTTGAATGATTTTCTAGAAATTTACTACTGCAGCTATTCTACCTGAGAAACAGAAACTTTCTGTCATCACTAAGAGTCTTATTACTAAAAGTACCATATGTAGATGTGAACTTTTCATTTGTTAATTAAAAGATTATATTCCCCTTTGAACATTTTTGTAATTATTGAAGGCATCTGGCAAGACTGTTTATATCTTGATTATTAAATCAAAATAATAAGGTTTATTTGACTTCATATGGGATCGATCACAAATTAATCCCACTTTGACCATCAGCTTTTGTATCTGTGCTATTAATGAGTCTAGACTGCTTACTTAAAACCTCAGCCTTCTCTTAGTCATTCAGTAGCAGGAGTTAGTGTCCATTGAAGAGAATACATAAATATTTTGACTAAAATATTGAAATATAGTGCAGAAGGATAATAAAGGAATGATTTCTTTAAGCTGGATGTTATTTTCAAGACAGTTTCTCTTCCAGAACTTTTTTTAAGATCTTCAGTTTTCGTACTCTACCTATGTACTACTTACTTTTATAAGAACATATTCATCCATAGGAGTGGACAAAACAAAGTGTTGATGAGGAAATTACACTGAGTATATATTTGTTGACCACATCTTATTTCCCAGCTTTGATAGATCTCACACCCTAATGCAGTAGATATCATAACCAACATTTATAAATAATTCTAATATGCCTAAGCTGTTTGATATTACTGAGGAATTACCCTGGTATGTCTCTCCATGGAGGGTGTGTAGTGCAAAAGAAATGCCATGGGCTTTGCAATTTGACAGAACCAAATTTGCATTTGTTTGAACTTTGGAAAATTGCATAACCACTTTGAGCTTCAAAAGTCTACTCTATAGAATAGTGATAATACTTGATTTCATTTGATTATTATGACAATTAAACACAGTTGAGTAGAATGACCAGTTTATATTAAGATATATTTAATGGTAACTGCAACAGGTCTGTATTGCTGCTTAACGAATTACTGCAAACTTAGCAGACTAAAGCAGCACACATTTATTTTAAAATTACTTTGAGTCATGAGTCTGGGCATGGCTTAACTGGATCTTCTGTGTAAGATCTCAGAGGGCTGCAATCAATTTATCAGCAAGTTTGTGTCCTTATCTGAAGACTTGACTTGGGAATAATCCATTTCCAAGTTCATGTGGATATTTGACAGCAAGATGAAGTTTTATATAACTTAATGTTATATAAAAAAAATCCTATCACTTTTGCCCTATCCTCTTGGTTAAATGTGAGTCACAAATACCTCCCACACTTAAGGGGAGGGAGCTATCACAAAGGTATGAACACTACAAGTCATCGCGGAATCACGGAGTCGTTTTAGAGTTTTACTGTCACAGTAATTCTGTTATTATCTCTTCAAGTCCTAGATCTCTTAAGCTTTTAAAGCCTTTCTGGCAATGATTGCACAGAACCAGGATCACAAATTCTTGTTCATGAAATTTCTTTCAGTGTTTCTGAATGAAAATGCATGAGTGTTTTGTTTTCTTATATGTAAAAACAATTTCTAATAGCTTATGAAGCATGACTTCAACTTCTTCCTCAAGATTTCAATAGTAGAATACCAAATTCCTCACTTCTGAAATTTAATCAGATGTTTTCTCTAGTTTCATATATGCTTGTCTTATCTAATTATATCTGCATATATAAAATCATTAAAATTAATATATCATATTAACCAAAGAACAACTTAAGGGAAAATACAGACTTATTTAAATATAGATATATTTAATATACATTAAATATTATAGATTATAAAAGATTATTATTAAAGATTATAAAATATATATTTTTATATATATATAAATTGCCAGAAGACATATTAAAATTGTATAACAGTATTGGTTATCAGATGGATACAAATTAAAAATCATGATGAAATACCACTATATACCCACAAAAAAGGTTAATATTTTTCTTAAAAAGATTGGTAATTTAAAGGCTTAAAAAGATTATGGGGCAACTAAACTGTCTTATATTGCTTCTCGGGGTATAAATGTGTAAAAATATATTAGAACATTTTAATAGTATCAGCTTAGGCTAAACATATATTCTTTCTATGACCAAGCAATCTCATTCCTAGATGTAGAGCCAAGAAAAAAGTAAGCATAAATGTCTACTAAAGGACAAGTGAAACAATGTATTTTATAATTTTATTGATAATAACCTCAAATGGGGATAATCCAATGAATATCAATGGGCAAATGGAAATATATATTGAGGTATTATCATACAATGGAATAATAAGCAACTAAAAAGAGCAAAATACTGTTATGAACAATAGTTGTGAATCTAAAAATCATTATCATAAATGAATAAACCAGACAGAATAGAACAAATACTGATTATTTATAAGAAATTTAAAATAGGCTGAACTCATGATAAATACTATAAAATGGTGATAGATGTTTGAATGAATGTTTTCCTCTGAGATAGGTAATAATTGGGAAGGGGCATGAGGCACTTTCTGGGGATCTGGACATCCTATTTATTAATATGGATTTTGTTTATGTGGGTCTATACATATACAAAAGCTGTATACTTAAGAGTAACACAGTTTTTGCACTTTACAGTTTTATGTTATATTCAGTAAAAAAAATAAAGGAAAGCACACACACAGCTGCTTCTGCCTTATTTGGTTAAAGGAGTGTGGAGATGAGCCTTAGGTATAGTTGTAGAAACACAGGACTGGGGTCTTATACTTTCTTCTTTAAATAACCCTTTTTCCTACCTTGACTTTTCTTTCCAGATCTTAAACTGCATGAAGTCTGAAATCCTCTACTATTCTACCCATGGACCAGGGAGTAGCTAAAGATGTTATAAAACCTTCTTACTTTTAGTACTGTTAATATTCACAAAAAAGTTTAAGTTTGGCAATTTTACTATTTTTACATTTTACTAAGTGGTATATTTTACTCATGTACAATATAGACACAAAATTTCCCTTACCCCATCTCATTTCACTCTCCCAAAAATATGTAGGGAGAGATATATATTCTTATAGCTGACATTTTGAATAATCAGAGTCAATAATTACTAAATGGCTTTTCCCCCCTATTTTAATACCATCTTCTAATAAAATTTCCTGATTATATTCTCTGCTCTATAAAAAGAGGAAGTTAGCTCTAGAAATCTACAATAAGATTGACGCTTACATACCAGTATATCATTATAACCAACACAACTTATTGTACCATTGAAGGTGTTTCTACAGTCCTCAGTTTATCATTTGGTAACTAAACCACATAATATAAATCAAACGAGTATTTAGCTATAGAAATGTCTAATAATGAAGTCATATTTTGAGACACTCAATATAGAGAAATATTTAGCTATCTTACTCTTACACTCACATTCTCCCTGTTTTAATTTCTATGAAAATCACTGATATACTTTTAAAGTGTTGGCTTTAAATATTCTATATATTTATGACTTTGATGGTTTGCGAATTCAGTTAAAAGATTTGATTTTAAATACATTCTGAGCAACAGTGGAATTTATCAGATATTTTATTTAATTCTTTGAAATTAAAATTTGTCACAAAAATTGAAATTGTAAAACAATGAAAAATAATCATATCTCTTCCCTTGTAAAAACTTTTCAATGGCTCCTTACTGATCGGGGGATAAATTTCAAAGCACAGAAGTATGTGTTGTGTTTTCCCTTATATTAATATAACTGAGTCTCTGCTTCCATATCCAGCCTCAACTCACACTGTTCCCAAATACCACCACTATGTTTAGCCATTTTAATGTTTTCAATTTCTTAAACATAAGCTTTTCTGTTGCCTGTGGACATTTGGAAATTTTAATGATATTATAGTGAGTTTTAGAAGATTTTTTTTCAAATTTTGCAATTATATTACCACATAATAGCTGTTTGAAAATAAGAGAATTAAATTGTATTATGCAAGAAAATGGAGTAGAATCTAAGCACTACCATTTTCCCTAGCAATATGCCTGTTTTTGGAGAAATATTTTTGATATTTTTCAAGCCTTTTACATAATTACAAAATATATGCAAAAGAAAAAAATACATATAAATGTCCTTTCATTGATCTATTACTATCTTATAAAATATTTCATTTTAAATATATTTAATTTATGATTATAATCTTACTTTTTCCCTCTTTAGTGAATAAATAGTGAAGTAAAAGATAAAGAACAACGTAGCTCTTTCCCTGCCTAGCTGTGTGATCTTGGGTGAATGTGGTGGAAATGAAGATGTGTGTCATCTGATACTACATTACAAAAAGTATTGCTTTTCCCTTGGTCTGTCTCTTGGATTATATGGTCTGGGAGATGCCCTTGACATGTTATGAGGACACTAAAATAGCCCTACGGAGAATTCCATGTGGCAGAATTGAGACTGCATTCAATGTCCATATGAAAGTGATGCTTGGAAATTGATCCTCCCCTTTCAGTCAAGCATTGAAATGAATGCAGCGTGGGGAACATCTTATTACAACCTCATAAGAAACCCTGAGTTAGAGCCACCTTGCTAGCCAGTTGCAAATTCCTAAGCTACAGAATCTATGAAATAATAAATGTTTGCTGTTTTAAGCTACCCAGTTTTGGGGCAAGCTTTTACACAGCAAGTGATAATCAATTCAATATGCAAAATAAACAAACAAAAAACGCAAATAAAACAAACATAGTTTTACAACTCATATCATACACAAAACTTAACTCAAAAAGATCATTAAATTAAATGTAAACCTTAAAATAATAAAACTCTAAGAAGGAAATATAGAAAAAAAATCTTTGTGACCTTGGGTTAGGCCACCATTTCATAAGTAGGACTATGAGCAGTGGTCCTTTTTCACTCCAGAAAGAAAGAAATGAAACATTGGGAAAATCAAAATTAAGAGAAACTGTGCTTTAAGAGATACTCTTGAGTGAATCAAAAAGCCAAATATGGAAAATCTTTGCAGTTGCATATGTGAGTCTGGTATTGATAATATATAAAGACCTCTCAAAACTTAATAAGACAATAAACAATCCAATAGAGATGATGAAAAGATTTTAATACACACTTCACTGAAGGAAATATATGTCACTAAAAGAAATATGTGGTTGATAAATAGGCACATGAAAAGATGCTTAATGCCATCTCACTAGAGAGATAAAGATTAAAACCATAAAGAAATACTCCTATAAGAATATTTGTGTTGCTTAAAAACAAACAAAAAATGGGTCCATACCAAGTGCTGACAAGGACGAAGAGCAAAGAGAGCTCTTACACATTGCTGATGTGAAGCAAAACGTAGTAACCTTATGTGGAAGAGTTTGGTAGTTTCTTATAAAGTTAAATGCTTTATAAATTTAACCATTTGATCCAGCAATTCATTCTCAGGGTATTTACCTAAGTAAAAGAAAAGCTTTTGTTCATACAAAAACCTATAGGTAAATGTTTACAGTGGCTTTCTTCATCATTGTAAAATCTGGAAAAAATTGAAATGTCCCTAACTGGAGAATGGATAAAGGTAGTATTCATGAAATCCACAGTAAAAAGGAATGAACTATTGATGCACGCAACAATATGACTGAATCCCAAATGCATCATGCTAAGTAAAAGAAGACAGACTCAAAGCACTACATATTATATTATATTATTCCATTTGTATGCTACCATGGAACATGCACAATTTTTCAGTTTTGTGTATTAAACTTTGATACAAAAAATGAAATAAACAAAATCAAATGGTTAAATAATTTCTCAATCATCATAAACATTTGATAATGAACTTTTAATATAACATATTAGAAAATGTTTATATTTATAGGTCAAGTTTAATTTAGGCAATCATTTTTTATAACATTTCACCAAGTAGGCAAACCACAAAAAAGTATGTTTAAGGAAAATCTAGGAAATAGCTTTTTACTTACGCTTTTCTTCCAGTTTCCAGCATTTCAAAGACTTACATTTGCATCCTAGAGAACAATTTTGGCTTGTCAAAGAATTAGGGTCAGATCACATATAAATTAGCTCAGGATGTTCTGAATTCTACTTTAGCTTTTTCCTAATTGTTATTCATTAATTTACATTATGTATTAAAAATAGTCACTTCAACCGTTTATGAGGTTCAAAGCAATGAAAATAAGGCAGTGAAATTATCAGAGCTGGTGAGTTTGTTAGTCCTTATACTTTATACTTCTTAGTTCATTCATTCTTTCTAGGTATTCATTCAGAATTATTTTAATTACTACCTATTTAGAATCAAAGTATTGTTGAAAGAGCTGATAATTTAAGGTAAATAAGATGCAGAAATTATCTTCACATAGTCCATGGGATAAAGGAAGAGGGAGGAAAAACAAACCATATCATATTTTGTTATTAATATATCTTATGTATTATATCATACTATACCATAGTAGACTATATCATATTGCATTATATTACATTTCATTATATTCTATTGTATTTTAAACAAAATTATGATAGCGTATGTATGTCTTTTTTGTGAAAATACAAAGGAATGTGAAAGCACTACACACATAGATACCCTGATGAATTCAGTTGTATAAAATAATCTGCTTTTATTTACTTCCACAGTTTTTTGCTTAATTATAATAATTACCATGACAGGATTATACAAATTTTGATATAATTGCAGATTTTATAGATCAAATAGGCCGAAACATTAAGGTCACTTTGAGAAAAAAAGTCAAAATCATATTAGTGTCACTAGAGTCATTTAATTCAAGTTATTATAAAATATAAACATGTTTGATAGATCTACATTTCATTACCAACTTAATTAGCTAGGATTTTATTCTGTAGGAGAAATGTCTTTAACTTTGCATTCCATAATAAGTAATTCTGCATGCATTCAATAGAAGAACTTTCACGATAGGTAAATGTAGGTTTGATGCTGGTGAATGATTAATGATTTATTTTTTTATAATGCCATACTACTAAATTAATGAAATTATAGATAACCATTGAAAATGTCTTAGGGTAAAGGCCAATAGTTATACCCCAGAGATGCCAGATGTGGTAGCCAGGAAGTATAATGATGTCACATTTTTTGTTGTTGAAGAGAGGTGATAGTTTGGTGTGCATGCTGCATGATTATCACTCTATGATAGCCTCTCACCCATCTCTGTGAGGACCAATCCTGGGAGGGAGCTGACGAAAAATGAAATAAAAATAAAACTATAAAGAGAAGGTGTTTGTTTTTATTGCCTAGGATTGATTTTGCTATATAGGGTCTTCTCTGGTTGCATACGAAGTGTAAAATTATTTTTTCTATGTCTGTAAGAAATGATGATGGTATTTTGATAGGGATTGCATTGACTCTGTAGATCACTTTGGG
>VBSM01003143.1:31180558-31202769 GCA_008086735.1 Cheirogaleus medius
GTAAGAGATTTTGAAAGCAAATACAGAATGTTACATAGTTGTAAGAAAAATAACCTTAGCTCTTTAATATTGAAAAGACTCATTCTTCTAAAAAAAAAAAGAGAGAGAGAGAGAAGGTGTTTGATTAAACACTCCACATCTGATGAGTTGGTATGCCTAGAGAAAATTTGATTCTGTGTACAAGAAACAAGGCTTTAGTCTAAAAAAAAAATAAAACTAACATTTCCTAAAGACTGTCTGTAAACATAGCATTTGTGTGCAGATGTACTTTATGGAAATTCTCTCACCATCTAAAAAATAACTGTGTTCTGTTATGGGCTGAACCATGTCCCCTAAAAACATATATTCAACATATACCCACAGAAGTTCTTACCCACAGAACTTCACAGTGTGATTGTATATGGAGACAGGGCCTTTAAAGTGGTAATTAAATTAAATTGAGTTCATGTGTGTAGGCCCTAATCCAATAAGACTGGTGTCCTTTTAAAGAGGGAAGATTAGAATACAGAGAACACACAGACTGAGGGGTGGACTGTGTGAGGACACAGCAAGAAGGAAGATATTTTCAAGGCAAGGAGAGAGGCCTCAGAAGAAACCATACCTGTTGATACCTTGATCATGGACTTCTAGCCTCCAGAATTCTGAGAAATACATTTCTGTTGTTTAAAGCACCTAATCTGTGGTATTTTGTTATGGCAGCCTGAGAAAACTAAGACATGTTCTCATTCCTCCTTCCTTTCAGACATTGGGCCGGTTTCTGCCTCACCCCCACAAACAGTTTTACGAAGTAGGACCAGATTAGTCTTTTTTTTTTCTTTGTTTCTGTTTATCTTTTATTTATTTACTTTTACTTAAGCATATTATAGGGGTACAAATGTTTAGGTTACATATACTGCCTTTGCCTCACCTGCATCAGAGCTTCAAGCGTGTCCATCCCCAGATGGTGTGCACCGCACCCATTAGGTGTGTATATACCCATCCCCTCTTCCCCCCTCCCACCTGCCCAACACCCGATGAATGTTATTATATGTGCACATAAGTGTTGGTTAGTTAAGTCAGATTAGTCTTTTTAGAATACAAGCCATATTGTTTCACATCTCTGCCAGAAAACTTCAAGGTCATTGAATAAATAAAAATTATCTAGCATAATATATATAAAATATTTCAGAAATTAGCTCCAAACTATTTTTATAAGCATTTATAACCTGCTTATCATTCCCAAAATATGTCTTGTTCTTTTATTTTTCCTGTTTCCCCGCCTTTGCAGATGTTAAGCTGTCTCCTTAGAATATCCTTTCTCTCCTTTTCTACCTGGTAATTTTTGATCCTGATCCAAATCCTATCACAAACACCTCTCTTTTCATGCTTTATTTGACTACCTCCAGTCAGAAATAACTTTTTCTCTGTATTCCACAGAATTGTGTGCTTATTCATTCATTCTCAAATATTAATTAAATGCTTATTGAATGCCAAACACTCTACTAGGTAAGGGAAACAACAATAAAACACATGGAGCTTCATGAACCTTATATTCTATTGGAAAATAGGTATTAAATTAAAAATTATATTTTTTACAATATGGCAGCACATTTATTCATTCATTAATCTTCCTTAGGTTGTACACAATGCATTTGTAAGTATTCACAGGAATAAATGATAAATGTTAAAAATTATGAATAAATTTATGCACAAACAGGGATGATATTGCTTATAGGTGGAGTCAGAGGTTTCCTACATCCCATGATGCCAAATACCTTATTCACCTAGAACCCTATGCATCTGCTTGGTAATTGTTAATCAGTTACAAGGAAAAAACAGTTTATAAACAATATAGAGAAAAATGTACAGATTGCAAATATAATGTGATTTTGACTAAGATGTGACTTACATTCTTTTTAAAAAAAATCTATGTATTTGTAGATTCACATGCAGTTGTAAGAAATAATACAGAGAGGTCCCTGGTAAACTTTACCCAGTTTCCACCAATGTTAGCATTTTGTAAAACTATAGTATAATATCACAATGAGAATATTTACATTTATACAATCCAATGATCTTATTCAGATTTCTCCAGTTTTACTTTTACTCGTGTGTGTGTTTGAGTGTGTGTGCATCAAGTTCTATATAAAGAGTTATTATTTATTACCATCTGCATAGGTTCTTCCACTACAGTCAAGATACTGATTGGTTTCAATATCCAAGATCCCTGTGTTAACTATTTATCCACTCCCAACAGATCTTTTTGAGATATGTTTTATCTATTATTTTTTTACAAATAAAGATGACATAGACATATTATCCCCAAAAGAAAAACATTTCAGTTAGTAGAAAAATAAGTACAGAAAGGAAAAATTAATGGGGGTGGGGAAGGTCATTATTTATTTTGATTCACTATCACAGTATAGTTAAATCAATAGAAGGCACTTATTATATTCTGGGAGTTTCCCTAAACACAAAGATATGTTTATAAAGATAAATAAGGTAGTAGCTTAATTTACATAATTTTCTCTCAGTTGTGAGGAGTCAGTCTAAACAAGAGTACTGTGAGATATACAATATGCAATCCCTGGATGACAAAATGGCAAAGAAAAGAAGTGGTACTATCCATATTAAACTATTTCTTGATTAGCTTTTCATGCACACACAGTAAAAATTTATCTGCAAACTCATTTTTATACCACATTGTCCAATCACAAATTATTCATTGCTTGGAAATATTTTACCTATCAATTTATTATTATTCTGTTTCAAAATTATGTACATGATTCCAATAATTTTTCTGGTAAATATCAATCTTTAAATATTAGAAAATTCCTTCCATTATTAAAATGAGTTATCATCAATATAATGATTAATACACATTAAGTAATGTGAATAAATGAATATGTTATACAAATAATTATTAAATGCAAATACTGATTATTAATGAAAATTTATCTATTAATATTACTTCATAAAGAAATATTATCAGCTTTTTTCAAATAATTAAATTTTTGTGTAGATGAATTTATGACTGAAAGTGATTTTAGTCTTCTTGTAGTGATGAAAACTATCAATCAAGTGATTATAATTATCACTTCTCCCAGGGAAATTCTGAAATGCTTCTGTCATTCAATACCCTTTTAGACTCAGCTAATATGTTTTCTAATCTGGTTATCTTTAAGATGAATTTCACTGTGAAGAAAATCCTCTCTGTTAAAGATAAGATATTTGGAGGAATATTTATTTGGTATATTAAAATACCTAAAAATAATAATAGCTGCCATTTTCTAAGTACTTAAACTATGTGAGTTACATTTTCATGTATACTATTTCATTTATCTTATTATAACCCTCTAAGATAAGACATTATTATACCAATGTTACATATATAGAAACTGAAGTTCAGATTGGTTAAATGAGCTTTTGAAGATCTTACACTTATTTAATAGATGATAAGACCAGAATTAAAAGGTCAGAATGGTCAAAGTCCAAAGCTCTCAACTGCTGTTCTAACCTGTCTCCATGTCCTATGAGTCTCAATATGAGCAGGCTTTGTTTATTTAACCAGAAAAAAGTAATTATACTTACAAAGCATCTGCTTTATTTTATTTTTATGCTTCATTAGTAAACCTAGTAACAAGTATAATTCAATATATAAAATATACTTTCTTAAAGTTAGGGTTCTCTTATTTTTTATATTACAAAGTGAAAATAAAAATAATGCATAGGTTTCATAGGCTTTCTTTTTCATCAATATGACATGTTTAGTTAAATCAATTTAGAAGGAGTTCATATTTCTAGTTTGAAACCCTCATGCTAAATTTATCTTTCTTGTTACTCTTTGTACTAGTAGTAGAAATATGGTTAAACAATTTAATTCTATTTTTCTCAATGATTAAACTCACGTGGTGGCATTTTGTGTGAAGTAAGAGTGCAGATACACTTTTTGCTATATAATCTTTCAAATCAACACTTCATATAATAGGGAACTTCAAAAAGTTCATGGAGAAATGGAATTAAAAAATAAAAAAGGTAAATATAAACTTTATTTCTGAATATACCCTACATCAAGTTCAAGACAATTTTGTAAGGGATGAAACCAGCCATTTAGTCCATCCCTAAAGAACCAAGGGTCCTGGGAAATTAATCATATCAATGCAATCTATTTTACATTATTTACTGAAGAAAAATGGGTGCCCTCTAAAATTTTCTTTTTAAGACTAGGAAATAAAAAGAAGTCATACTTCAGAGCTATAGTAACCCAAACAGCATGTTACTGGCATAAAAACAGATACATAGACCAATGGAACAGAATAGAGAACCCAGAAGTAAATTCACACATTCATAGTGAACTTATCTTTGACAGAGGTGCCAAGAACACACAGTGTGGAAAGAACAGACTCTTCAATAAATGGTACTTGGGCAAAGAAGATATCCATATGCAGAAGAATGAAACTAGACCCTTAACTCTTTCCATATACAAAAATCAAATTAAAATGGATGAAAGACTTAAATCTAAAGCCTGAAACTATGAAACTGCTAAAAGAAAACATTTGGGAAATGCTTCAGGAAATTGATCTGGGCAAGGACTTCTTGACTAATCTCCTCAAGGGACAGACAACCAAAGCAAAATTGGACAAATGGGATTACATGAAGCTAAAAAGCTTCTGCACAGCAAAGGAAATAATCAACAAAGTGAAGAAATAACCCGAAGAATGGGAGAAAACATTTGCAAGCTACCTATCTGGCAAGGGATTAATAACTACAATGTATAAGGAGCTCCAAGAACTCAACAGGAAAAAATCAATAGTCTGATTAAAAATGGGCAAATGATCTGAATAAATATTCCTTAAAAGAAGATACAAACATGGCCAACAGGTATATGAAAAAATGCTCACATCATTAGTAATCAGAGGAATGCAAATCAAAACTACAATGAGATGTCTCTCCCCAGTTAAAATGTCTTTTATAAAAAGACAGTCAACTATGAGTGTTGGCGAGGATGTGGGGGAAGAGGAACCCTCATACACTATGGGAATGTGAATTAGTGCAAACACTATGGAGGTTCCTCAGAAAACTAAAAATAGAACTACCTTATGACTTAGCAACCCCACTGCTAGTTATATATCCAAAACAAGGGAATTCAGTATATTGAAAAGATATCTATACTCTTATGTTTATTGCAGTACTATTCACAGTAGCCATATTTGAACCAACCTAAATGTTCATCAGTGGGTCAATAGATAAAGAAATTGTGGTAAATATACATAATGGAATATTATATAGCAACAACAAGAATGAAATCTTGCCATTTGCAACAACATGGATGGAATTGGGGAACATTATGTTGAGTGAAATAAGCCAAGCATAGAAATACATGTTCTTACTCATATGTGGGAGCTAAACATTAAAAAAAATTATCTAATGGAGACAGAGAGTAGAATGACAGTTACCAGAGGTTGGGAAAGGTAGCAGAGAGAGGGTGTAAAGCGGGGAATGGTTAATGGGTGCAAAAATGCAGTTCGATAGTTAGATAGGATGAACAATACTTGCTAGCACAACAAAGTGACTATGATCAACAATGAGTTATGGTATACTTTAAAGCAAATAAAAGAGTGGAAGTGGAATGTTCCTAACACAAATGATAAATGCCTGAGGTGATGAATATCCCAATTACCCTGATTTGATTAATTCACATTGTACGCCTGTATCAAAACATCACATGTACCCTATAAAGATAAACTATTATGCACCTATAATAATTAAAAATATAAAATTATAAAAAAAGAACTCAGAGGAAGCCAAATTAGGACCCTAAGTTATATGATGAATCATTTCTCATTGCAACTCTCCCAAAATTACCCTTGTTGATAGGAGAATTACTGTGGTGGAGAAGGACCCTCTGGTGAAGTTTTCCCAGGCATTTTTCTGCTAAAGCTTTGGCTAACTTTCAAACCATTCTAATAATAAGCAAATGTCATCATTCTTTGTTTCTCTAGTCAATAAGCAAAATGACTTAAACATCCCTCCCAAATCACTGCCATTACCTTTGCTCTTGACCAGTCTACTTTTGCTTTGACTGGACCACTTCCATCTCTTGGAAGTCATTACTTTTATTGTTCCTTGTCTTCAGAATCATACTGGTGAAGCCAAGTTTCATTTCCTGTTACAATTCTTTGAAGAAATGTTTCAGAATCTTGATCCCACCTGTTTAAAATTTCTATTGAAAGCTCTTCTTTTGTCTACAGCTGATCTGGGCTCAATGGTTTTGGCACCCATTGATTGGAACATTTGTTCAACTTTAATTTTTCAGTCAAAATTGTGTAAGCTGAACCAATTGAGATGTTTATGGTGTTGGTTATTGTTTGTGCTGTCAATCATCAATCCTCTTTTATTAGGACACAAACAAGATGAATTTTTCCTTGCAAATTGATGTGGATGGTCTCTCTGCATCAGGAACCAGGGTCAAAACCAAATACTAGACCAAAAGACTCTCCTAGCAGAGACCTACGTGTGTGTGTGTGTGTGTGTGTGTGTGTGTGTAATTTCATAACTAGTAAGCGAGATCTCTTGGGAGAAATAGGAAAGATATATATGAGGAGGTGAATTTATTCTGAGACCCAAATTATAGCTCATCCTTAAACAACATATGTTTGAACTGCACAGGTTCACTTATATTAGTACAAGGACAGTTTTTAACCAAACATGGATCAAAAACGCAGGATTCGAAGGATGCAAAACTCACCTGTATGAGTTCTTGAGTTGTATATATTTGTGGGGGTTCCACAGGGCTGACTGTGGGACTTGAGTTTACATGGATTTTGGTATATGTGAGGGGTCCTAGAACAAATCCCCCATGTTTATTGAGGGATGGCTGTATGGTAAACATTTATCAATTTTATGTAAGGGGAAACTAAAGCATTTCCCAAAAAGTTTACATAAAAGTTGAAAAATTAAAAAAAATAAACTTGTTAACAACATTCTAAGCAGTACATTTATCCCTGGTAGGAATAAGAAAGACAGTGAAGAATAAGTAGATAATGGATATACTTAATCACAATGTTTAGGCCAATAGAACGTCAGAGGCACTTTTTGATACTGAATGGATTGACTAGTCAGATGAAACTACCTACATGAAAATTTAACTTTCCAGCACATTTTTAGTCTGTGAAGAACCAACCAAAACTGGGGGACCCAGAAAATAAAATTAAAATTTCATCAATAAAATAAACTGAAGCTAAAATAGCAATAATATATCTCAACACTGAGGCAGGAGGAACCGGAGGGCATCTTTGCTATAATTTATCACCAAAAGAGGCGGGGCTATTAGATATTGCCTTCTCTCTCTACTTCCACAGCAACTTCTACTTCTGTATGTCTTCTTTCTTTTTTCTTCCTCAATGTCCTTGTTGCCACTGTAAATCTTGCCAAAGAGAATTGGTGTGGATTTTGTTTTCAGACTGAATAGTTTGGGAAATTATTCAAGCCTTCAATTACTAAGTCAGGAGTGAGATAAATTATGTATGTTTAATTTATCAAGTGGCAACTTTTGCCTTTCTTTTGTTCTAGTTGTACCATTTTTCACCTTACACATTAGTGTTCTCAGAATTAAATAGCTTATGAAATTGAAAGTTGGCTCATAACCAAAACACTCTATATTTTTGACAATTCTTAGTTGAGAAATATTACTTTTACAGATCAATGTCAAATGACTAAGCTCATAAGTGTTGTTTCCTAAAGCTTAAAAAAATCAATACTTATATCCCTCTGGATTTCTTAGTACAGCCACTGACAGCTGAGGTATTGTAAAGCAGGTGGTTATAAATTGCAAGTAGGTAATTATAGCCACCAAGATCTCAATGTTAGTAACCCCACCGACCAACAATTGTGCCAGCCTCTTATGGATGCCAAAAGTAAAGCAACCAGACCATCTACCATTAAAAAAATTAGAAAAATAAAATCAATATGCCAAACTGACTTGTTAACAAGAACTCTGATTTAACTTACATTTTAAAAATAGAGATTTTCTCTTGTCTGAATACATGCATCCTATATCCTTGTTCATGGAATAACTATCAAAACTTATTTACATTGAGTCTAATGGACTAAATTAGAAAATGTGCCTGATTCCTAAATTACACATTTACCTTTTACCAAGACATATGTTTCATCAGTAAAACTATGTCCTTATCTACATTATGTCCTATAAACAGATACATGACCCAAATACATAGAGATTTACATGAAAATCAATTGAACCACATATTTGTGCTGTTAAAAACACAGGTCATGTTGATTTAAGCCATTTACCTATTGACGGCAATTATAGCAGAAAACATAACAATAAATTGAAATGAGGCATCTCATTATCTATCAGAGAAAAAATATGTTCCATCTTTATTTGTAGCAAAATTACCTATGTAGCTCCTTTCATGTAGGAGACTAAAATATCACCGTAAAGTAGATCTTAATGAAGACCTGGGATTATATCAATGATCACTAGACCTCCCACTCCTACAAAACATCATGATCACAAAAGAAGTAATAGACCTGGATGACAACTTCCACGTCAATGTGTGAAAACCCTAGTGGCTTCTGGCATGGAACTTACAGGTACCATGCTGTTTTTTGTCTCTGTGCTCTGGTGTTTAATAAAAGTGTTCCCTTAATTCATGGAACTTATAGCATAAGGGATATCTGGAGAAATAAGTAATGCAGTCAATATATTCTTTGTTATCAAGAGCCATTCTTCAATTATAGTTTCCTTATCTATGGAACTTAAATATTGAACATAGCTTTTAGGTTTTTCCTCTATGGGGCATTCTATATAATTACATTACAAACTCTAAGGATACTTCTTTCAAGTGATGTGGCTAATGTTGTGATTTATTCTACTCATTTGGATCTTTTTGTCTCAGTAGTGCTGAAAAGTTTGTCTTAATTAGGTATTCATTGCTTCTCAAGTTACCAATGCTCTGTGGGATACAGTAGTTGGAAAAGAAGGAATGGAATCATCAAGAATAACTTTAGGGCTTTATTTTTGGCTTCTGTTTGACCTTGGAGCAGATAATACTCTTTTAAAAATAAGAATAATAATGCTTAAATGTCAGTACCTGCAGATCATATTAAATAAAGTATTCAGGTGTCTTCATCTATTTGTGTTGCTATAAAGGAATTCCTGAGGCTGGGTCATTTATAAAGTAAAAAGGTTTATTTGGCTCATGGTTCTGCAGGCTGTACAAGAAGCATGGTACCAGCATCTACTTCTGGTGAAGGCTTCAGGCTGCTTCCACTCATGGTGGAAGGTGAAGAGGAGCTGTTGTGTGCAGGGATCGCACGATGAGAGAGAGAGAAAGCAAGAGAGAGGGGAATATGGTGCCAGGCTCTTTTAAAGAACCAACTCTCATGGGAACTAATGGAGCCAGAACTCACTCCTTACTGTGAGGATGGCACCAAGTCATTTGTAAGGGACCTGTCCTCATGGCCCAAACACCTCCCACTAGACCCAACCTCCAACACTGGGGATCAAATTTCAGCAAGAGGTTTGGGGAGACAAATATCCAAATTATAGCACCAAGGTTATGCTAAAGATATGTTGAGATTATACCTGTTGTACATTTTTACCTTAATGTCTACACCTTTGGGTTCGTGGTAAATATTATAATAAACTGTAGTTACTAGCCTATGAGGAAAGAGAAGTTTTCCTTTTGCATCAGTTGTCTATAATAAGCAAAAAAAGTGCATGGGTTTTTTTTTGGTTAAACATAAATGAACTTTAAAGATGATCTGAAATATAGTTCCACTTTTAACATAAGGATTTAAGGCCTTTTCTTTTTCTGAATGTGTGATTAAAAGTAAGATTACAATTCAATAGAGTCTTCTAAATATGTCTTATCTTCTTTAACCATTGTGTCCTTATGTCAGTAGAGTGCCTATCTTACTTGGCAGAGAAGAATATGTTTTTCTTCTTTTCATATAATAAAACACAGAAATTTGGGAGCTTTGAAAAGCCTAGAACTGTGGTGTATTATTTAAAAACATAAACTTTCATTCAAACTAAATCTGTAAAGATCCTGGCTCCATCTCTCAGCAATCCCCCTGAGTGTCAGTATTCTTATTTATGAATTGGGGACAACAAGAATATCTTCCATAAAAAGTTTACTTTTATGACTGAATGCATTATTGTAGGTAAAAGCCTTAAAACAACATCTGGCACAAAATAAATTATCTCTAACAGCTATCTTATACTACAATGCAAGAAAAGTTTGAAACATTTAAACAAATCAGGAAAGTCACATATTTGTGTTTGCTCTTAATGGCTTGAAACAATGAAAAATACTTAATTTGAAATAATCAAATGACAACAGATATGCAAACTAGTCTTTTATAAGTGTGTTACTTTGTCTCTCTTCTATTGGACAAAAGGATGTTCTGAGTGAGCCCAAGTTAACATACAGAGTTGAATTTCTAATGTTTTTTTTTTTTTTTTGTAATTTAGGCTTTAAAAGAAGGAGGGATTTTTATTGTTGCTTTTTAAAACATTCTTATAGAGTTTTACCTGAAAATATAATGGTTATGAGGTGAACTTAATTATCTACTAAACTATGCAGGCTATTTTTGATCTCAGAGGAAGAGAGAAGGGACTGATTTCTTTAAAGACTTCACAGGACTCAAAGCACAAGGAGCATTATCTTCAGTGTCTAGGTGAGAGGGTGTGAGAGGTAACTTTGGAATCAGGCCATCACTCACAGGCCTGACAACTTGACAGAAGACTGGGAGCTGTGCAAGCATCAGGAGACACAGATAGTGACATTCAAATCTGAAGCACTGTCACCAATGGCTACTATGAAACTCTCCCAAGCAGCTTGCCACATAAAGAGATGTGACAAGGATGAGATGACGTAAAGAGAAGAATAAAAAAAGATGAAAGATGCTAGGTGACAACTACCCCCCACCACACACACATACATGGTTTGTGAGCAGTATGAGATATGCCTTGGAGCCGCTCCAAATCACTGGAGGCTTTAGAAGGTAAGCACCTTGCAGAACAGCTGGCTGTTCCTAAGGCCTCATTTGAATTCACATACCTGGGAATCTTACATCTGCCTACATCTTTGTTTAGTGATTATTGACTCCACTCTGCAAGTTTGAACAACAACAACAACAAAAAACTTTACAAAATCTGGCAGAGGTAAATGGTAAATGCACTTGTTGATGTTGTGACATACTAACCACTTTTGTTGACTACTGAATCTTCAGGAATAATTAGTATTTGTCTTGTCCATTGATGGTTTTAAGTCATGCCTTAGTAATCTTTTCCATAAATTCCCCACACTCAGAAAATAATAATTTTTCTTTTTTAATGTGCATTATTAATCCATATTTAAAATTATAAAATGGTATCATAAAACATATTTATAAGCACATTCAGATATATACAGATTTTTTAAATAAAATACTTTCATACTATTAATATTTCTTTGCAATTTCTTTTCTCACTGAAGTGTAATAAACATCATCTGGAAAAAGAGGTATAAATTTAATATTGCTTTTTAAACCTACATGGTATTTCATAGTGTTATGTTAAAGGTCAGTAAGCATTTTCCAACTTGTGGATATTTTGGCTCTTCCTATTTTTTTATCACAATAAGCATTGATATATGTAATTATCCTGGTATTATATTTTTATAAACTAGATCTTCCCCTTTATTACCTTTCCAGAAAAACAATTGCTGGGTCAAAGAATAGGTGCATTTTAAATACTAACAAATTTTCCCCGATATTTTTTCTATTGCACTGTTTGGCACTTTCTCACAAATTTGTAAGAGTTCTTCGTTTATTATAGTATTTTATCTTTTAGAACTCTTAGTTATAAGAAACACAATTAATTCAGGCTAAGTTAAGCAACAACAACAAAAAAATTTTATTAACGTGTACTGGATAGTTCAGCAGATCATTGAGAGAACAAAATAGTAAGGGAAAAAACACCCCAAATCACTTCATTTCACAGCATTATAACCAGTAAAGTAGTTACTAAAAAAGAAAAAATAGCTATCTGTCCCTTGCACATTAGGTGACTAGCTTTGTAGTTAAAGTTTAAAAGTTGGTTTGGGTATATCTGATTGCGGAGCTTAGGTCACATGCTTGGATCATCATTGCAAGAGAGGCTAAAAACCAAATATGGAACATTTTTGATTCCTACAGTTTGTACACCTTGTAGATAATTGGGAAAGAACTTTCCAGGCAGAAACAACCACCATTGCAATGACTTAGAGGAAACAGCACGTCTGGCATGTCTGCCATACAGCAAGCTGGGCTAGGCAAGGGGAAGGGGAAGCAAAGGATCAGGAATGGAACAATTGCCAGGTGAAATAGGACTTAGGAGATCATAGTAGGTACTTTGGATTTTCTCTAAGTGAGACATAGAACCACAGGAGGACTTGAAACAGAGAAGTAAAACTAATTGACTTACATTTCCAAATGTTTATTCTGACTCCTGTGTGAAAATAGACTGAAAGGAACAAGACAGAAAGTGGAGATGCAGGCAGAAGAGTCAGATGACTGGTGAAGTAACCCAAGTGAGAGGAGAAGCAGCTGTAATCAGAGAAGCAACAGGGGACCTGCTGACAAATGGAGGGGTTGTGGCTGTGATTGGAAGGTAGAGCCAATATTACTTCCTAATGAATTAAATGTGTGCGTAAGGAAAGACACATGAGTTAGAGATAACTTCAAATTTTCTGCCTGAACAAACAGAAAGAGCTGCCGTCTGTTGGGATAGGCGAAACTATAGGTGGATCAGGTTTAGGTGTATGTGAGTAGTGTGGGAAGCCAGAAATTCAGGTTTTGGAACTTTTAATTTTGAAATGTATATTGGATATTCAAGTGGAAGTGATAATAGGAGTTGGAAGGTCAACAACGTGGCCTGAGATGGAGACAAATCTCTGAGTTACTTTCAAGGGTGTTTGAAGCCATGATAATGAATGAGGTCATCAAAAGCAGTAGCATGGATACAGAAGAGATGTCCAAGGCCAAATACCTGGAAACGTCAATGTACACAACTTGGGAACAAGCAGAGAAACTACCAAAGGAGATTGAAAAGGAGTGACAAGTAAAACAGGTAAAAAATCAAAAGCATGTGATATCCAGCTCTAGGAAGCACAAATGGCAATTTCATGCAAATCAAAAATGTGTCTTTTCCTCATGGCACAGTACTGCCATCTGCTGGAAAAGATTTGTAAAAACTATATTAAGATTCTATGGCCCCAAGATAAATGTTCCTCAAGTGCTAAGCTGTAAGCAGCGGGGAAAGCTGTCAAACAGGTTAAGGCTTGTAAGTATTGAGAACTAAGATTTAGCAATGTGGTGACACTGGGGACGTGGTGACCTTGAAAAATGTAGTTTTGAAGTCATACAAATGAAAGTTTAATTACTGTGGATTTAAAAGAAAATGAAAGGAAAGAATTGTATACTTATTACGTAACTTTTAAGTTATACAAAGGATTGCATAACTTATTGTTGACCATAGTAACTTTGTTGTGCCATCAAGTATTTTTCTTTCTATTTAACTATCCAACTACATTTTTGCACCCATTATCCAAAATAACTAAAAGAGTGGAACTGGAATATTCCTAATACAAAGAAATGCTTGAAGGTGATGGATACTCTGATTACTCTGGTTTGATTATTACACATTGTATGCCTGTATCAAAACATCATATGTACCCAATAAATATATACAACTATTATATACCCATAATAATTAAAAATAAAAACTAAACAAAATGCTAAAAATTGTAGATAGAGATCATGGACAATTCTTTCACAGAATTCTGTTGGAGGGGGAGGCAAAGAAATAGATCAGTCAGTATCTGACTGGGAAGTTGCTTCGGTAGAGTAGGGTGGAAAAAAATTGGTGACCAAGGGGAAAGAAGGAAAAATTAAGACAATGATATTCTGTATTAAATGAGACAGAATGAGATCTAAGGCACTAATGAAGGAATCGGTTTTAAAGAGAGGAAAATATAGTTTATGCATAGGACGTGGTGAAAAGCAGAACATGTGAGTAAAGACGCCAGAAGGAGGGTAGATGGGGTGATTAGAGCCCATGAACATATCCTTCTTTCCATGGGATAGTAAGCAGCAAGGTTAGCAGAAGCAAGTGAGGAAGAGAAAGGAGATGCAAGAGCTCTCTGGCTAGCGTCGTCTCACTTTTACTATTGCTATGGGATTTAAAGGATCTCAAAAGTGTTCACATATATCTTGGAAAATACATTTTTCTGGTGAATACTTAAAGGCACTATCCCAGGCAATATTATTTAGGAGAAAATGCTTGTTATTTAGTAATCCTCTATCCTCGCAGGACTATCCCTTCTACTCATATATTATGGATGACCATTTCTTCTGAGTATCAACCAACAGGTTTGCATCCCTCTCTGACCTTGGACAGTGGCACATGTTCCCAGCCTGGTTTCCTCTCTCTAGTGACGGGATACATTATAATTCAATCTCCAAACTTTGTCAGTCGAGTAGGTGACAATACAGTCCAGTGATAGAATAATGACTGTGCATTTGCAGTACGTATGTAAGAGTGTGACTTGTACCTCATCTGTGCTGACATCCAGTGCAATTCTCAGACTCAGACCAACCTTCCAGTTTCCTCATGACCCTACTTGTTTTAGTCTGTTTTCTTTTGCGTATAACAGAATATCTGAAACTGGGTAATTTATAAAGAAAAGAAATTTATTTCTAAAAGTTATGGAGTTTGCGAAGTCCAAGGTTGCAGGGCTTCATCTTGGGAAGTTCTTCTTGCTGTTGGGGATCCCGTACAGAGTCCCGAGGTAGCACAAGCCATCACATGGTGAGGGGCTGAATGTGATAATGTGCTTTTCTTGTTCTACTCTCCTGATAACCCATTAATTCATCAACTGTCTATTCATTCATGAAGGCAGAGCCTTTATAAAGGCCCTGTCTCCCAGTGCTGCCATATTAGGGATTAAATTTCAACATGAATTTTGGAGGAGACAAATATTCAAATCATAACACTATTCTTTCCCATTTCCTGATCAAAGCCTTTAGACTATAAAGTACCTATTCCATTCTATGCCTTTCATATTTTTCCCACCTCAATTTTTGTCCAAGAGGGATATTTTTCATAGTTCCAAACAATGCTAACAGTCCCAACTGTTTTGCTTTGTAAGGTCAATATGGAAAATGTTATGAAATAAATGACAAAATATATATGTTAATATTAAACTATTGGATGCTTGTCAATATAGAACTTCCTCTCTCCATTGCTGCTGGAGTGACTAAAATTTCAGTTGAATTTCTATATAATTTAAACTTTTATTCTTGAACAGGTGATTTCCCCATTCTGAGCACTGTTACATTCAGGAAGACAGTCCTAAAAGATATTTAAAGATAATGATGGTTATTCCCTTGCCCAAGATGGACAATTTGCATTTCCAAGTTCTCAGACTATTTATATTGTTCCTATGAACCGGTTGTCTATAATCATATTTAACTTTTTCCTCAGTTATAACATTGAAGCAATATGGAATTAAGCCATTATCACCTATCTTTGTCACCTTTTGCCATTCTGTCACCACTGAGCTATGCATGCATACATGCATACAGTAATGTATGCAAATATTATTCCTTTTGTTCTCTGTGTTCTTACTGGTACTTGATGCTACCTAACTTTAAAATTCCTGCCAATCCAGACCATGTGTACTGATATCTTGTCACCGGTTTATTTAAATTTTTTCAGGCTATTAATTTAGTTTGAGCTCTCTCTTTATTCTTATTACCCCACATAATCCACTGGGTTGTCTGATCTTTTTCTTGATAATTTACAAGAGTTCAATTTGTGTTCTACACAGTAATCTTTTTTGGTTATATCAATTGAAAACATCATCTGATAGTTTTTATTTTACCTAACATTTTTTTCCAGTTATTATCCTTTAATGGTGAGAAATCTTTTAGTTTTATGTTGTCAAATTCACCTGGTATTTTCTTTATATCTTTTACTTAGGGGACTTTTTTAAAAGAAAATCTTCATGAACGTTATAAAATAATAATTCTGTATATTCTTGTGAAAGCATCCTTGGGAAAAAAATCTTTTTCATTTAGGTCTTAAATCTAGACATAATTTATTTTTAAATAGTGTTAGATAGAAGATCTTATTTCATTTTTATTAATATATATAGTCAATTTTCCCAAGGCAATTTCTTAAATAATCTAAACATTTTTATCTAAAGTGTGATACCACTTCTATTATGTATCAGAATTATGGATATGTATGGGTTTATTTCCTTAGTATATATTTCTTATGCTGGTGCCATTGGTTTTAATCCTTGAAACGTTCAAGCATGTCCTACTATCTGCCTGAGTGTATCATAGTCTCCTCTTTCATTTCAAAATTGCTTTTGTCTATGTGAATATTTATATTTCCATGTACATTTTAAAATTGTACAACTTAAAATTATAATATACCTATCCCCCCAAACAATTCTGCTAACATTAATTGTAATTAACTATAATTTATTATAGTTTTATCTAGACAAGTCAATATGTTTATTCTAGTAGGGCTCCCAAACTATGAATAAGTCATATCTCTTTATTTAATCAGTCGATCTTTCACATAATTTATGTTATTTAAAGTTTATTTTTATAAATATATTTTCATTTACAGTTAAAGTGATTTACATACTATACATACTATATATATAGTGTATATGTTTATATACACTATATGTATAGTGTATATAAATATATATTTATATACACTATATATAGTGTATATATTTATATACACTATATATATAGTGTATATATTTATAGTATGTATAGTATGTAAATCACTTTAACTGTAAATATATATATATATATATTTGAGACAGAGTCTTGAGCTGTTGCCAGGCTAGAGTGCAGTGATATCATCATAGCTCACTGCAACCTCAAACTCCTGGGCTAAAGTGATCCTCCTGCCTCATCCTCCCAAGTATCTGAAACTACAGGCATATGCCACCCACTCAGCTAATTTTTCTATTTTCTTTTGTGCAGACAGGGTCTCAATATGTTGTTCAGGCTGATCTTGAACTCCTGGCCTCAAGCAATTTTCCCACCTTGGCCTCCCAAAGTGCTAGGATTACAGACATAAGCCACTGCACCTGGCCTACTTTATATTTTTGTTACCATAGAGAATGTTATCATTTTAATTATCTTTTTATTATTTGCTGATGGTAGAAGCAAAGAGCAAGATTTTAGTATGTTGATTTTGTATTTAGCTACTTTGCTGAGTTTTCTTATTTGTCCCTATAGCTCTTTATTTATCTAGAGTTTTTATGTAAATTAAAATTTTATGTGCATAAAAACACTACTGTGTCTTCTCTTTCAAATAATAAACTGCTCATTTTTTTTTTGTTTTCTTATTTTCTCATTGCGTTGGCTTGATTATTCAGTAATGTATTGAACAGCGGATTGACAGTGAGAATCCTTATCTTGTTCCTTGCCATTAGAGACAACTTTTATTATAGATTTTTGTTAGTGTTTACAGGTTACGAAGTTATCTTAATTCTTAGTTTTCAAAGAGGTTTTATAAAAGCTAAGTATTGAACTTTTTAAAACTATTACATTAGCCATGTTTTTCTTCTTTGGTCAACTAATTTGGTACATTGAAATGACAGACTTTATAATGCTTAGCCATCTTTACAGTCCCAAAATAAACTGACCATTATGTCATAATTTTATTAATATACGCTATATTTTGGCTAACTGTTGATTTTTTTACTGGCATATAAGTAAAATTGGCCTATGCTACTATGTTTCTACTCTCTTTCTTCAATTATGTTATCAACATTATATTGACCTCACAAAATATGTGATAGACATTTGAGTACCATCAAATTGAGGGAGAATTTTTGTTCTCTATTCTCTTTTACTCATTGTTTTAAATAATGTCTGCTCTCCGTGCGAGGTTAGCTCAGAATGCAGCACTTCTTAGGGAATCTTAGTTCTGTATAGGGCATAATGATCCTTATGACACAGGATGAAAATCACTTCAAAGACTGAAACACAGAAGTTGATGTAGTGAAGCTTTAGGCTGCCCAAGATAATGTCTTATTTTAAAATGTTTCCAATCTGGCCAATTGAACTACATTCACTTTAAGCATCTATAATAAATGCTTATTCCTTTAACTATTTTCTTCTTTTTTTAAAGAAGAAAGACTCACAAGTAGCTGGGACTACAGTCACAAGCCACTGCATCTGGTATAAATGCTAATTCTTGAGTCTGAGTAAATATAAGTTAATCACTTAAGAAAATATGGCAGCATTCCCCTCAGTTTGCATTTGAAATAGAATCAGAAATTATTTGAAAAGGAAAATCAAATCACTAACAGAGCTGACAATTGTTAAAATAGAGACATCAAGTAGAATAATCATAATGTTCAATTGTTAATATTATCAGTTACTTGCTACAAACGTATCAAGGTACAAGTTGGGCAATAGCACCTTCTGGACTGGCAACCAGGCTATTAGGATGCTAGAATCGAGAATCATGATACGAATGATGTTAGCAATTAAAAGTAAAGAAATAAAGGATAAATATAACAGCTCTAGAGACAATTCAAGAAGAACTCATTCAAATATATGTGCTATGATAAATTTTAAGTGATATACACTTAATAGTAATATGAGGAAGCAAAAAATAGTTGAAATGCAAAAAATAGTTGAAATGCAAAAAGATAGGGTGAAGTGGAACACTCACTTGAATCCCAATATTATATGGTTAAGTCCAGTACAATGAAAAATTTCATTTTACAATATGACAGACATATAATACAGTGAACTTGAAGGACTCATTTCAATATTCAAGTGCCATTTAAAAGGCACTTCAAGATGTTTAGCAGGATCTGTTCCATTAAAACCATGAGATGTTTTACCTTTGCTCTCACTTTGAAAAGAGTATCCTTTGTAGCTATATGTGAGAAAACTACAATATTAAAATGAGGTCTCATAATACAGACTCTCCTTATTAAGCAATTGGGATTACCCAAAGATGGGACTGCAAAAAATAAATCTGGTAGCCAGTCAATGTGTATAACTAAGAGGAGAGTGAGATTATTTATCCAGGTAAATCAATGGTCAGTCACTGAAGAGAAGAATTTGGGACTGTATTTCAGGAGAAAGAACCAAACAATAATGGATTTCTGCTTCTACATGATGGTATAAACCTTCATGAATCACTTGCATAAAAAACTTCTTCTCAAATTCTGTCCACTAATTTCTAAGGAGAATGAAAAAGCATGATAGATAGGAAGTATAATAAGAGCACAGACATAAAGATAGCAAATGACATGTCTTTCTCTAAATTGAAATTATTAACCATTCATTTGCTATTTGAATATATGAAGACGACTCCTCTTTTCTCATTTGATATATTTAATTCAAAATTCACTGGTATAATTGTTTCTCAGACTCAAGGTCAATGTATTAAGACCATGTTAGAACTTGAAAAGAAAGAGACAAAAAGATAGCTGAAAGTTTTCAGTTTTAGTGTATTTATTATCTATAGAAAAAGTGAATCTTAAAGATACCAGTTTTTATACTGTCTTAATGGATTCAGACTGTGTCTAATGATTGTCTAGAAAACTGAGATAATCTCAAAGGATTCCATTAATACAAAGGTCAATGTACTAAGAGTTTAAATGAGGTGACACAGTTATCTCAATTAAATTATACAATAGTTATAAGACTATAAGCTGCAAACTGCTATCACAAAACTTTATAAATTACAGAGGATAGAAAAGGATAAAAGAATCCATAGAAGCATAAAACTAATTATATCTTATCACTCTCTCTTTAGTAGAAACAGCCAGTGTATGCTTATTATAATATTTAATGATTAGCTGTCATAATCACAGCTTCTATCTTGTCATAAAGCTGTTTATCCTATTATAAACCGAGATTCTGGTTGATCAACCATTGGTCTCAGGGTGAGGGAACCAGTCTTACATGTATTAAATGAAGCTAACAGTATGAAATTTAGCCTGAAGATTAACCAATGTTACAAGAAAATCTAACTATAAAGTAAAACTGACTTTGAGACTTCTATACAACAAATTAATACATCTTTAGTATGGGCATGATTTGAGACAATGATATTTTAGTACTTTAGTTCTACATGGTTGAAAGTTAGATTATTTTCTTACAAAGAAAATCTAGTCATATCAAAAATCTGTTATAAAAGAAAGATATTAAATTTTAAAGAATTCAGAACTATAGTTAATAATACTGTTTGTTTACTTGAAATTTGCTAAACTAGTAGATGTTAAGTACATCTACACCACAACATACACATGCACACACACACACACACACACACACAGAATGGTAACTAAATGTCATGATGTCTGTGTTAATTTGACTGTGGTAATCATTTCACATTTTATAACAATTTCAGAATGTGATGATATATCAAGCCAGCACATTTTACACCCTGAATATATACATATTTTGTCATAAAATTATTTACTATATCTCAATAAAACTGGAAAAAGAAATCGGATAACTGATTCTCCCCCTCATTTATTTATTAAAACTTATCCATCATTTACTGTGTGCCATATATTCTATATCAGGAGCTGGTATTGTTCCTTAGCGCCTGAATGCCTGTAAACCAATTACAAAATATCTTGAACATCAGATCCCTCATATTTTAATTGGGTTAATAAGCCCGATTCAGCAAAATTTTGGAGGAGAAAAAAAGTAAGATAAATGTCAAACATAGATAGTCACCAAATAAAGACTATGTTTATGCTTTTGTCTTTATAATTTTAACTTTAAAACTTTCCATTTTGGTATTGTGTTTATAGTCCTAATTGTTCTTGCCTCTCTCAGGCATTTCTAGTGATCCATCCATTCAGTTATTGAATAAATATTTTTTCAGCGTATAGCTTCTTCCTATGGCTGGACTATATCATGGGAATACAAGAAGGAATACTTTAGTTATTTCTTCTACCTCCATAGATGGCTCTGCTTCAATTGGTCTCCAGCACCTCACTGTCCAAACTCAAACAGTTGGTTATGCATGAAATGTTGTAAAACTCATATGTCAACACTGTAATCTGTCTTTTGACCATAAAACCAGAACTTATTGATTGTAAGAGTAAAATATTTCGGTCCAGAGGCAAGAATTGTATTTATGAATATTTTTTTAAAAGAAGTAATGACAATGTGTAAAATTGAGAAAATTGTAAAGAAAACGGTGTGATGTTTGGTGCTCAAGTGCTGATAAGCCATTCATAGTGGAGTTTATTCTCTCACCTCCTTGGTATGAATAAATACAAATAAATTATCCATTCTACTTTTGATGATCATTTGAATTGTTTCCCAAAGGTTACTCTAATAAAATGAAAACTGTTATAAACATTACTGTAAAAGTCTTGGGAGAACATATCATGCATTTCTGTTACTTGATTTACTCATTAAATATCATTGTTACAAGTGTTCTGACATTGGTCTTCTGTTGTCACTCCCATTGATTTTCTATAGTTCTCAATGCTCACATCACTATTATTACTACTTATTTCTTGAAGACTTATACAGCTCCATCTTTCTACTGAGAACTTCCAAACTTTTAATAGGTACTTCCAATACTCAATATTTAATTATCTTTCTTCTTACACTAGTTTTTCTTTCTGTGTTACCTTCTCAAATAAATGCATGCAGAATACATGGTAGTCACTTAAAATCCTTTCTTTTCCTTCCTCCTCATTTGTTTATGAAATGCATCAATTCTACTTAATTAAGAATCTTTATGCCTAATTATCCTTTATCACTGTCTTAGTTTCTTTCTTCATCTTAATGTAACTGTTTATAAAACTAATTTTATGACAGCATTGCTGACATCTAGCCATCTAGAGGAGATGGGCTGTTAAAAATTAGTTAACTACATTCCAAGATAAAAGTTCCCATTTGCATCCAAAACTCTTTGAACAATCCTTATTATACCAGCACAAGAGTGGATGAATTGAGCACCAATTGAGAAAATAAGAAATAATAAGCAACAAAAAGATTGAGAATTAAAAACCTGCTTTTTCTATGTTTGATGAATAAGTCTGCTGAAGAATTAATGCCTAGGTAGTTATGCCTCCATGTAGATCAAACACGGTCACGGAAACAACCCAAGTGCCCGTCAATTCATGAGTGGATAATTAAAATTTGGCATA